>OW569403.1:85629913-86229913 GCA_937654795.1 Cistogaster globosa
TAGAGAATGGTTCTGGCGTTACAATAAACAAGTAAATGTTATTAATTGGAACAGTTTTACGGAAGCCAATCGATGGCAATATAAGGACTGTAAATCATCCTTTGATATTTGAAAAGAGGTTCGAAATCGAAAACAAAAAATTGGAGAGACCTTTGATATCTTTTACGAAGCCGTCTCATCTATAATGGATAGATTGCCTACACCTTGTAACGACACGTTCTCCGCTGGTTGCTGGGATAGCTGCAGCGGAGTCCAGGGTCGTTGCAATTTTGATTTATCGTCCTAAGACGAAGAGAAAATGAAACAATTCTTGTTCTGAAAACGTTATAAAACTTCAAGTTACGTTTTATTCCTTTATTTCTTAAGACTATAGCGTCGGCTAATCAACGGTCGGGAACGAAGCTACAAATGGCAGCAGCGGTTGGAGTATGCGAGCAGCGGTAAAACAGTCAGCGACAACAACGGAATTCAGCCGTTTAACCAAAACAAACGGGCCCAACGGGCAGTTCCGCTAATAGTTAGCGTAGCGTAGTTGATGATCGGGGAAGAGGGCGACACTACCGGGCGACAACGGCACGGGTAGCGGCCAAACAGGCAGCGCCGACAGCGAAGGTGCTGTGACGTTTGAACAGGCGGCGCAAACAGCGATGGCGTGGATAACGCTCAGACAGGCGGCGCACGCAGCGATGACGTAGGCAGCGTTCAAACAGCGGAGCAAAAGAGCGATGGCGCAGGTAACGCTCAAACAGGCGGCGCACGCAGCGATGACGTAGGCCGCGCTTAAACAGCGGTGGCGCAGGTAGCGCTCAAACAGGCGGCGCACGCAGCGATGACGTAAACAGCGGCGCAAAAGAGCGATGGCGCAGGTAGCGCTCAAACAGGTGGCGCACGCAGCGATGACGTAGGCAGCGCTTAAACAGCGGTGGCGCTGGTAGCGCTCAAACAGGCGGCGCACGCAGCGATGACGTAGGCAGCGTTCAAACAGCGGCGCAAACAGAGATGGTGCAGGTAGCACTTAGACAGCGGTGGCGCAGGTATCGCTCGACAAGCTGCGACAACGGCACGGGCAGCGGCGCAGGTAGGACTCTCACAGTGATGGAGCAGGTAGCGCTTAAACAGTGGTGGCGCAGGTAGCGCTCGAACAAGCAGCGACGTTGCCGGGCGACAACGGAACGGGCAGCGGCAAAACAGCGATGGCGCAACGACGTTAAAAAAACGCGGTACTTGGGTGGGGCGCAGCAATTGCTGGGGCCACTCGACCGTGTGGAGTAGTACTGGGGAATTTACAATTCCTCACCAGCACTAGCCACAGGCTTGTGCCAACACCAGTAGAAGTTTAACTTCTGAAGGGTGTTTTTACCAAACAATTTCAGTCGTTCTGTCGATAAGAAATATATTGGGGAATTTGCAATTCCTCACCAACTGACCTCTTACCTGCAGGCGAGCTGCTTGCTAACTAACTCGTTTTTGAAAATGTTCGGCCTTTTATACTTGTGCGTGGGCACACACACTCGCACACACACAGACAAACGATTGTTTGTTTTCGTTGTTTGACAGCCATCAGCGGTGTATTTACTTGTAGGTAGCAGCTGACTGTTTGGTTGGTTTGTTTGTGCTTGACTCCTAGGTGGCGCTGAATTTGCCCGACCGTTAATTTAAATTTACTTAAAATTAAAATACTTCAACTTAGCCAAATAATTCAATTTTAATAACAATTTATAACTTAAAACATACTTCTAGTTTAGCTTAGAACAAAAATAATAAGCATAAAAAAAAATAATAAAAGAAAAATTAAAATAAAAGTTTATATTGTGTAGGGGAAAACGAGGGCACGACTTTCGCCGTTACACTGCCTCCCCTCGTTCCCATCGGAAGCTCGGTCTTCATGGAATCCGCAGGATGCGCAATTTGCCACTGCGTCCAATTAAAATTTGGAACCTCTGTCCTTCCCACGTGCGCACTTGTCGGCGTTGCTGCGCGGGTTTACGGGTTTCCACTAGCTTTTTAATTTCCTCCTGTAGCCCACCCGGCACCTCAGCTAGGGAGATCTCGGTTGATTTTTTTGTCAGGTCGGAGCTAGCTGGTTCATCGGGTGGTAATACGGTTTCCTTTGGGATGGTGTTCGCATTCTCCGGAACCATGGTTCGGACCGCTGCCCATTTAGGTGAGTGTGGTGAAGGACCCGGTGAGTTGGTGGTATAGATAGCATCGGTCGTTGCTATGGAGGTGGTGGTGGAGCTTGTTGGTCGTGGCGACATCGGTGGCAAATGAAGGGTCGTAAACGACCAACCCCTACCTGGCGTAAGCGGGATTCTGCCCTCCGTTGGCCGGGATGCGGATACATCCGTGTTGACGTCAGTGACTTTTTTTTTCGGTGTTCTTAGCAGATTCGTCGAGGTTGGGACCGTCTCTTCTGTAGCCGAGCGCCCAATTATGGCTGCGGGAGTCGTCGTGGCTGGTACCAGCAATTTGACCGTCATGGAACGCTCGTAGCACTGCATGCCCCACTGTTGGTATTGCCGATCTTGGATCTCCCAGGTTGCGTATCCTCTCCGACTTGGTGGTGTCGGGGGTCTAAAATTTTCGTTTTCCCAATCCAATGATGATGGGGAGCGTGGTGGTAGGGGAGACGGTGGGGACGGTGGTCGAAGAGCTAATGTGCGGTCTTCAAACCCAAAAAAAGTTCTTCGAATCTCTTCCAATATGGGATCTGCGGACGGCCCTGAGTCCTCCATTGCGTTTAACGTGCAGGGCTGTGGCCACTCAGGGGCTGGCGGAGCTTCATCTTCGTCGGCGGGCTGTGGCCACTCAGGGGCTGGTGGAACTTCGTCTTCGTCGCCGGAACTGATGGTAATGGGCTCAGCAACTAGATTGGTCGGTGTGGATTTGGGAGTATCGGGGTTTTGCGACTTGTCCTGGTGGGTCATGCGGTGACAGGTATCATGCTCTGGCGAGAGGTTGACTCGGGTTGCCGGCTGTTGGTGGTGATGGCTAGCCGGGACCCTTGTGGTTGGCCGACGAGGTTGGTTGGTTGGCCTACGAGGTTGTTTGGCGGGCGGGACTCGTCTTCCCTGACTGGTACTAGGTACTGCATCATCTTCAATAAATATGGTTCTTCTAATTTTGGCTTTTTCTCGGACCATGCTTGCTCGGAACTTGGCTCGTGACTTCTCAAATTTGTTCTGTTGCGTACTCATCCTTCTTTGTGAGTGGTTCGGAAACAGGGAGAAGTTAATCTAAAAGGAAAAGAAAATTCGCATGGCGAGTTAGTAGGCTAGTCGGAGCAGGGTTTCAGTTCGCTAATATGGACAGTTCGTTCGTCGGATTTTTCCTGCCCGAATACTTTCACAATGACCGGGGAGAGGAATTTCTTCACGGTGTAAGGCCCGTGGTATTTTGGCGCCAGCTTGGCAGCGAATTTTTCGTTTGCCTTTGAAAGGGGGTGCTGTCGGATAAGCACCTGCATTCCAATTCGTGGTTTCCACGGTCGTCGCCGTAAGTTATAGTAACCCTGTTGTCTTTGCGCAGCTGCTTCTAGGTTACTCCTTACCAATTCGAAGACCTCCTGCAGTTCTTTAGCTCGGTCCTTCGGCGTGGGATTTCGAGCACCAGTTCCCACTGTGACTTCATCGTACAGCGCCTTAGGGAGACGGGGTTCTCGTCCTTGTGTGAGGTAGGCTGCAGTATATCCAGTAGTTTCCGAGGTACTGGTATTAAGAGCCAGCATGATTTCCGGTAGAAATTCATCCCAGGTGTTGTGTTTTTTTCCCGAGAATTGTGCTACGATGGTCTTTATTGTACGGTTTGCCCTTTCGGTCGGATTTTCCTGGGGGGTGTATGGTGCCGTGAATTCCTGTTTTATACCCATTTCGTCTGTCCATCTCTTGAAACTTCGGGCTGTAAACTGTGGTCCGTTGTCGGTGATGATCTTCTTGGGAACTCCGTAACGAGCCACTATTCGCTCCCGAAAAGCTTTTATAAGTCCTTCTGAAGTGGCTTTCCGTTGAGGAATGAGCTCGCACCATTTCGAAAAGCGGTCAAAAAGTACGAGCAACATAGTATGACCATGCTTAGTCCGGGGTAGGGGACCAACAAAATCGGCGCACAGTGTGGCCCACGGTTCCTCAGGGATTCGTGTCAACATCTCTCCGGCCGGCAGTCGTTGGTCAGTTTTATACCGTTGACAGGATCCACATCGGCGCACATACCTGCTGATATCGCTCGCCATCCCTGGCCAGAAGTAGCGACTTGCCACTCTATGTATAGTTTTTCTAACTCCTAAGTGGCCGGCCGTGGCATTGTCGTGATTCTCACTTATAACTTGGCGGCGAAGCGGCTTTGGTACGCACAATTTCCACGGTGTACAGTCCTCATCATTAATACTACGGCCTGTATGTTTATATAGCTGTTGGTTGGTGATGGTGAAATTAGGAAATTTTTCGGGGTGTTGTCGGACCTCGTCAATACGTTGTTTTAACCACGGGCAATTGTGATTTGAATCAACCTGTACCAGATGCGCAGTTTCAACTGGCTGCCGAGATAAGGCATCAGCGACGACGTTCTGCTTTCCCTTCCTATACTGTACTGAGAACTGGTATTGCTGCAATTCTAAGGCCCACCGTGTCAGCCGACCTGTCGGGTTGTCGATATTATTGAGCCACTTAAGGGACAGGTGATCGGTAATTACTTCAAATCGGTATCCTTCCAAATATGGCCTCATCTTCCGAATTCCCCAGATGATTGCTAGGCACTCCTTTTCGGTGGCAGAGTAATTTTTCCATTAAGGTGCCGACTCGCATATGCGACCACTCTCTCTGTCCCGTTGATTGTTTGGGTCAACACCGCCCCCAATCCATGCTCACTGGCGTCCGTTTGGAGTACAAACGTATTGTTGAAATTCGGGCAGGCCAGCACAGGGGCCTCCGTGAGCCGAGTTTTCCCCAAATCCAGTGTTTCCCCTTCTGTAATAATTTGGTCAGTGGTTTTGAGATTGTGGCAAAATCGGGCACGAATCGTCGATACCACGACGTAACTCCCAAAAACCGTCGCACCTCTTTTACGTTTTGGGGCGGGGACATTTCGGTGATAGCCGCAATCTTATCCGGGTCGGTTTGGATTCCGTCCTGATTAATTACATGACCCAAATATTTAGTCTCCCTTTTAAAAAACTGGCATTTTTCTGCATTGATCTTCAGGTTGGCTTCACGCAGTCGTCGGAAAACTTCTCTCAGATTTTCTAAGTGCTCGCTGAACGTAGCGCCAATTACGATTATATCGTCCAGATATGCAAATGCATGAGGTTCCATATCTGGTCCGATTACACTATCCAGTGCCCGTTGGAATGTTGCGGGTGCCGAATGCAAACCGAATGGCATCACCCGCCACTGATACAACCCTCTGCCGTTAACTGCAAACGCCGTATACTTCTTGCTGCTTTCTTCCAATGGTATCTGCCAGTACCCATCCTTAAGGTCTAAGCTGCTAATATACTTGGCATTCCGTAGCCTATTTAATATAGAGTCAATCCGTGGCAGGGGGTATGCGTCTGGGACTGACCTTGCATTCAATTGCCGAAAATCCATACACGTTCGCCACGTGCCATTTTTCTTTTTCACCAGTGTAATAGGGAAACTATAGGGACTTCGAGAGGGTTCTATACAACCGCGGCTGATCAGATTGTTTATTTCGGCATCGATAATGGCTTGCATCGCAGGGTTACGGGGGGCGTTTCTTAGTTTAATTGGTCGATCGTCCTTCATCACAATCCGGTGTTGCGCAATGTTTGATACCCCTTTAATTTCTTCGAACAGCGCGAGCTCTCTTTTCAAGAAATTCATCACCCTGGGCTGGTCAGACAGGGTTTGGGCCATGTCTTGGTTGTCGTGACGGGGGTTCTCTAAACTATGAGACGTATTAGTAATAGTGCTTACCTTGGCCTTCCCAATTCGTCTACCAGTGTCCCGAGGTGTATATCGCTCTGGACTTGGTTCACATCTGGCCACCAATCCCGCACAACTGAACGTGGCCTTGAGTGCTCTCAGCCCCTCCAATCCTAGAATTAGGTCCTCCATGGCTTCCTGCATAACCAGAAAATGGCAGAGCACGCTTTTGGTACCTAGGGCAACTGTAAGGTGAATCGTCTCCGTAATAAGTTTTTTCGTACCATCTGCCAGAAATACTTCAATGTTTGCGGGCATTCGCTTTGGTGGGGTTGCGAAACGGTGAATTTGAGTCGGCGAAATGAAATTTTTGGTGGCTCCTGTGTCGATGATGGCTGGAATTAATTGCCTTTCTATGCGCACCATTGCCTTTAATTTTTCTGGCTCCCACACTAGCCACGTCTGCCCCTTGCCTATATCGGCAGATTTCTGGCCGATGGTGGGTCCACTTCTCCGATTCCTCCCACGCACCATGCGGTGGTGGGTCCCACTATGTTGTTGTGAGGAGGACGGGATGCATTCCAGATCGTCGGCTAGCTGGGTCAACTCACTTAGCGTGGTAAAGTCCTTTCGCCGAATGTACCATTTGTAGTCGGGTTGAGTAATCTGGAAAATTCTCTCGAGTTTCTGTTGCTCGGACAGGTTGGTTGATCGCATTAAATTTTGAATTGCCAAAAGGTAATCTTTAGAAGATTCCCGCGGCCGTTGGGTCCGCTTGCGGACTTCGTCCTCCAGTTGTTCGAAGTATCGAGGAGGGAGGAAAAACCCATAAAAGTCTTCCTTGAACTGTACCCACTGTCCCCAGTGACGGTTATTGTTCCGATACCAAATCAAGGCGCGTTCTCGCAGTAATTCAGGCATTACTCTTGGCAGCATGTTCACATCAACGTCATACATTCCGGCGAGCTCCTCAATACGCTCGATGAACTCCAGTGGGTCCTTTCCCCCAGTGTATTTTAAGCCCCATTTTCGCACCACCTCGATAGCACCGATATGAGAATTATCAGGAATCGCGCTTGATGGAGTGGGGAGGGTCGTTCGTACATTGGGCTGGGTGTTTTCCTCGATTAGTTTCGTGGTACCTGCATGTTCTTCCTCTGCTTTGAGTGGAGATGTCTGTCGGCTATGTGCGGTATCTGTGATGGAAGGAAGCTTTAGGGTAGCCTCGTGTTTCCCTTGCAACGTCAAAAGCTCCTTCATTTCGTCTTCGTGGTGTTCTGTTGATAAGAATTTAGCAAAACGTTTCCGCATGTCTTCCACATTGCCGGTATAGTCCTGCTGGTATTGGCCGAGATATTTTACCAGTTCCTCCCGCTTCAGGGAGTAGGCCCAGGAAGTTCGTAACATGTTAGCAATCTCTACGAAGGGTTACAAAATTATTGTAATTGTGGTGGTTGTTTTATTTTCGTTTTCTTTTATAGATGTATATAGACACAAGTAGTGTCCCTGCTCGGGCGCCAATGTAACGACACGTTCTCCGCTGGTTGCTGGGATAGCTGCAGCGGAGTCACCCTGGACTTTTTTTTTTGATTTATCGTCCTAAGACGAAGAGAAAATGAAACAATTCTTGTTCTGAAAACGTTATAAAACTTCAAGTTACGTTTTATTCCTTTATTTCTTAAGACTATAGCGTTGGCTAATCAACGGTCGGGAACGAAGCTACAAATGGCAGCAGCGGTTGGAGTATGCGAGCTGCGGTAAAACAGTCAGCGACAACAACGGAATTCAGCCGTTTAACCAAAACAAACGGGCCCAACGGGCAGTTCCGCTAATAGTTAGCGTAGCGTAGTTGATGATCGGGGAAGAGGGCGACACTACCGGGCGACAACGGCACGGGTAGCGGCCAAACAGGCAGCGCCGACAGCGAAGGTGCTGTGACGTTTGAACAGGCGGCGCAAACAGCGATGGCGTGGATAACGCTCAGACAGGCGGCGCACGCAGCGATGACGTAGGCAGCGTTCAAACAGCGGAGCAAAAGAGCGATGGCGCAGGTAACGCTCAAACAGGCGGCGCACGCAGCGATGACGTAGGCCGCGCTTAAACAGCGGTGGCGCAGGTAGCGCTCAAAAAGGCGGCGCACGCAGCGATGACGTAAACAGCGGCGCAAAAGAGCGATGGCGCAGGTAGCGCTCAAACAGGCGGCGCACGCAGCGATGACGTAGGCAGCGCTTAAACAGCGGTGGCGCAGGTAGCGCTCAAACAGGCGGCGCACGCAGCGATGACGTAGGCAGCGTTCAAACAGCGGCGCAAACAGAGATGGTGCAGGTAGCGCTTAGACAGCGGTGGCGCAGGTATCGCTCGACAAGCTGCGACAACGGCACGGGCAGCGGCGCAGGTAGGACTCTCACAGCGATGGAGCAGGTAGCGCTTAGACAGTGGTGGCGCAGGTAGCGCTCGAACAAGCAGCGACATTGCCGGGCGACAACGGAACGGGCAGCGGCAAAACAGCGATGGCGCAACGACGTTAAAAAAACGCGGTACTTGGGTGGGGCGCAGCAATTGCTGGGGCCACTCGACCGTGTGGAGTAGTACTGGGGAATTTACAATTCCTCACCAGCACTAGCCACAGGCTTGTGCCAACACCAGTAGAAGTTTAACTTCTGAAGGGTGTTTTTACCAAACAATTTCAGTCGTTCTGTCGATAAGAAATATATTGGGGAATTTGCAATTCCTCACCAACTGACCTCTTACCTGCAGGCGAGCTGCTTGCTAACTAACTCGTTTTTGAAAATGTTCGGCCTTTTATACTTGTGCGTGGGCACACACACTCGCACACACACAGACAAACGATTGTTTGTTTTCGTTGTTTGACAGCCATCAGCGGTGTATTTACTTGTAGGTAGCAGCTGACTGTTTGGTTGGTTTGTTTGTGCTTGACTCCTAGGTGGCGCTGAATTTGCCCGACCGTTAATTTAAATTTACTTAAAATTAAAATACTTCAACTTAGCCAAATAATTCAATTTTAATAACAATTTATAACTTAAAACATACTTCTAGTTTAGCTTAGAACAAAAATAATAAGCATAAAAAAAAATAATAAAAGAAAAATTAAAATAAAAGTTTATATTGTGTAGGGGAAAACGAGGGCACGACTTTCGCCGTTACACTGCCTCCCCTCGTTCCCATCGGAAGCTCGGTCTTCATGGAATCCGCAGGATGCGCAATTTGCCACTGCGTCCAATTAAAATTTGGAACCTCTGTCCTTCCCACGTGCGCACTTGTCGGCGTTGCTGCGCGGGTTTACGGGTTTCCACTAGCTTTTTAATTTCCTCCTGTAGCCCACCCGGCACCTCAGCTAGGGAGATCTCGGTTGATTTTTTTGTCAGGTCGGAGCTAGCTGGTTCATCGGGTGGTAATACGGTTTCCTTTGGGATGGTGTTCGCATTCTCCGGAACCATGGTTCGGACCGCTGCCCATTTAGGTGAGTGTGGTGAAGGACCCGGTGAGTTGGTGGTATAGATAGCATCGGTCGTTGCTATGGAGGTGGTGGTGGAGCTTGTTGGTCGTGGCGACATCGGTGGCAAATGAAGGGTCGTAAACGACCAACCCCTACCTGGCGTAAGCGGGATTCTGCCCTCCGTTGGCCGGGATGCGGATACATCCGTGTTGACGTCAGTGACTTTTTTTTTCGGTGTTCTTAGCAGATTCGTCGAGGTTGGGACCGTCTCTTCTGTAGCCGAGCGCCCAATTATGGCTGCGGGAGTCGTCGTGGCTGGTACCAGCAATTTGACCGTCATGGAACGCTCGTAGCACTGCATGCCCCACTGTTGGTATTGCCGATCTTGGATCTCCCAGGTTGCGTATCCTCTCCGACTTGGTGGTGTCGGGGGTCTAAAATTTTCGTTTTCCCAATCCAATGATGATGGGGAGCGTGGTGGTAGGGGAGACGGTGGGGACGGTGGTCGAAGAGCTAATGTGCGGTCTTCAAACCCAAAAAAAGTTCTTCGAATCTCTTCCAATATGGGATCTGCGGACGGCCCTGAGTCCTCCATTGCGTTTAACGTGCAGGGCTGTGGCCACTCAGGGGCTGGCGGAGCTTCATCTTCGTCGGCGGGCTGTGGCCACTCAGGGGCTGGTGGAACTTCGTCTTCGTCGCCGGAACTGATGGTAATGGGCTCAGCAACTAGATTGGTCGGTGTGGATTTGGGAGTATCGGGGTTTTGCGACTTGTCCTGGTGGGTCATGCGGTGACAGGTATCATGCTCTGGCGAGAGGTTGACTCGGGTTGCCGGCTGTTGGTGGTGATGGCTAGCCGGGACCCTTGTGGTTGGCCGACGAGGTTGGTTGGTTGGCCTACGAGGTTGTTTGGCGGGCGGGACTCGTCTTCCCTGACTGGTACTAGGTACTGCATCATCTTCAATAAATATGGTTCTTCTAATTTTGGCTTTTTCTCGGACCATGCTTGCTCGGAACTTGGCTCGTGACTTCTCAAATTTGTTCTGTTGCGTACTCATCCTTCTTTGTGAGTGGTTCGGAAACAGGGAGAAGTTAATCTAAAAGGAAAAGAAAATTCGCATGGCGAGTTAGTAGGCTAGTCGGAGCAGGGTTTCAGTTCGCTAATATGGACAGTTCGTTCGTCGGATTTTTCCTGCCCGAATACTTTCACAATGACCGGGGAGAGGAATTTCTTCACGGTGTAAGGCCCGTGGTATTTTGGCGCCAGCTTGGCAGCGAATTTTTCGTTTGCCTTTGAAAGGGGGTGCTGTCGGATAAGCACCTGCATTCCAATTCGTGGTTTCCACGGTCGTCGCCGTAAGTTATAGTAACCCTGTTGTCTTTGCGCAGCTGCTTCTAGGTTACTCCTTACCAATTCGAAGACCTCCTGCAGTTCTTTAGCTCGGTCCTTCGGCGTGGGATTTCGAGCACCAGTTCCCACTGTGACTTCATCGTACAGCGCCTTAGGGAGACGGGGTTCTCGTCCTTGTGTGAGGTAGGCTGCAGTATATCCAGTAGTTTCCGAGGTACTGGTATTAAGAGCCAGCATGATTTCCGGTAGAAATTCATCCCAGGTGTTGTGTTTTTTTCCCGAGAATTGTGCTACGATGGTCTTTATTGTACGGTTTGCCCTTTCGGTCGGATTTTCCTGGGGGGTGTATGGTGCCGTGAATTCCTGTTTTATACCCATTTCGTCTGTCCATCTCTTGAAACTTCGGGCTGTAAACTGTGGTCCGTTGTCGGTGATGATCTTCTTGGGAACTCCGTAACGAGCCACTATTCGCTCCCGAAAAGCTTTTATAAGTCCTTCTGAAGTGGCTTTCCGTTGAGGAATGAGCTCGCACCATTTCGAAAAGCGGTCAAAAAGTACGAGCAACATAGTATGACCATGCTTAGTCCGGGGTAGGGGACCAACAAAATCGGCGCACAGTGTGGCCCACGGTTCCTCAGGGATTCGTGTCAACATCTCTCCGGCCGGCAGTCGTTGGTCAGTTTTATACCGTTGACAGGATCCACATCGGCGCACATACCTGCTGATATCGCTCGCCATCCCTGGCCAGAAGTAGCGACTTGCCACTCTATGTATAGTTTTTCTAACTCCTAAGTGGCCGGCCGTGGCATTGTCGTGATTCTCACTTATAACTTGGCGGCGAAGCGGCTTTGGTACGCACAATTTCCACGGTGTACAGTCCTCATCATTAATACTACGGCCTGTATGTTTATATAGCTGTTGGTTGGTGATGGTGAAATTAGGAAATTTTTCGGGGTGTTGTCGGACCTCGTCAATACGTTGTTTTAACCACGGGCAATTGTGATTTGAATCAACCTGTACCAGATGCGCAGTTTCAACTGGCTGCCGAGATAAGGCATCAGCGACGACGTTCTGCTTTCCCTTCCTATACTGTACTGAGAACTGGTATTGCTGCAATTCTAAGGCCCACCGTGTCAGCCGACCTGTCGGGTTGTCGATATTATTGAGCCACTTAAGGGACAGGTGATCGGTAATTACTTCAAATCGGTATCCTTCCAAATATGGCCTCATCTTCCGAATTCCCCAGATGATTGCTAGGCACTCCTTTTCGGTGGCAGAGTAATTTTTCCATTAAGGTGCCGACTCGCATATGCGACCACTCTCTCTGTCCCGTTGATTGTTTGGGTCAACACCGCCCCCAATCCATGCTCACTGGCGTCCGTTTGGAGTACAAACGTATTGTTGAAATTCGGGCAGGCCAGCACAGGGGCCTCCGTGAGCCGAGTTTTCCCCAAATCCAGTGTTTCCCCTTCTGTAATAATTTGGTCAGTGGTTTTGAGATTGTGGCAAAATCGGGCACGAATCGTCGATACCACGACGTAACTCCCAAAAACCGTCGCACCTCTTTTACGTTTTGGGGCGGGGACATTTCGGTGATAGCCGCAATCTTATCCGGGTCGGTTTGGATTCCGTCCTGATTAATTACATGACCCAAATATTTAGTCTCCCTTTTAAAAAACTGGCATTTTTCTGCATTGATCTTCAGGTTGGCTTCACGCAGTCGTCGGAAAACTTCTCTCAGATTTTCTAAGTGCTCGCTGAACGTAGCGCCAATTACGATTATATCGTCCAGATATGCAAATGCATGAGGTTCCATATCTGGTCCGATTACACTATCCAGTGCCCGTTGGAATGTTGCGGGTGCCGAATGCAAACCGAATGGCATCACCCGCCACTGATACAACCCTCTGCCGTTAACTGCAAACGCCGTATACTTCTTGCTGCTTTCTTCCAATGGTATCTGCCAGTACCCATCCTTAAGGTCTAAGCTGCTAATATACTTGGCATTCCGTAGCCTATTTAATATAGAGTCAATCCGTGGCAGGGGGTATGCGTCTGGGACTGACCTTGCATTCAATTGCCGAAAATCCATACACGTTCGCCACGTGCCATTTTTCTTTTTCACCAGTGTAATAGGGAAACTATAGGGACTTCGAGAGGGTTCTATACAACCGCGGCTGATCAGATTGTTTATTTCGGCATCGATAATGGCTTGCATCGCAGGGTTACGGGGGGCGTTTCTTAGTTTAATTGGTCGATCGTCCTTCATCACAATCCGGTGTTGCGCAATGTTTGATACCCCTTTAATTTCTTCGAACAGCGCGAGCTCTCTTTTCAAGAAATTCATCACCCTGGGCTGGTCAGACAGGGTTTGGGCCATGTCTTGGTTGTCGTGACGGGGGTTCTCTAAACTATGAGACGTATTAGTAATAGTGCTTACCTTGGCCTTCCCAATTCGTCTACCAGTGTCCCGAGGTGTATATCGCTCTGGACTTGGTTCACATCTGGCCACCAATCCCGCACAACTGAACGTGGCCTTGAGTGCTCTCAGCCCCTCCAATCCTAGAATTAGGTCCTCCATGGCTTCCTGCATAACCAGAAAATGGCAGAGCACGCTTTTGGTACCTAGGGCAACTGTAAGGTGAATCGTCTCCGTAATAAGTTTTTTCGTACCATCTGCCAGAAATACTTCAATGTTTGCGGGCATTCGCTTTGGTGGGGTTGCGAAACGGTGAATTTGAGTCGGCGAAATGAAATTTTTGGTGGCTCCTGTGTCGATGATGGCTGGAATTAATTGCCTTTCTATGCGCACCATTGCCTTTAATTTTTCTGGCTCCCACACTAGCCACGTCTGCCCCTTGCCTATATCGGCAGATTTCTGGCCGATGGTGGGTCCACTTCTCCGATTCCTCCCACGCACCATGCGGTGGTGGGTCCCACTATGTTGTTGTGAGGAGGACGGGATGCATTCCAGATCGTCGGCTAGCTGGGTCAACTCACTTAGCGTGGTAAAGTCCTTTCGCCGAATGTACCATTTGTAGTCGGGTTGAGTAATCTGGAAAATTCTCTCGAGTTTCTGTTGCTCGGACAGGTTGGTTGATCGCATTAAATTTTGAATTGCCAAAAGGTAATCTTTAGAAGATTCCCGCGGCCGTTGGGTCCGCTTGCGGACTTCGTCCTCCAGTTGTTCGAAGTATCGAGGAGGGAGGAAAAACCCATAAAAGTCTTCCTTGAACTGTACCCACTGTCCCCAGTGACGGTTATTGTTCCGATACCAAATCAAGGCGCGTTCTCGCAGTAATTCAGGCATTACTCTTGGCAGCATGTTCACATCAACGTCATACATTCCGGCGAGCTCCTCAATACGCTCGATGAACTCCAGTGGGTCCTTTCCCCCAGTGTATTTTAAGCCCCATTTTCGCACCACCTCGATAGCACCGATATGAGAATTATCAGGAATCGCGCTTGATGGAGTGGGGGAGGGTCGTTCGTACATTGGGCTGGTGTTTTCCTCGATTAGTTTCGTGGTACCTGCATGTTCTTCCTCTGCTTTGAGTGGAGATGTCTGTCGGCTATGTGCGGTATCTGTGATGGAAGGAAGCTTTAGGGTAGCCTCGTGTTTCCCTTGCAACGTCAAAAGCTCCTTCATTTCGTCTTCGTGGTGTTCTGTTGATAAGAATTTAGCAAAACGTTTCCGCATGTCTTCCACATTGCCGGTATAGTCCTGCTGGTATTGGCCGAGATATTTTACCAGTTCCTCCCGCTTCAGGGAGTAGGCCCAGGAAGTTCGTAACATGTTAGCAATCTCTACGAAGGGTTACAAAATTATTGTAATTGTGGTGGTTGTTTTATTTTCGTTTTCTTTTATAGATGTATATAGACACAAGTAGTGTCCCTGCTCGGGCGCCAATGTAACGACACGTTCTCCGCTGGTTGCTGGGATAGCTGCAGCGGAGTCACCCTGGACTTTTTTTTTTGATTTATCGTCCTAAGACGAAGAGAAAATGAAACAATTCTTGTTCTGAAAACGTTATAAAACTTCAAGTTACGTTTTATTCCTTTATTTCTTAAGACTATAGCGTTGGCTAATCAACGGTCGGGAACGAAGCTACAAATGGCAGCAGCGGTTGGAGTATGCGAGCTGCGGTAAAACAGTCAGCGACAACAACGGAATTCAGCCGTTTAACCAAAACAAACGGGCCCAACGGGCAGTTCCGCTAATAGTTAGCGTAGCGTAGTTGATGATCGGGGAAGAGGGCGACACTACCGGGCGACAACGGCACGGGTAGCGGCCAAACAGGCAGCGCCGACAGCGAAGGTGCTGTGACGTTTGAACAGGCGGCGCAAACAGCGATGGCGTGGATAACGCTCAGACAGGCGGCGCACGCAGCGATGACGTAGGCAGCGTTCAAACAGCGGAGCAAAAGAGCGATGGCGCAGGTAACGCTCAAACAGGCGGCGCACGCAGCGATGACGTAGGCCGCGCTTAAACAGCGGTGGCGCAGGTAGCGCTCAAAAAGGCGGCGCACGCAGCGATGACGTAAACAGCGGCGCAAAAGAGCGATGGCGCAGGTAGCGCTCAAACAGGTGGCGCACGCAGCGATGACGTAGGCAGCGCTTAAACAGCGGTGGCGCAGGTAGCGCTCAAACAGGCGGCGCACGCAGCGATGACGTAGGCAGCGTTCAAACAGCGGCGCAAACAGAGATGGTGCAGGTAGCGCTTAGACAGCGGTGGCGCAGGTATCGCTCGACAAGCTGCGACAACGGCACGGGCAGCGGCGCAGGTAGGACTCTCACAGCGATGGAGCAGGTAGCGCTTAGACAGTGGTGGCGCAGGTAGCGCTCGAACAAGCAGCGACGTTGCCGGGCGACAACGGAACGGGCAGCGGCAAAACAGCGATGGCGCAACGACGTTAAAAAAACGCGGTACTTGGGTGGGGCGCAGCAATTGCTGGGGCCACTCGACCGTGTGGAGTAGTACTGGGGAATTTACAATTCCTCACCAGCACTAGCCACAGGCTTGTGCCAACACCAGTAGAAGTTTAACTTCTGAAGGGTGTTTTTACCAAACAATTTCAGTCGTTCTGTCGATAAGAAATATATTGGGGAATTTGCAATTCCTCACCAACTGACCTCTTACCTGCAGGCGAGCTGCTTGCTAACTAACTCGTTTTTGAAAATGTTCGGCCTTTTATACTTGTGCGTGGGCACACACACTCGCACACACACAGACAAACGATTGTTTGTTTTCGTTGTTTGACAGCCATCAGCGGTGTATTTACTTGTAGGTAGCAGCTGACTGTTTGGTTGGTTTGTTTGTGCTTGACTCCTAGGTGGCGCTGAATTTGCCCGACCGTTAATTTAAATTTACTTAAAATTAAAATACTTCAACTTAGCCAAATAATTCAATTTTAATAACAATTTATAACTTAAAACATACTTCTAGTTTAGCTTAGAACAAAAATAATAAGCATAAAAAAAATAATAAAAGAAAAATTAAAATAAAAGTTTATATTGTGTAGGGGAAAACGAGGGCACGACTTTCGCCGTTACAACCTTTTAGCGAAAGGGAACTAATAGAGATACGAACTCTTAACTTGAGGCCAGAAATAAGACACGAATTATTATACATTCCAATAAATTCTATTTCTCATCTCAGATAACTTGTTCAAATACGAGAAAGCTTTATTAATGATGAGCACGTGCGAAGGAATTTTTCGGCTAGAACTACTAACCAATTGCAACCTAGTCGTCATATAGCTGAAATCGAATTAAATCATCCGACTCTTGATGTTGAAGGTGAATTCTCAGTAGATGTTGTTCAAAGGGATGCAATAGCACCACGTTGCTAGAATTTTGACCAACTAGGGCATCACTATCAAGATTGCCTTAAAGATAGAACTGTCTTTTGTTTTGGCTGCGGTGAAAAAAATACGTACCGCCCACAATGTCCTAAATGTCAGGCCAGAAAGTCAGCAAAAAACTGCCAGAACCATGTCTCAAATTAAACGAATTTGAGATTATAGATAACTGTTCAAGTAACCAAACGCCTGATCATAAAAATTGTAGGATAAGTAATAATACAAATAATTTGAAATTTAAAATTCTAAAACGTGATCCCTGTTCGTAAAGCATTTGCTCTCAACAGGATAGTTCTAAATTAATTTTCCCGAATTACCACTTCATTTAAGATGGCAAGTATTTAGTTCGAAAAGAAATGAAATTTTTGGTGATTCTGGAATATGTCCAGTACATTTCAAACGAATCCCTAGAAGATCGACAATTAGATTAAGAAATTACTATAGACATAAAAAATTTACTTCAAAAATTTTAGTTTCTGCAATTTTAAACATTTTAACGGATAGTCGTTATTACGCAAAAGTTTCTTTTCTTAAATACACAGAATATGGTCTTATTGATACTGGTGGCAGTATAGTTGCATTGCAGCTGATTTAGCAGCAGAAAACTTTTCGAGAGTAAAACTTTAGTAAAAACTGCTGATGGGAGGTCACACAAGGTAGTTGGGTGGATTTAAGTTGATGTCACGTTTAAAAACATCACACATAGCCTTAATCTTTTTATTATACCAACCATCTCGCGCAGACTTTTGTTAGGAATAGATATTTGTAAAATTTTTAAGTTAGTACGCAAAATAACCGATTCAGTTAATCTTATAGACAAATTAATTCATGGGGAAAAATCTTTTGAGCTAGTTCAAAGGTCTAGCGATTTTTTTTACACGGTACAAAATATGTGTGATAATGTGGGGAAAAATGAGTCAACTTCAGACGAATATTTTTACAGGCTGACAGAAACACAAAGAACGCAACTAAATGCAGTAGTCGCTATTTTACCTAACTTTGAACATAAGGGACTAGGTAAAACTTCTTTAATAGAACATGAAATAGATGTTGGTGAAGCTAAACCAATAAAAAAAAGATTTTACCCCCGTTTCACCAGCGGTTGAAAAGCTTATGTATACAGAAATAGACCGCATGTTATCATTAGGAGTAATTGAGCCGTCTACGTCCGCATGGAGTTCTCCTATGAGGCTCGTAATTAAGCCAAACAAAGTTTGTCTCTGTCTTGATGCAAGGAAAGTTAATAAAGTGACGAAAAAGGACGCATATCCTTTACCTTCAATTGAAGGAATTTTCTCTCGCCTATCTAAAGCAAACATTATAACCAAACTTGATCTTAAGGATGCATACAGGAAAATCGGTTAATCGAAAGAGTCGTGGGCAATAACGGCATTCACAGCACCTGGAAGGCCCTTGTACCAGTTTGTGGTTATGTCTTTCGGCCCGTGCAATGCGCCGCAAACTATGTGCCGCCTTATGGACCAGATTATACCACCTGACCTAAAAAATTGTGTTTTCGAATATTTAGATGACCTCGTCGTAGTGTCAGAAAGTTTTAAAGAACATTTGGAGGTACTTCTGCGCATTGCTGGACAATTTAGAAAAGCAAACCTAACGCTAAATGTAACAAAAAGTCACTTTTGTGTGACACAGGTGAGATACTTGGGATACGTTATTGGTGCGGGTGGACTTACCACCGATCCTGATAAAGTAAGTGCAAGTGTGAATTGGCCAGTACCCAAGAATCTGCGACAAGTTAGAGGATTTCTAGGAATCGCTGGCTGGTATAGAAGGTTCATTGAAAACTTCTCAGACATAGTTTTTCCTATTACAGAAACTCTTTCTTCAAAAAAGAAATTTACATGGACTGCTGAAGCGCAAAGATCTTTTGAGAGAATTAAATATCTGTTACGTCTGCACCAGTACTCATCAACCCAGATTTCGGAAAGAAGTTTTTTCTTCATTGCGATGCCAGTGATTTCGGCATTGGGGCGGTGTTAATACAATTAGATGATGAGGGATGTGAAAGACCAATCGCGTACATGAGCAAGAAGCTAAATTCGGCACAACGTAACTATAGTGTAACTGAGCGCGAATGTTTGGCAGCTTTAGAAGCCATTCAACGTTTCAGGTGCTACCTCGAGCTGCAAGAATTTGAAGTGATTACGGATCACGCCAGCCTTGTTTGGTTGATGCGCCAAACGAATTTAAGCGGTAGACTAGCAAGATGGGCTCTGAAGTTACAGGCATTCAAGTTTACCGTTAGTCATCGAAAAGGTAGGGAAAATATTGTTCCCGATGCTTTATCTCGCATTCCTAGTGAAGCGATTGATTCTGTTCATGCTGACCTTCCCATAATTGATTTATCATCTCCCTGTTTTGTGGATGACGATTATGTAACTTTGCGTAATAAAATAAGTGGAGATGAATCTAAATACCCAGACATAAAAATGGTTGACAATTTTGTATACATTAGAACTCAGCACTATGACGGTATAGAGGATAATGAGGACAAATGTTGGAAGCTTTGGATACCCGTGAAAATGCGAAAAGACTTAATTTCAAGTCATCACAGCTCTGTAACTGCATCTTACGGAGGAATGAGCAAAACGTTGGATTTGTTAAGAAGATTTTTCTTTTGGCCTGGAATGGTGAAGGATGTTCAAGACTTTGTAAGGGATTGTGAAACGTGTAAGGCAACTAAAGCTCCAAATTTCATAATGAAACCAGAAATGGGTAAACAGATTGTATCAGAGCGACCATTTCAGAGGCTTTATGTTGATATATTAGGTCCTTATCCTAGAAGTAAATCGGGGAATATTGGCTTGCTAATAGTGTTAGATCACCTGTCAAATTTACATCTACTGCAATTAAAGATTATTTAGAAAAGCACATTTTTCGCACTTACGGGGTACCTGAGGTCGTTGTAAGTGATAATGGCTCCCAATTTAGGCCAATGACCTAAATGCTTTTTTCACATCGCTGGGCATAACTCACGTTTACACAGCTTTGTATTCTCGACAAACTAACGCTTCGGAGCGTGTCAACCGCTCTTTGATAGCCGGCATACGAGCTTATCTTCGAAATGAACACACAAAACGGGACGAACATCTAAGTGCAATAAGTTGTGCTTTGAGAAATGCAAATCATACTACGTTAAAAGTTTCACCATATCACGCTGTCTTTGGGTTTGATATGATACTGCATGGCTCAAACTATACTTTATTAAGAAATCTCAAACTCTTAGATGAGCCTACGCTGAAGTTATCTAGGGATGATAGCCTGCATATAATAAGACGAGATTTACAGAAACATATGAAAACGGCATATGAAAATAAAAGACATTATTACAATTTAAGAACTAGGCCACAAACGTATTACGTGGGACAGGAAGTTTGGAAAAGAAATTTTGCACAGAGCTATTTTGAAAAACGCTTTAACGCTAAGTTTGCTCCGATGTTTGTAAAAGCCAAAGTAGTAGAAAAGCTAGGGAAAAATTACTACAAGTTAGAAGACCTAGAGGGGAAACTAATAGGAACATTTCACGCAAAGGGCATAAAAATATAACTTGTATTTCCAATTAATATTGTAACTGCAAAGAGTCAATATTACTCGGTTTTGTAATAGGGTCTTATTTTGTCAACTTATAGGATTTTTTTTTTGACGAATTCACATAAATGTTTTCTCGAGTGTAATTGTTGGTTTGAAAATGCAACGGCGTTTCTCTTTGGTGGTTTATAAACATTTGCTTCGATACATTATATAATTATAATAATAATTATTATTATTATAATAATAATTATAATAATAATAACAATAATAATAATAATAATAATAATAATTATAATAATAATAATAATAATAATAATAATAATAAAAATAATAAAAATAATAATAATAATAATAATAATAATAATAATAATAATAATAATAATAATAATAATAATAATAAAATTATTAATAATAATAATAATAATAATAATAATAATAATAATAATATAAATATTAATATTAACAATAATGATATTATTATTATTATTAATAATAATAATAATAATAATAATAATAATAATAATAATAATAATAATAATAATAATAATAATAATTAAAATAAAAATAATATCAATAATAATAATAACAATAATAATAATAATAATAATAATAATAATAATAATAATAATAATAATAATAATAATAATAATAATAATAATTGAAAAAACTCAAAATCAGGATAGCTTCTAGACAGCTGTCCTGCAAAAAGTCCCTCCACTAGTTGACCCAAGTAGTCGCTCGAAAATTAAAAGAAAATAAAACAATTATTTTCTTCTTCAGCAAAAAAAATGGCAATATTTATTTTTTTTTCGACTTTCCTTATAATTTTTATGTTTAAAAACTAATATGGCGAAAATATTTCAAGTCACAAAACTAAGCTTTATGAGATGCTAACGAACAATGAACAATCGGGATTTTTTTATAAGAACAAAGATACTAAGCATAAATAATAATTATCCAAGCGCCATCCATATCTCAATTCTCCCAGGACAACATTGGCATCACATTTACTGATATACAGGGTTGGAACACATGACCGTTCAGCTTTGAACATTCCGGCCGCCTTGCAAAACTGCAATCTGAAGCTAACTAATAAATAGAGAAAGATGAATTTAAAAGCAGATGAGAATTCAGATAAATTGTAATTCATTTATTTAAATAAAGTTTAATTAACATTCGAGGAAAATAGGACAACTGAATAGGTGTTAATTTATCATGGAAAGATACTCCCATACACTGACTACTTTGAACATGACCCAGAGATCAGATATCCAAAGATAGAAAATTGTGCCAAAGGTTTTCCAAACGATCCGCCTACAACACCATTGCGAATAATTTTTTGGTAAACATCGGCTCCTAGAGTTATGAAGGCTCGAGCAGTCACGTTAAACTGTGGGTCAGCCAGTTGCAATCCGGGAAATTCATCTACAATCCTGTCATCGAGGGATTTTCGGGGAGTTTTCGGATTTTAGCATATGTTTCGACGGTCGCGCTCATTCCAAAATTGCCTCTTATCTGAACGAGACACATATCACTCGTACCAACTTTAACGGACCTCGCACCTAGTCGCTTTACAACATCTTCTGCTATGATGGAGCACTCTAAACTTGGATCGATTAGTGCACGTTCTTGAATATAACGATCCTTGGCTACTATCTTTACGATTGCTGTCGGTCGTAACAAAATAGTTTCTGCAACCTGGTATAATGGTATCGACGGCATAGTAGAACCAACTTTTTGCGCAGTCAAGTCAAACGCAGGTTCTAACTCGGAACTAACTGGGACTAGAGCTCGAGACGAACTAGGTCTCACACTTTGACGGCCTTTAACTGCCTTGGAACCTTTGACACAGGCTCGAGACGAACTAGGTCTCTTTGCCGAAGCTTGGGACGAACTAGGTCCCATTCGCTGTTGACGTTGGGGCACATTTAGCCCTTTTTGCAGACGATTCACTTTAGTGCGGTAGTCTTGCACAGACGAACGAGGACTAGAGCTGGGTTTATGTAAAAGAGTGTGGTGCATGTCTCCACAGCGCTTGCACCTCCCAGTGCTCTTACATGTGCGCCACGTATGCTCATGGCTCAAGCACCCTGCACAGTGTTTATAAAACATAACCAAACGCATTCGCTCCTTGTAGTCTTCCTTCAAAAAACGCTTACAAAAACGTAAGGGGTGGTCCTCTAGACAGACTCTTCAAACCATTTTCTTGGTGGTACGTTTGCCTTCAGTGTACTTCTTACGAGAGACCATGACACTAAAAAAAATAAATCTAAAAACAAAAACTAATTAGTCGGAAGGACCACGAGCTTCACAACTGGCCTAGTGATCAGGCCACGCTCCGTTTTAAGGTCCACAACTCTGACATGACCGTCTTTACCTAAATAAACCTTTACGACACGGCCCATTCGCCATTCATTTGTTGGCAGATTGTCCTCCCGAATCACGACTAAGTCGCCAACTTTCAAATCTTTTTGGGAAAACTTCCACTTATACCGTTTTTGTAGGTCTTTAAGATAGTCGGCTTTCCACTTAGCACATAAACGCTGATTTAATGCCTTAACGCGCTGCCATCGATTAATAACCGACATTGGGGCCTGTAAAATATCCACTTCAGGTGGAGCTAAAAGCGGACTTCCAGTTAAAAAATGTCCAGGTGTCAGAACGTCTAAACTGTCAACGTTCTCGGTTAAAGGGCACAACGGCCTAGAATTTAAACATGATTCTATACGAGCCAGCAACGTAGAAAATTCTTCAAATGTGTATTTAAGATTCCCCGCAATTCTTCTAAAATGATATTTGAAGCTTTTTACACCAGCTTCCCACAAGCCTCCCATATGAGGCGCACCGGCTGGATTAAAATGCCATTCCAGGCCCTTAGGTCCGTACTTCACATTTACCGCAGACTTCGTGCTACGAAGAAAATCACGAAATTCTGCTTTCATAAGCCTTGAGGCACCTACAAAATTTGTGCCATTGTCAGAATGCACTTCCTTAGGGTATCCACGCCGGCTGACAAATCTGTCAAATGCTGCCATAAAGGCAGGTGTCGATAAACTACCCACTGCTTCTAAATGAATCGCCTTCGTAGCGAAACAGACAAACAAACAAACATAACCCTTCGTAATTAAGCAAGCTCGCCCAGTATAATTTCGAATATCAAAGGGTCCGGTGAAATCCACACCCAAAACGCTAAAGGGCCGAGAAATCACTGTTCTAGGCGTTGGCAGAGCAGCCATAATCTGACTCTGAGTAGCTTTTCTCTGCAAAGTGCAAGTCTTGCAACGTCCTATGATTGTCTTAATTAGACATTTAGCACGTGGAATAAAAAATTCAGTGCGTAAGACCCTTAGCATTAACTGATTCCCTTCGTGTAAAGTCATCTGGTGGATAAAATCAACAAATAGTCTGGCAAACTGACTACTTGAATGTAATACTATTGGAAACTTTTCACTATAAGACAAATTTGATGCATTCGCCAAACGTCCACCCACACGAATTATTCCCTTTTCATCCAAAAATGGAGACAAATTGACCAATTTTCCATCTAAAATCGGCTCATCATTAGACAACTTATAATATTCAGTGGCAAAAAAAAACTTTTGAGAAACAACAATCAACTTTTCCTTCACCTCCTGCAACTCTGCTGAAGTGATTTCTAAGTCAGAAAAATTAGTTTCTTGTT
Organism: Cistogaster globosa; assembly: GCA_937654795.1. Taxonomy (NCBI): domain Eukaryota; kingdom Metazoa; phylum Arthropoda; class Insecta; order Diptera; family Tachinidae; genus Cistogaster; species Cistogaster globosa. The sequence goes on from OW569403.1 coordinate 85,653,695, forward strand.
TTAAAATAAGCTTTAAACCACTCACTACTAACGCCAAAACTCTTAGGGCTCGCGGATAAGAAGAAAAGTTTTGCAGTAAATCAAAGAATGACTTAAAGTATACAAAGAATACTTTTCGTTTGCGCTCTTCTACCTTGGTTCCCATTTCGCTGACATCCGCAGAATCCCAACGATCGGAAGACGAACAAAGCCACGAAGGCTCATGCCACCAAATACGGGAATCGACTAAGTCCTGAGGCCGAATACCCCTACTTATCAAATCAGCAGGGTTATCACCAGAACAAACATGTCTCCAACTTTCCTTATTAATCTTGTCGATAATCTTTGAAACCCTATTCGCCACAAAGGTTGTCCAAGTGTTCGGTGGTTTCTGAAGCCAAGCCAGAACAATCGTCGAATCACTCCATGCGTATAACTTTGTTCGGCTGCCATCAAATTTAAAGTCTATTTTTACAGTATTCATCAACTCTGCTAAAAGATAAGCAGCGCATAATTCCAAGCGGGGAAGGGAAATCGTTTTTAAGGGAGCAACTCTCGATTTAGCTAACAACAAATGTGATTGGATGACGCCCTCTTCATTTCTTAGCCGCACATATATGCAAGCCCCATATGCCTTTTCCGAGGCATCCGAAAAACTATGAATCTCTAAATCGCTTGTAGGTGTACACCCTACCCACCGAGGAATTCTGATTTTCTCAATGCCCCTATAATCATTAATAAATTGCGCCCATATTCGACCACTCCTTTCGGATAATGTTTCATCCCAATCCGTCTTCTCACTCCAAATCTGTTGCATCAATATCTTTGCCATGACAACAATGGGTCCTAACCAACCCGCAGGATCAAAAAGCTTCGCGATAATTGATAAAACCTCTCGCTTAGTAAAATTACTTTTTGAAGAAATTGAGGAAATCGAAAAATAAAACTCATCTGCTTTAGCGTTCCATCTGATACCTAGAGTTTTAGTGGTGCTGTGTTCGTCGATCTCCAGAAAATTCCTATTTAACCGGTACTCAGGCGGTAAATCATGCAAAATACGTTCGTCGTTCGAAGTCCATTTTTTCATAGAAAATCCAGCTGAAGATAGAGCCCACAACAATTGATCACGAGCTGTTATAGCCAAAGAAATATCATGAGCTCCAGCTAAAGCGTCATCGACATACATCATACGACGCAAAATTTTCGCAGCAAATGGCCAGCGATCTTCCACATCACTTGCTAACTGATGCAACGTCCTGATTGCCAAATAAGGAGCACAATTTACTCCAAAGGTGACGGTTTTTAACTCAAAATCTTTCAAATCATCACTCGGATGGTTTCGAAAAACAATGCGCTGAAATACTGTCTGACTAGGTTCAACTAAGATCTGGCGATACATCTTTTCAATGTCCCCGTTAAAAACATAGCGAAAAAAACGCCACCTAAGAATCAACAACGTTAAATCATTCTGTAAAATAGGGCCTGAGAATAAAATATCATTTAGACTTAATCCTGAAGAGGAACGGCTTGAGGCATTAAAAACCACTCGGACCTTCGTCGACAAACTCTCAGGCTTAAACACAGCATGGTGAGGTAGGTGACATGCGACCGAGGGAGACTTAACTGGTGTAACTTGTGCCATATGACCTAAGCGCTGATATTCAGCAAGAACGTCATCATAAGTGGACTTAAGAGCAGGTTTCTTTAGAAGAGATAACTCATTTCTCCAAAACTGACGCTGAGCCTTTTCACGCGAACAACCAAGACCACTATCGACCAAATATTGCGGCTTAAAGGGCAAAGACACTATATAGCGACCGTCTGCGTTGCGCCTTGTAGTTTTTTTATAGTGTGCCTCGCAATAATCATCATCAGGCAAAGATTGAACGATTCTTGGAGGTTCTTCCAGGGCCCAAAATTTTTCTAACTGCGCATTCAGATCAATCTCAGTACAAAATGAAACAATCGTGGAATAAGCCTTTTTCCCACCTTCAGTGATAGAATCAGTCAAGATCCACCCAAATATGGTCTCTTATGCCACCAAACTGCCCAAAATATTACGCCTTACTCCATCCCTTATAATTCTTGAGTAGACATCAGCACCAATCAGTAAATCGATACGGCCACTCTGGTCAAAATGGGGATCTGCTAATTCTAAACCTAACAATGAAGACGACTTAGACACATTCACCGACTCAACTGGCATATTTCCAGTTAATTTGGGCAGAACTAAATCTTCTACGTTTAGTCGCACTTGATTATCCAATCTAGAACTCAAATCGAAACAACAAAGTTTTTGTACAGAACCCGCCAAAGCATTATTTAAACCAGAAACATGGGCGCTAATTCGCTTAACTGGTAAATTAAGTTTCCGTGTCAAGCTATCCGAAATAAAGGTTGCGTGGGATCCCGAGTCAATAAGAGCTCTAGCACAATAGACCTCACCACGACAAACTATATTGACAGCAGCAGTTCCTAAAAGAACCTGCTGCGAGGTGGCAGCAAAGCAATTCTGTACTGACGCGTTGCGTGGTACAGCCTGACTCGTGCTAGGCCCTGTTGTTTGGTTATCATTGACTATCTCCCGATGCAGTAACGAATGAAGCTTTAATTTGCATACCGCGCAAGCAAAAGTGCTTTGAGAGTAGCTTAATTTATGTCCCTCGCTAAGACAGTTTATACAAAGATTATGCCTTTTAACGACCAAAAAACGTTCACCCGGATTCATTTCTAAGAATTTAGGGCATGTTCTAAGCAGATGATCTTTCTAGGGCATGTTCTCCTAATTACCTTCGCCTGATAATTTCTCACTTTCCTATTAGAAAAATAAGTTTTTCTGTTTTGTGATCCATTACCACCTTGAGTATAAGTACCATTTACTGACAAGGGTTTTTTACCTGAGCTGGGTTTTGAAGCAAAATCAGCCGGATTTGCCCTTATACCAGATACCGTCTCTAAGGATTAAAAGCGAGAAGTTAAAAAGTTGTCCATCTCTTCCCACTTTGGTATTTCGGTTTTGTCATTAATCGACTGTTCCCATAATGACAGTGTCAAGTTCGGCAACTTTATCGAACAAAGAAAAATAAATATAGAATCCCAATTGCTAATATTTATTCCGTGCAAACTAAGGGCCGTAATGCAATTATTAATATCACTTTGCAGTCGTTTTATCTCAGCTGCTGATTCCGTCTTGACTTCCACCAGGTTAAACAAAATCTTTAACTGAAGATTAACTAAAATCCTCTTATTTTCATATCTGTCTTTCAAATTTTTCCATGCCATTTCAAATCCTACATTAGTGAGGGGAGATTTCTTAACAACCTCTAGAGCTTAATCCCGGGTATTCTGTCTAAGATAAAAAAGCTTCTCTACGGCAGTTAAAGAGGTACCATTAATATAAACTGCCACAAACATATCCCTAAAAGCCGGCCATGACTGATAGTCACCAAAAAATGTTTCAGTGGTACATGGCGGTAATCTAAGCTGATGACCCCCAACATTCGACGCCTCATTTAAGTTAGCAGCGCACTGGGTGGAAGATAAAGCAGAAGGGGTAGGTTTACTAACGAATGACTGAGATAACTCGCCCATTAGAGCAGCACAGGTGATGTAGGCCAATCTACATTCTTTAAAGAGAACCTTAGCCGATTCCATGTCCTCCTCAGTGTCAGCATTCTCACTTGTGGTGATCAATTTTTCATACGACACCCTTACTTTCTCCCATAAGATCTTGAACTCTTCCCTCTCCAGTTCAATAGTAAAGGCCGTTTGATTTTCCCTGTGAGCACCATTAAAGTCACATTCAAATTCAAGAAGAAGCGCAGCATACTTCTCGAAAGTTTGCAAATTAGTCGATTTCACCATTCTTTTATAAAGAAAAGACAATCGCAACCAAAAAATTTATAAAAAGAAAAAGAAAAAAAAAACTTTTCAAACACAACTCTCGGATTGTATTTCCAACCAAAACGAATTACAAAGCGTCCAAAGAACCAGAATCCGACAGAACCCAACAGCGATGATGCAATCGATACTCAAAACAATTTATGCAATGACCCAAGAATACATCAACTTACTAAATAATCGCACGAAAGACAATTCAATACATAAATTAGAATAAATCAGCTAAAAAATAAATAAAGATTCATAAAACAATTGGATATAAAATAAAAATGCACTAAGTAAATAGCAATAATTTAAACTTGCTTTTTTAATCTTTATTTCTTCCTTTTCTTGGTAAGAAATTATCGCTATAGAATTTAATAACAAAAAAAATAAAAACCAATTTGTAAATTTTCGCAATTAAGTATGAGGTTTTCTTAAAGAAATAAACCATAAAAATTTTCCAAAAACGTCGTTAGGCATAAAATTCAATTTATTTAATTTTATTTTTATTTCAATTTAATTTCACGTATTTCGTAAAAATTTTATTAATTTTAATCAGAAAATTTTAAACGAAAAAAGCGGAGCAACCTTATTGCAAATGCAAAACACTGAAACTTTCGTATGAACCACTCAACAAAATGCTTTCATTTGTTTATAAAAAATACATAAGCAGATGCAAATTCACAATTTATCATCCAAAATTTAAACGAAATACCTGTAAAATTTCTACAGCTCCAGATTCCTTCCTTGGCTCACTTCTCTGGTGGTTGATTATGTTGTTCCTCTTTTGATAGGGCGGGAATAAACTTTTCCTTTCACAACACACTTGTAATTTTCTCTTAAAAAAAAAGCACTGCACTGCACGCAAATAAAACTGTCAGCACATAAATTCACCCCAAAAAACTTTAAAATTAAATTAAACTTTATAAAATTTATGGCATCAAACCCGAACACATTAATAAATAAACGTAAACAAATAAGTGTCAAATTGATGTTACCAAAACAAAAACCGGTATTGATCAAAATCAGAGTTGTGAAACAAAAAAGGAAAAAAAGGCCGATTTTTTAATTCTGGTTTCGAGATTAGCTAAATAATAAATAAATCCATGTGGTAATGCAGTGTAAAATAGTGGGAAATGAAGTGCAGTATATTTTAAACTGTAGAACAAAAGATTGTTTTACAGCACAAAGCACTACTGTAAAACAGAATATTCTTGTAAAATTTTTTGGTTTCCAACCAAAATGTTACAAGCGATATAAAAGAAATAAATCAAAGTAATATCACCTTATTTTGCCTTTATCCAAAAAATATGTTGGGACTCCAAAAAACCAGTTTCAAAATCCGGCTCGAAGGACCAATGAAAAAATTCAAAATCAGGATAGCTTCTAGACAGCTGTCCTGCAAAAAGTCCCTCCACTAGTTGACCCAAGTAGTCGCTCGAAAATTAAAAGAAAATAAAACAATTATTTTCTTCTTCAGCAAAAAAAAAGGCAATATTTATTTTTTTTTTTCGACTTTCCTTATAATTTTTATATTTAAAAACCAATATGGCGAAAATATTTCAAGTCACAAAACTAAGCTTTATGAGATGCTAACGAACAATGAACAATCGGGATTTTTTTATAAGAACAAAGATACTAAGCATAAATAATAATTATCCAAGCGCCATCCATATCTCAATTCTCCCAGGACAACATTGGCATCACATTTACTGATATACAGAGTTGGAACACATGACCGTTCAGCTTCGAACAATAATAATAATAATAATAATAATAATAATAATAATAATAATAATAATAATAATAATAATAATAATAATAATAATAATAATGATGATGATGATGACGATGATGATGATGATGATGATGATAATGATAATAATAATAATAAAAATAATAATAATAAAAATAATATTTAATTTTACTAATCGATAGCGTTGCCACGAAGCAGGCCATACGCAGCAAGAGAAACTTATATACCGCATTTATCGACTACCAAAAAGCATTCGACTCTGTGCCGCTCTCATGGCTCCTAGACATGCCAAAAATATATAAAGTAGATACTCTTTATTTACGAAACGGAAGCAAAAATTTAAAATCAAAACCAATAAAAATACAACGTGGAATATACCAAGGCGACTCCTTTACCCCTTTGATCTTCTGCTTAGCAAATCCAATTTCTCTACTTCTGCAACAAAGCAAATATGGCTATAAACTTAGTTCAGATACTTACTGAATATCACACTGTTTCTATATGGATGATCTCAAACTCTACGCAAGTACAAAACCAAACCAAGATAGTCTTCTTAGAATAGTTGAAATGTTTTCAGTTGATATAAAAATAAAATTTGGAATAGAAAAGTGTAGAACACAACACATTACAAGAGAGAAATACACAACAACTAAAAACTTCTCAACCGCAGAAAACGAGCAAATAACACCACTGTTAAGAGGAGAGCACTATAATTATTTGGGTATAATGCAGCATATCACTGTTGATCACAAAAACAGAAGGATTACATCAATAAAAAATTTCTAAACAGAATAAATAAAATATGCAAAAGCAAATTGAATGGTCGAAATCTTGTAAAAGCCATAAAAACCTACGCTATACTAATGCTTACACATATCCCTTCGGTATAATAGAATGGTCGAATACAAACCTAGATAATATGGATGTTAAAATAAGAACAACTTTAACGAAGAATAAACACCATCACCCAAGAGCATCGCTGGAAGGAATAAACATACCAAGAAAATTAGGGGGCGAGGCATACTAAATATAAAAGTGCTGCATGATCGTCAATTAGAAAAACTTACTAAAACTTACTAAATACTTCACAGCGAAAGCAACAGTAGCACTTTTTTTTTTGCAATGTATCGAAGCAACTGTTTATAAACCACCAAAGAGAAACGCCGTTGCATTTTCAAACCAACAATTACACTCGAGAAAACATTTATGTGAATTCGTCAAAAAAAAAATCCTATAAGTTGACAAAATAAGACCCTATTACAAAACCGAGTAATATTGACTCTTTGCAGTTACAATATTAATTGGAAATACAGGTTATATTTTTATGCCCTTTGCGTGAAATGTTCCTATTAGTTTCCCCTCTAGGTCTTCTAACTTGTAGTAATTTTTCCCTAGCTTTTCTACTACTTTGGCTTTTACAAACATCGGAGCAAACTTAGCGTTAAAGCGTTTTTCAAAATTGCTCTGTGCAAAATTTCTTTTCCAAACTTCCTGTCCCACGTAATACGTTTGTGGCCTAGTTCTTAAATTGTAATAATGTCTTTTATTTTCATATGCCGTTTTCATATGTTTCTGTAAATCTCGTCTTATTAAAGTATAGTTTGAGCCATGCAGTATCATATCAAACCCAAAGACAGCGTGATATGGTGAAACTTTTAACGTAGTATGATTTGCATTTCTCAAAGCACAACTTATTGCACTTAGATGTTCGTCCCGTTTTGTGTGTTCATTTCGAAGATAAGCTCGTATGCCGGCTATCAAAGAGCGGTTGACACGCTCCGAAGCGTTAGTTTGTCGCGAATACAAAGCTGTGTAAACGTGAGTTATGCCCAGCGATGTGAAAAAAGCATTTAGGTCATTGGCCTAAATTGGGAGCCATTATCACTTACAACGACCTCAGGTACCCCGTAAGTGCGAAAAATGTGCTTTTCTAAATAATCTTTAATTGCAGTAGATGTAAATTTGACAGGTGATCTAACACTATTAGCAAGCCAATATTCCCCGATTTACTTCTAGGATAAGGACCTAATATATCAACATAAAGCCTCTGAAATGGTCGCTCGGATACAATCTGTTTACCCATTTCTGGTTTCATTATGAAATTTGGAGCTTTAGTTGCCTTACACGTTTCACAATCCCTTACAAAGTCTTGAACATCCTTCACCATTCCAGGCCAAAAGAAAAATCTTCTTAACAAATCCAACGTTTTGCTCATTCCTCCGTAAGATGCAGTTACAGAGCTGTGATGACTTGAAATTAAGTCTTTTCGCATTTTCACGGGTATCCAAAGCTTCCAACATTTGTCCTCATTATCCTCTATACCGTCATAGTGCTGAGTTCTAATGTATACAAAATTGTCAACCATTTTTATGTCTGGGTATTTAGATTCATCTCCACTTATTTTATTACGCAAAGTTACATAATCGTCATCCACAAAACAGGGAGATGATAAATCAATTATGGGAAGGTCAGCATGAACAGAATCAATCGCTTCACTAGGAATGCGAGATAAAGCATCGGGAACAATATTTTCCCTACCTTTTCGATGACTAACGGTAAACTTGAATGCCTGTAACTTCAGAGCCCATCTTGCTAGTCTACCGCTTAAATTCGTTTGGCGCATCAACCAAACAAGGCTGGCGTGATCCGTAATCACTTCAAATTCTTGCAGCTCGAGGTAGCACCTGAAACGTTGAATGGCTTCTAAAGCTGCCAAACATTCGCGCTCAGTTACACTATAGTTACGTTGTGCCGAATTTAGCTTCTTGCTCATGTACGCGATTGGTCTTTCACATCCCTCATCATCTAATTGTATTAACACCGCCCCAATGCCGAAATCACTGGCATCGCAATGAAGAAAAAACTTCTTTCCGAAATCTGGGTTGATGAGTACTGGTGCAGACGTAACAGATATTTAATTCTCTCAAAAGATCTTTGCGCTTCAGCAGTCCATGTAAATTTCTTTTTTGAAGAAAGAGTTTCTGTAATAGGAAAAACTATGTCTGAGAAGTTTTCAATGAACCTTCTATACCAGCCAGCGATTCCTAGAAATCCTCTAACTTGTCGCAGATTCTTGGGTACTGGCCAATTCACACTTGCACTTACTTTATCAGGATCGGTGGTAAGTCCACCCGCACCAATAACGTATCCCAAGTATCTCACCTGTGTCACACAAAAGTGACTTTTTGTTACATTTAGCGTTAGGTTTGCTTTTCTAAATTGTCCAGCAATGCGCAGAAGTACCTCCAAATGTTCTTTAAAACTTTCTGACACTACGACGAGGTCATCTAAATATTCGAAAACACAATTTTTTAGGTCAGGTGGTATAATCTGGTCCATAAGGCGGCACATAGTTTGCGGCGCATTGCACGGGCCGAAAGACATAACCACAAACTGGTACAAGGGCCTTCCAGGTGCTGTGAATGCCGTTGTTGCCCACGACTCTTTCGATAAACCGATTTGCCAGTATGCATCCTTAAGATCAAGTTTGGTTATAATGTTTGCTTTAGGTAGGCGAGAGAAAATTCCTTCAATTGAAGGTAAAGGATATGCGTCCTTTTTCGTCACTTAATTAACTTTCCTTGCATCAAGGCAGAGACAAACTTTGTTTGGCTTAATTACGAGCCTCATAGGAGAACTCCATGCGGACGTAGACGGCTCAATTACTCCTAATGATAACATGCGGTCTATTTCTGTATACATAAGCTTTTCCACCGCTGGTGAAACGGGGTAAAATCTTTGTTTTATTGGTTTAGCTTCACCAACATCTATTTCATGTTCTATTAAAGAAGTTTTACCTAGTGCCTTGTGTTCAAAGTTAGGTAAAATAGCGACTACTGCATTTAGTTGCGTTCTTTGTGTTTCTGTCAGCCTGTCAAAATATTCGTCTGAAGTTGACTCATTTTTCCCCACATTATCACACATATTTTGTGCCGTGTAAAAAAAATCGCTAGACCTTTGAACTAGCTAAAAAGATTTTTCCCCATGAATTAATTTGTCTATAAGATTAACTGAATCGGTTATTTTGCGTACTAACTTAAAAATTTTACAAATATCTATTCCTAACAAAAGTCTGCGCGAGATGGTTGGTATAATAAAAAGATTAAGGCTATGTGTGATGTTTTTAAACGTGACATCAACTTAAATCCACCCAACTACCTTGTGTGACCTCCCATCAGCAGTTTTTACTAAAGTTTTACTCTCGAAAAGTTTTCTGCTGCTAAATCAGCTGCAATGCAACTATACTGCCACCAGTATCAATAAGACCATATTCTGTGTATTTAAGAAAATAAACTTTTGCGTAAAAACGACTATCCGTTAAATTGTTTACAATTGCAGAAACTAAAATTTTTGAAGTAAATTTTTTATGTCTATAGTAATTTCTTAATCTAATTGTCGATCTTCTAGGGATTCGTTTGAAATGTACTGGACATATTCCAGAATCACCAAAAATTTCATTTCTTTTCGAACTATATACTTGCCATCTTAAATGAAGTTGTAATTCGGGAAAATTAATTTAGAACTATCCTGTTGAGAGCAAATGCTTGACGAACAGGGATCACGTTTTAGAATTTTAAATTTCAAATTATTTGTATTATTACTTATCCTACAATTTTTATGATCAGGCGTTTGGTTACAGTTATCTATAATCTCAAATTCGTTTAATTTGAGACATGGTTCTGGCAGTTTTTTGCTGACTTTCTGGCCTGACATTTAGGACATTGTAGGCGGTACGTATTTTTTTCACCGCAGCCAAAACAAAAGACAGTTCTATCTTTAAGGCAATCTTGATAGTAATGCCCTAGTTGGTCAAAATTCTAGCAACGTGGTGCTATTGCATCCTTTTGAACAACATCTACTGAGAATTCACCTTCAACATCAAGAGTCGGATGATTTAATTCGATTTCAGCTATATGACGACTAGGTTGCAATTGGTAAGTAGTTCTATCCTAAAAATTCCTTCGCACGTGCTCATCATTAATAAAGCTTTCTCGTATTTGAACAAGTTATCTGAGATGAGAAGTAGAATTTATTGGAATGTATAATAATTCGTGTCTTATTTCTGGCCTCAAGTTAAGAGTTCGTATCTCTATTAGTTCCCTTTCGCTAAAAGGTGTAGGCAATCTATCCATTATAGATGAGACGGCTTCGTAAAAGATATCAAAGGTCTCTCCAATTTTTTGTTTTCGATTTCGAACCTCTTTTAGAATATCAAAGGATGATTTACAGTCCTTATATTGCCATCGATTGGCTTCCGTAAAACTGTTCCAATTAATAACATTTACTTGTTTATTGTAACGCCAGAACCATTCTCTAGCTTTACCGGTAAGTAAAATATGCAGATTTTTGCTGATAACAGAAAAGTCACCTTGAAAATTAGCACGAGTTAATGATGTTAAGCTATACAAAAATTCTTCAACTGTCAATCCAGTGGATGTACCATCAAACTTTAAACCCCAATTTTGAATAATTGAAATTATTTTGTCATTATGATAGTTAGAACTATTTGTAGAAAGTGAAAACTTCTGTGCTTCATTGTTATAATTTTGACGTAAGTGAGAAGTATTTATTCTTTGCGAATTATTCACAAAAAATTGTCCATTTTGAGGAGGGTTTCCTGTGGCACTATTTTGATTTAAATTAAGGTTTTGTAAATTTTGTTTAATATTGTTTTGAATCATCCTATTTATTTTTTCATAATCTATAAAAACAGGTTGAGAAGCGTCTGGTAAATTGTTTGTTAGATTGCTTGGTTCTGCATTTGAAACATTATTATCTAAAAGAATTTTTGTTTGCGGTTCACTAATTACTACTGAGTTTGTTACTGCATCATCTAAACCCAATGTACCACTTCTGTTTATCAAAGAAGACTGCGAATCATTAAAACTATTTCTTGGATAGCTACGTGTGTTATACCGTTTGGCATGTGCACCGCGTGGTCGTCCAACCGTTTTAAAAGGTTTGCTTGGAAACGAGAATTGTTTCAAGTCCGACAGTTGGCAAGGTAGTCGACATACTGCACATTCACTGTCTTCCGAAAGAAAGTTTTCTATACATGGAAAAGAAAGAAAGAAAGACATGGTTACATCTAACAATAATTAGACATTCTAATTTATCATTAAGGCGTTCATTACAAATAGCACACTGGTCATCAGAGGCTGGAGCCAGTGAACAATCTGCTGGTAATGACGTAAGCTAATTTTGCGACATGTCTGATGTCCTTGGAGGCGTACGCTCTAATGACATATTATAGCCAAATAGATTTACTTTAAATATAGTTAATAAGCTACAAAATCACAATTAACCAATTCTTTTAAATACGAATGCAATTTTGCTTTTGTTTATTTCAAAATTCTTATTATTATTATATGTTTTTTTTCTGTTTTTAATATATATTTTATTTTTCCTTATGGTTTGTTTCAAAGTTGGTTGATAAGAAAAAAAATTTGGCGAGTAGTTATTAATACAACAATTCATGTTTTCTATGGACTCGTTCGTTAAATACAGCTTTCATTATTAATGCGTACACCTGCCATTAAAGTGTTGACGTTTAGTAGTACAAGAGAGGTATAATTGCAGTTGGCAAATACACATATTCTCATCATAAATAAGTTCCACGTAACTTATTTATATCACAAATAATGAAGCCTGTGTTTAACAAAAGTATTGCAATGATGAAAAACCAACATGAAATTTATTCTTCTAAATTTTGAAAGAACTACTAAGGGGTAAAGCGGTTAGATGGCTTAAGCCTCAAGCCTCAAAAATCCTGCAATACATAACCTATCATTCGAGAAGCAGATTCCCAAACTTTATATTAGCTTATCACTAAAGCGTTAGTGAAGTTTGTAATTAAAGATTTAAAAAAACAGCACCGAAAAATTAACAAAATTCTCTGAACACACTTTGGGCGCCATTTTTATGTAACAAACATTCTATTTTCCTTACAAGTAGCCGAGTAAGTTTTTTTTGCCGAAATTCACACAAAATGGAAAATATAGTGTGAATATCGTTAAGACATAAAAAATAAAAAAAAGGCGGCGGGAGCCATTATTATCTAGCTTCAATCGGGCTTGGGGGGGTTCGTGCCTTTTTATATTTAGTCCAGTTTTACATAAAAAAATTCATTATAGACTTCCTAGATAAAAAAAGATGACAAAAACATAAAAATCATAGTAAATAACCAAAGTTATATAAAAAACCCGATACCATGGCTACAGTTGAAATTAAGAACAAACAATCAGAAAAGAATTGTATGTATTAAGCAACTACCTCGTCTTTAAGATTCCTGTTGTTATCTGGAATCCGTGCCTCTATACCCACCCTTATTATGATCTTGCGGGCACAAAAATTTCTTTACAAGATCCCAAAAAAGTAATATCAACCTAACTTATCCAACCATAAAGGAAAATGCCGAAACGATTAGCAATTCATCATGACGTATTTTATTATTTATTCAACCCATAATATATGTTTATAATCCTTCTAAATGATTTAAGGTATTTACAAATGCATATTCTTAATATTGTATAGAGATTAATAAAAAATATATTCAATATAACATAACTATATATTCAAATTTCTTTTATGCAGCTATACGTAAAATTCAGAGATAACCATTAACAAAAATTGAACTATATGTAGTAAAGAAGTAAAATGTTTAAGTATATTCAAGTTACTGTAAAGGTATAATATGCATCTCATACAAGAAGTAAGAGGAATTTTAATAACAAATTGAGAATCTACCAAATGCAATTAATTTTTAATAAGAAATAACAACAACAAAAAAACGTACCTGTATACTCGAATTCCTTGTACTTTTGTTTTGTTTTTGCTCTTTTTATATTTTTACTTACTAAAAATTTTTTTTTTTGGTAATTAGTAAATATATATGCAAGAAAATTAAGAGTACATTTTAAAGAGATTTTGTTTTTTCACTCACCATTGATATATTTATGTCTCAGAGGCCTCTGGATCGATTTATGAATGATGTTGTGCTTAATGATAGTCTTTATGAATTAAAAATGATTTTTTGCATACACAAATAAATACTGCGAATATTTATAATCAAAAATAGTTTTATTGTTTTTCAAAGTATTCTCCAGCATGATTTATACACTCTTGTATGCGCTCAAACCAGATGTCGAAGCACTTTTTCCACTCCGATTGAGACACCTCTAAAACATGGTTTTTGAACACTTCAACAGCTTCTTCTGGCGACGAAAATGTTTGACCACGCATTTTTTTTTTTTTTTTTTTTGATGTGCGGAAACAAGAAGAAGTCTTTAGGTGCCAAGTCAGGGCTGTACGGCGGATGACCCATTAATTCGACGTTTTAGCCGGTCAAAAACGCTCTGGTTTGAGCTGATGTGTGAGAGCTCGCATTGTCATGGTGAACAATGATTCGTCTTCTCTTGCTGGTTTTTCGAATTTCTCCTATGACTTCAGGCAAACAAATTAGAGTGTACCACTCAGAAGTGACCGTCTTACGTTGCTCAAGCGGAACAGTCGCCACATGACCAGTTTTGCCGAAGAAACAGGCGTCCATTTGCTTCGAAGTGCTGCTTCCACGAACAAATTTCGTCGGATTTTGCTGGTCTTTGAAGACCCACACGGTCGATTGTTGTTTCGTTTCGGGCTCATACGCATAAATCCATGATTCGTCACCTGTGACGATCTTATAAACGTCTTTTGAAGCACCGCAATCGCATTTTTGCAACATATTTTAACACCAATCGATACGAGCCTTTTTTGAGCGACTTTCAAATTGTGCGGGATCCAACGAGAACAAACCTTTTTTACGGCCAGGTGTTCATGCAGTATCGAATGTATCCTGGTGGAAGAAATGTCCAAGGATGTCTCTATCTCTCGGTAAATCGCATGTCGATCTTGCATTATGAGTTCACGCACGGCATTAATGTTCTCTGGCACAACAGCCGTTTTTGGACGACCTTCACGGAATTCGTCTTTGAGCGAGCTTCGGCCACGATTAAATTCATTATACCAATTTTTCAGAGTGCTATAGGATGGTGCTTCATCGCCATACAAAGATTTAAGTTCATAAATGCACTCTTGTCGTGATAATCCACGTCGAAAGTTGTAAAAAATGATGGCACGAAAATGTTCACGTGTTAATTCCATTTTTTTCTATATTAATTTTTTCAAGTCACTGTAAACAACACAAATAATGGTCGTACGTCAAAACGTTTTGAGTACGATTATGCTTAAAAATGAAAAACTTTCCAATGGAAATGTCAGATTGCACTTGGCAGCACTCAGTGTTGCCAGGCCAGAAATATATATAGCAGCCCTCGTATAAAACGTTTTGCAATATTCTTGTAGTTTTTCTATTCTTTTGTTTTTCTTTAAGTTTGTAGGGGTTTCCCTTACAAATGAAATGTGTCTAATGTTAATATTACTAGGAATTTTTACAAATCATAATTTCTACTTAATAGCCGTTTGTTATTTTAATATCTTACATTAAAGGTTTAATGAAGGTTAGATATGAAAACTTTCATATAAACCGTTATTATAATATAATAAATACAAAATTGATGCAAAATTATAAATTTTGCATAAGAAAAAAAAAACTGCAAAAAATAGACCAACTTGAAAAAAAATGTGCGATTAGTTTTTGTAAAAATTGTAAATCTTAGATGACTTCGGGTGTTGTTACTGTGAGGTGATGATAACTTAGGCTTTATGCCACGCTTTGAAACACCAAAAATACGATTTAAATTGAATTGCGATAATAATTGTATATGCAAAAAAAAAAAAAATAAATAAAAATGAAAACTAATGGCTGGCTATCATTATTAAGTTAAACACCAACGTTGATTGTCCTAATAATAGGAAAATATGTGTCTTTAAAATTTTATATAAAAAAAAATTATTAAAAGTTTTACCAGCGATTGAATTCAAAATTTCTTTGAAAATGTAAAATATCCAATACGTTGTTCTCTTGCTGTTATGTATTAATACTCTGCAAAAATATAAGTTTAATGCAGGGAGCTCTGCCTCAAATTTGCAATACACGTGCAATTAAAACTTTTAAATTTAATTCCAAACGTGTGATGGAGGAAACAATCCAGAAAGAAATTAACGATTGTATAAATGATCTGGCACAAGAAAGTTATGATAAATTAGTGTTGCTAAACTTTATAAGCGTGAGATTTATACTACCGATTATTCAAATTATGATCGCAGTACTCAGTTGCTTAAAATGCCTAATACACACGTTCTTAGTATTGGTCATGCCAAATTTTAGTTATAAATTGATTTATTTATTACTATGTTTTCAGTTTTTACACCACAAAAAAAAATCATTCACTTATGGCCATTGATATGATTGTACCTAATCACCGGTTTAAATGTATTATTATTTCAGTAATTATTTTTTTTTTCTAATTTTTACTTCTAGCACTTTTTTTTTTTTTGCAATGTATCGAAGCAAATGTTTATAAACCACCAAAGAGAAACGCCGTTGCCTTTTCAAACCAACAATTACACTCGAGAAAACATTTATGTGAATTCGCAAAAAAAAATCCTATAAGTTGACAAAATAAAACCCTATTACACAATAATGCACTTTTTCAGTTGTTGGAATTTTTCCGTTGATGACGGCTGCAAAATGACTTTAGGAATTTCAACTAGCACGTTCGAACCGATTGCTGCAGCAACCTTGTTAAACTTTGTGTCATCTTTTTTATTTCGGCTATAACAATTGAACCTCTCTAATCGCTCAGCAGAAAACGATGGTTCATATTAATAATCTTCTTCAAATAATTCTTGCAAAAACAAGAAACCGACTTCAAAACAGACAAACATAAAATCATATCTCTTTAGGACGGTAATTGTACATAAATTATATTATATTAGCGAAGGATTGCGTCAGGATTTTTTATATGTCGTAGAACAAAATAAGAATGCAGATTAAAAAAATTATTTTCAAAAATGGAGCAACTCATATCTATCTCTCCTGCAGGAGCATGTAAAATGGCATGAAAAGGGTAAAGGCATTACTTTTGGTGCAATGTTACTTTTAAAGGATTAAAATCAACTACCTTTTAAATGGCAAATTGGCCATATATCTAAAGTTATTTTCAGTGATGATGGCGTGGTTCGTGTTGCACTTACTCGCAATAATAATGGTTTAATCAAACGTTCAGTCGTGAAACTTGATGTTCTTTCAATTGACATGCCAAATGTAGGGGTCAACGGAGGAAGGATTTAAACCGCAGATTCGTCCCTACGTTCTGCATTATTATTTTTTATATAAAAATGTTTTGCTTGAGCTTGAAATTTGATTTTTTGGTTTTGCTTTAAAATCTTACGTTTTCAAAGATAAGACCATATAGGTAAAATAACATCAGTTATAGGAACACCCTTTAGTTTGTTACTTGTTATAGCTGGCTAAGCAATAAAGGTTCTGTGCAAATTTTAATTAACTTGCAGCAACTGTTTAAGAGTTTGTTTATATACATAAAATAACAGCAACTAATTTTACACCCTATAATTTTTAGTTTTGAATATTTATACTTCTTAATATATCGGATAAAGTAGTAGACATTCTGTCTAATTTTCAAGTGTTTGTATTTTATTTTATTTTTTATTTAATTAATAGATGTGTACAATTATATTAACAAATTTAGATTTAAATTCCAAAAAACGATCTATAACTGGCATAATTTAAAGCTGTAAGCCAGATTGGCAAAATAAAACTGTATTAGAATTTCGAACTAGAATGATTTAGTATACATATGTAAGTATAAACACCAAGAAATATTTATATTATTCCACTAAAGCAAGTTATGGAGCTAAGCAAATTCATTTACTATAAGTTTTTTTGTATTTTAAGCAAGCTTCTAAGCAATTGACAAGATAGCAGAAATTGTAGCACTCGCCATTGAGTATTTTTAAAGTTTCTGTGAGGTTTAATTGCCTCTGTTTGAAAAACTTAATTCTGAGTACGTTGAAAATAGGACAGATACCAATAAAATGTAATGTATTCTCCGGAACATCTAAGTTGTACAGTGTGCAAAGCCCCACTGACAAGCCTCTAAAAGCTCTAGCGTTTATATCAAAAAGGCCACCTCTAGCTCTCATGACTAAGCTTATAGCGCGAGATGAAAGTGAGGAAGTTTTGATTTGCAGACAAGAATAATCTAGTTTTGAATATAAGTCATTAAATTGCGAGTTTCTTGCATCAGAGATTAAGTTTTGACTTTCATATATTTTTACCTGCTGTAAAATTGTCTTGCGTTGTCTGCAAAGTGGTGTTTAGTTGTCATTTGGAACTAAGTCAATTGTAACACACAGTTTCCTCCAATCTTCAGCCCAAAAGGTTTGTTTAGCAATTATCATTCGGCAAGTATGCGAGGCAATCTGTACTGAGGCATGTTAAGTAATTTATTTACATAATCAAAATGCAGTTATAGCGTTTCAAGATATAGTGACGTTTAATCCGTTTCTAAATAAAACATGTAGTTTGGAGTGGGCAATATCAGCTTTTTTTGGTAAAAACATGAAGTAATTTTTCAACTATATCGTATATTCTGGAACCCCATATTTGGGCACCGTACATCATAATGGAGCGAGATGCAGCGCTGAAGATTTCTAGTTTATTTATATTCGATATTTTGGGATGGTTTATATATTTTGACCAAAAGGAAGTTATTGCCATTTTGGCCGACGTTAGTTTCTTCTCTACATGTTTATTAGACGATAGGTTGTAACACAGGTCCATTTCAAGGTATTTGTAAGAGTTAACAATTTCGATTACATTATCTCCAAATGTCCACTTTAAATTAGCAATTCTAGCACTATTACGGAAAACTAAACCTTGGTTTTTCTAAGGTTGACTTTTAAATTCCATAAGTTGCAATATACCTTGAGGGAATTAATCATACTTTGAAGATCATTTGGCGAATCGGATAGAAGAACAATATCGTCACCATAAGGAAGAACTTTTATAGCAATGTCCCCAATCGATAATCCACAAGTGCTTGTATATAACGGTTTAAACGATAGGACCATATAGGTCAACTTACCCTTTAATTTCTAAATTCAAATTTTATATTGTTGTACCGAACTTAGCAATAAAGGTTCTTTGTTAATTTCACATATCTGGTTACAACACTTTAAAAATTTGGCCACATATATCACGGGACGAATCTGTATCAAGAATTAGTTTCTTTTGTATCGTCTGGCATATTTGGTAGTTAATTTTTTTTTTAGTTTTATGTCAGTACTTTAGCCATATTGATTTTACTTCACTTTAAATAACGGCTACTATCAAAAATGAAAAATTCTAATAATTACTTAATTAATGTTATGCCTGCTGTTTAATTCATCATTAAGTGTTTTTGCAAAAACAAATTTATACAAAATATTATACAAAAACTAATATGTCCAGAAGAAGAAAACAAAAATTTGGTTCTTTTTAGAAATTAATATTTTTTTAACTCCTATTTATATACAAGAACATTAAAATTTGTTTCCAAATTTTTTTTAAATAATTAACCCCTTTTTATATAATTTTGAAAAATATCTGTTCTAAATATAAATATAATAATGAAATTTACTGACAAATAAAAACAACACGTTTTTTTTGCAATTTAGCTCTTGATTGAAGCGCTTTGCCTGTAAAAAGACTTTTTGTCAATTACATAGTTTTCATTTTAGCTATTATGCTATATAGCAACAAATGCATTAAATACTTTGCGCACATAAAAAATATAATAATATACAAAAATTGCATTAAAAAAATACATATATGTATAAAATGATTTTCTTTGTACCAATATATACCTAATTTTAACCCCTTTGTAAAGCTGCAGCTTACTTATGTCCAGCCAGTGCTAGGCAATCATAATCTTTGAGTTCTCTGGTTTTGTAAATTAAATTTAACCATGATCGTTTGGTATCACTGTTGTCAGTTATGGTGATTTCTTGCCAAACGTGGCGATAAACATTTTTAAATGGCGAGAGGTAGGATACCTGGCGATATTAAAAATACTTGAAGAAAGTTTTGGGTATTTTTTATTTTTCTTTACAATAAAATTGGTTGTAAGAAGAGATAAAAAACTTGACAGCTATATTTTATATTTATAAAGGTGCGGTCAGATTAGTCAACCACTATTTTTACAAATGTTGATTTTATCTTTCCTGACACGAATTATTACGATTGACTTTTTATAATAAAATAAATGTGATATTTTACTTTTTTATTAAGTAGGATTTTTTTATTTCTTAATAAGTATTCGAGAAGAACTTAAATTTGTTTCCATAATTAGTGGTTACATCTTTTTGAGAAAATATTTGACTAATTTGACCGTACCGTAAGGTTGACTAAAAATGATTTGACTTCTTGACGTTATTATCTTCCTTAAATAAGAAATGACATTAACAACCAAAAAGTAAAAACAAAGAATTAGCAATGAATATAAAATTGAAGATGAAATTCATTAAAAAATCATTTTTGAATCTGAACAACATTGATTTCGGCACAGAATTTCAAACTGAATTGAACATGACTGTTTTCATTATAACTGATAAATTGATTTAACAAGAGAGTTGTTTCCTTTATTTAAAAAAAGTTCCTAGAAAAATGCTTCGTCAGCTTCCAGGAATCATGTCTACTTTTGAAGTTTATTGCTAATTTTAATTTTCAAAATAATTTAACCCAATATCTCAAATTAAATTTTTCTGCAGTTCAAGAAGTTTTTTTTACATTTAATTAATAAAATATGTTGTAACAAATTCATTTCTACTGAAGATATGTTAATCAAATTTAATACAAATGAAATGTACCATAAATAAGAATAAAAAGGACAATAATAATATTGAACAATCATAAAAATTTATACAATCACCATTATTGTGTTTGGCGTTTTTGCGACGAAAGCCGGGCGTTTTTGAAAAATAGAACCGTAATTGGCGAAAAACGTCAATGAATACGACACTTTTCAAAATTTATTACAAAAACGACATTAATATGCAACCGTGTTTGGCGTATTTATCTGTCAAAAGTACAAAAAGTTGTCGTTTAAATATTTGCTCACGACATTATTCAAATTAATTTAAAAAAAAATAAGTTCAATGGAAGGAAATAAAATGTAAGTGTACAAAAAATACAATTAATAAGGCATATTCCAAGTAAGTAATAGTAAATGAAGTCAACTTTTTGATTTTGTTCTTATATATGTAATTATGGTTTGAATTTTAGCATTAAAATCACAACTGCAGCGCAATTTGCCAAATTAGTAGAAGTAATGGAACAGAAACCTTATTTGGCAAAAGGCTTCCACAAAGGTTTATAGGCCATAAATATTAAAGAAGAGTGGAACGCAGTTTCCGAAGATTTGAATTGTCTTGGTCCCCCATCCCGTTCCGGAGAGGGATGGATGAAGGTGTGGGCCGATTTTAAATTTAAATTGAAAAAAAACTCGCTCATAAAAAAGCGGAAAGTTATGCTACAGGTGGCGGACCTTACAAAAAATTTGTTTTTACAACTGTTGAAGACGCAGCGATCGATTTATTGGACATGCATATGCTTGTCCAACATAAAGACGCATTTGGACTTAAAGGACCGCAAGCTATTTCTCCAGACCCCGAGCCAAATTTAGCTGCTAATTCTACCAGTATTGACGAAATTGAAGAACCATATACTCCAACTCCACAAAAAAAGTCCAGGAAAACCAACAACGAAGGAAAAGTAACGTTATTACAAGAACAGGTAAAACTACAAAGAGAACTAAGCTTGGAGCTGAAAAATAAACTGTCCGAAATAGAACGATACACCAGAAGAACTTGTAAAGCCAAAGAAGAGAAATTACATTTATATAAAGCGGAACTAAAAAGAAAAGACGAACACAGAAAAGCTATTTTAGAAATTCAGAATGCTGAACTCGAAATAAAAAAAATAAAAATCGAATTAGAAGAGTTAAAAATTGGAATGAATTAATTTTTCTTTTCTTTATATGTATATGTATATTTAGATTATTTTTAGTTTAATGTTCTTCTTCCTAACATTCCTAGCTTCTTTCTAGCATTCATTTCTTCCAAGCTGGTTGTTTGTTCTTCCTCTTCAGAGGATGAATAAAATGCAACACTCAACATTTTTTTACAATATATTTAAACAAATGCAAAATAAACAGTAAATTCACAAAAACTTTTATTATTTGAATTGAAATTTTATTTTATCTACTTTTTTTCAGTTATTTATAAACATTTGCTTGACACTTCTTTAACAGGCTGTTTCATAATCATTTCATTTAACGTAATCTTTTACAATATCATTCAATTACAAAATTGTGCTTGTCGAAAGTTTTAGACGGTTACATAAGATTTTAAATTCGACAGCAACTACGACAGCTGTCGTTTTTCAACTACGCCAAACACAATAAGGGCGAATAATTGATATTTTAATATACCTTATTTTAATATACCACTTAAATCCTACACATTGGTTGACCTCAATTTTTTTAACTATTTGTTTTTATGCTTATTACGTTTTGTTTTTTTATAAAACCAATATACTTCTTACAAATGAATTCCTTTTTTTAAAAACTTTTTTTAGATTGTTATTATGCAGTGCAATTTTTATGTTTTCTGATAAAAGAAGTAAATAAAATAAAAATGTTTTAATAACTTATAATTCATATTTTTGTATATTGGCGATATTGGTCAAGCCTTGTGGCGAGAAAGCTCGACAACAAACTGGCAACACTGTGTAGTATAGTTAGAGGATCGCAAATCAGCTGAACTGTTGCTTGTTTCATGATTTTGACTTTAATGGCAAATTCACACCTTAATTATTATTAGTCATTGACCAAGGCGATATAAAGGCGACAACAAAAAAAAACAACATGGGTTTTGTTTTTGCTTTGCTGGCTCGAGATGTCAAAAAGCGGATGACATATCTAAAGCATAATGTATAAAAAAATATAATATCCCAGAACCCGTACGAATCAGAAAGGGAACTTACTAACCCATTTCTCGGAGCTTTCACCCTCATAAAGAAAACAAAAAAATCATTTTCCATCCAAAAACCTTCAGGAATCCCCTTATTTTTTTTTCTATTAAACTAGTTAATCTTAAAGATCTCTTAATTTATTTCAGAAAATACTGTTTTTTTGATAGTTTTTTGGCTCTAAAAGAGCTCTTATATTTTTTACATACACATATTTGTATGTCATATAAGAGTCATGGCGTTAGCCACATTAAGGCATGCTTAGAAAAAGCTCGGATTCTTTTAAGAGACTTTTTCCGGAGTGCTTGTTTAATGGTTGGCTGGGATTTTCCTCAATAAATTTCAATTACTTTTTTTTACAAAAAAAAAAGTTGTTGTGGTAAACAATTTAAAGTGCATAACACTGTATATATGTTGCCATTATTTTAATAATTGCAGATTTTTCCCATCCAAACACAAAAAGAAAGAGACCAGATTTAAAGTTCATTATTTATTTATTTAATAGCTTAATAATAATTTATTATTACAAAGTTAATAAAAAAGATTACTAGCTATTAACAGAAAAATTATGATTTAATTGTATTGTGGATAATTAACATTACACATACATATTTCATTTATCTCATGTAGGAAGGCACTCGCATAATTATCTTTACAGGAGAAGGTAAAACTGTATTTATCATAATTTAATATTTAAAACTTAAATACTTGTAAAACCGTTATTTGTGATAATATTGTATTGAACATTCGCGAGGTAAGTCTATGTGAATTGGAATCACGTAAAAACTCAATCTCGTTAAAATTCGAGTTAGGGCCTTTCTATATGAGAGCAAGGATATGTTTCCTTTTGTTGTGTATATCATTAAGTCTTAACGATGAAAATATTTTTTTAACTCTGAAACAATAAAAAAAACTTTAATTAAAATTAGAATATAACATTAAACTAAAAATTTTTAAGGGAAACAAATTTATCAAGAGAATGCAATTGTAGTTTTAAAGAATATGTAAACAATTTGTTATTATTATTATTATGTTATTATTATTATGTTAATTTTTCCACGTTGCCATAGCCAATACAAGAGTTCATTCTAAATAGAAAAATCATTAGTGTTAACTGCTTAAAATGCCTAATACACACGTTCTTAGTATTGGTCATGCCAAATTTTAGTTATAAATTGATTTAATTATTACTATGTTTTCAGTTTTTACACCACAAAAAAAAATCATTCACTTATGGCCATTGATATGATTGTACCTAATCACCGGTTTAAATGTATTATTATTTCAGTAATTATTTTTTTTTTCTAATTTTTACTTCTAGCACTTTTTTTTTTTTTTGCAATGTATCGAAGCAAATGTTTATAAACCACCAAAGAGAAACGCCGTTGCCTTTTCAAACCAACAATTACACTCGAGAAAACATTTATGTGAATTCGCAAAAAAAAATCCTATAAGTTGACAAAATAAAACCCTATTACACAATAATGCACTTTTTCAGTTGTTGGAATTTTTCCGTTGATGACGGCTGCAAAATGACTTTAGGAATTTCAACTAGCACGTTCGAACCGATTGCTGCAGCAACCTTGTTAAACTTTGTGTCATCTTTTTTATTTCGGCTATAACAATTGAACCTCTCTAATCGCTCAGCAGAAAACGATGGTTCATATTAATAATCTTCTTCAAATAATTCTTGCAAAAACAAGAAACCGACTTCAAAACAGACAAACATAAAATCATATCTCTTTAGGACGGTAATTGTACATAAATTATATTATATTAGCGAAGGATTGCGTCAGGATTTTTTATATGTCGTAGAACAAAATAAGAATGCAGATTAAAAAAATTATTTTCAAAAATGGAGCAACTCATATCTATCTCTCCTGCAGGAGCATGTAAAATGGCATGAAAAGGGTAAAGGCATTACTTTTGGTGCAATGTTACTTTTAAAGGATTAAAATCAACTACCTTTTAAATGGCAAATTGGCCATATATCTAAAGTTATTTTCAGTGATGATGGCGTGGTTCGTGTTGCACTTACTCGCAATAATAATGGTTTAATCAAACGTTCAGTCGTGAAACTTGATGTTCTTTCAATTGACATGCCAAATGTAGGGGTCAACGGAGGAAGGATTTAAACCGCAGATTCGTCCCTACGTTCTGCATTATTATTTTTTATATAAAAATGTTTTGCTTGAGCTTGAAATTTGATTTTTTGGTTTTGCTTTAAAATCTTACGTTTTCAAAGATAAGACCATATAGGTAAAATAACATCAGTTATAGGAACACCCTTTAGTTTGTTACTTGTTATAGCTGGCTAAGCAATAAAGGTTCTGTGCAAATTTTAATTAACTTGCAGCAACTGTTTAAGAGTTTGTTTATATACATAAAATAACAGCAACTAATTTTACACCCTATAATTTTTAGTTTTGAATATTTATACTTCTTAATATATCGGATAAAGTAGTAGACATTCTGTCTAATTTTCAAGTGTTTGTATTTTATTTTATTTTTTATTTAATTAATAGATGTGTACAATTATATTAACAAATTTAGATTTAAATTCCAAAAAACGATCTATAACTGGCATAATTTAAAGCTGTAAGCCAGATTGGCAAAATAAAACTGTATTAGAATTTCGAACTAGAATGATTTAGTATACATATGTAAGTATAAACACCAAGAAATATTTATATTATTCCACTAAAGCAAGTTATGGAGCTAAGCAAATTCATTTACTATAAGTTTTTTTGTATTTTAAGCAAGCTTCTAAGCAATTGACAAGATAGCAGAAATTGTAGCACTCGCCATTGAGTATTTTTAAAGTTTCTGTGAGGTTTAATTGCCTCTGTTTGAAAAACTTAATTCTGAGTACGTTGAAAATAGGACAGATACCAATAAAATGTAATGTATTCTCCGGAACATCTAAGTTGTACAGTGTGCAAAGCCCCACTGACAAGCCTCTAAAAGCTCTAGCGTTTATATCAAAAAGGCCACCTCTAGCTCTCATGACTAAGCTTATAGCGCGAGATGAAAGTGAGGAAGTTTTGATTTGCAGACAAGAATAATCTAGTTTTGAATATAAGTCATTAAATTGCGAGTTTCTTGCATCAGAGATTAAGTTTTGACTTTCATATATTTTTACCTGCTGTAAAATTGTCTTGCGTTGTCTGCAAAGTGGTGTTTAGTTGTCATTTGGAACTAAGTCAATTGTAACACACAGTTTCCTCCAATCTTCAGCCCAAAAGGTTTGTTTAGCAATTATCATTCGGCAAGTATGCGAGGCAATCTGTACTGAGGCATGTTAAGTAATTTATTTACATAATCAAAATGCAGTTATAGCGTTTCAAGATATAGTGACGTTTAATCCGTTTCTAAATAAAACATGTAGTTTGGAGTGGGCAATATCAGCTTTTTTTGGTAAAAACATGAAGTAATTTTTCAACTATATCGTATATTCTGGAACCCCATATTTGGGCACCGTACATCATAATGGAGCGAGATGCAGCGCTGAAGATTTCTAGTTTATTTATATTCGATATTTTGGGATGGTTTATATATTTTGACCAAAAGGAAGTTATTGCCATTTTGGCCGACGTTAGTTTCTTCTCTACATGTTTATTAGACGATAGGTTGTAACACAGGTCCATTTCAAGGTATTTGTAAGAGTTAACAATTTCGATTACATTATCTCCAAATGTCCACTTTAAATTAGCAATTCTAGCACTATTACGGAAAACTAAACCTTGGTTTTTCTAAGGTTGACTTTTAAATTCCATAAGTTGCAATATACCTTGAGGGAATTAATCATACTTTGAAGATCATTTGGCGAATCGGATAGAAGAACAATATCGTCACCATAAGGAAAAACTTTTATAGCAATGTCCCCAATCGATAATCCACAAGTGCTTGTATATAACGGTTTAAACGATAGGACCATATAGGTCAACTTACCCTTTAATTTCTAAATTCAAATTTTATATTGTTGTACCGAACTTAGCAATAAAGGTTCTTTGTTAATTTCACATATCTGGTTACAACACTTTAAAAATTTGGCCACATATATCACGGGACGAATCTGTATCAAGAATTAGTTTCTTTTGTATCGTCTGGCATATTTGGTAGTTAATTTTTTTTTTAGTTTTATGTCAGTACTTTAGCCATATTGATTTTACTTCACTTTAAATAACGGCTACTATCAAAAATGAAAAATTCTAATAATTACTTAATTAATGTTATGCCTGCTGTTTAATTCATCATTAAGTGTTTTTGCAAAAACAAATTTATACAAAATATTATACAAAAACTAATATGTCCAGAAGAAGAAAACAAAAATTTGGTTCTTTTTAGAAATTAATATTTTTTTAACTCCTATTTATATACAAGAACATTAAAATTTGTTTCCAAATTTTTTTTAAATAATTAACCCCTTTTTATATAATTTTGAAAAATATCTGTTCTAAATATAAATATAATAATGAAATTTACTGACAAATAAAAACAACACGTTTTTTTTGCAATTTAGCTCTTGATTGAAGCGCTTTGCCTGTAAAAAGACTTTTTGTCAATTACATAGTTTTCATTTTAGCTATTATGCTATATAGCAACAAATGCATTAAATACTTTGCGCACATAAAAAATATAATAATATACAAAAATTGCATTAAAAAAATACATATATGTATAAAATGATTTTCTTTGTACCAATATATACCTAATTTTAACCCCTTTGTAAAGCTGCAGCTTACTTATGTCCAGCCAGTGCTAGGCAATCATAATCTTTGAGTTCTCTGGTTTTGTAAATTAAATTTAACCATGATCGTTTGGTATCACTGTTGTCAGTTATGGTGATTTCTTGCCAAACGTGGCGATAAACATTTTTAAATGGCGAGAGGTAAGATACCTGGCGATATTAAAAATACTTGAAGAAAGTTTTGGGTATTTTTTATTTTTCTTTACAATAAAATTGGTTGTAAGAAGAGATAAAAAACTTGACAGCTATATTTTATATTTATAAAGGTGCGGTCAGATTAGTCAACCACTATTTTTACAAATGTTGATTTTATCTTTCCTGACACGAATTATTACGATTGACTTTTTATAATAAAATAAATGTGATATTTTACTTTTTTATTAAGTAGGATTTTTTTATTTCTTAATAAGTATTCGAGAAGAACTTAAATTTGTTTCCATAATTAGTGGTTACATCTTTTTGAGAAAATATTTGACTAATTTGACCGTACCGTAAGGTTGACTAAAAATGATTTGACTTCTTGACGTTATTATCTTCCTTAAATAAGAAATGACATTAACAACCAAAAAGTAAAAACAAAGAATTAGCAATGAATATAAAATTGAAGATGAAATTCATTAAAAAATCATTTTTGAATCTGAACAACATTGATTTCGGCACAGAATTTCAAACTGAATTGAACATGACTGTTTTCATTATAACTGATAAATTGATTTAACAAGAGAGTTGTTTCCTTTATTTAAAAAAAGTTCCTAGAAAAATGCTTCGTCAGCTTCCAGGAATCATGTCTACTTTTGAAGTTTATTGCTAATTTTAATTTTCAAAATAATTTAACCCAATATCTCAAATTAAATTTTTCTGCAGTTCAAGAAGTTTTTTTTACATTTAATTAATAAAATATGTTGTAACAAATTCATTTCTACTGAAGATATGTTAATCAAATTTAATACAAATGAAATGTACCATAAATAAGAATAAAAAGGACAATAATAATATTGAACAATCATAAAAATTTATACAATCACCATTATTGTGTTTGGCGTTTTTGCGACGAAAGCCGGGCGTTTTTGAAAAATAGAACCGTAATTGGCGAAAAACGTCAATGAATACGACACTTTTCAAAATTTATTACAAAAACGACATTAATATGCAACCGTGTTTGGCGTATTTATCTGTCAAAAGTACAAAAAGTTGTCGTTTAAATATTTGCTCACGACATTATTCAAATTAATTAAAAAAAAAAATAAGTTCAATGGAAGGAAATAAAATGTAAGTGTACAAAAAATACAATTAATAAGGCATATTCCAAGTAAGTAATAGTAAATGAAGTCAACTTTTTGATTTTGTTCTTATATATGTAATTATGGTTTGAATTTTAGCATTAAAATCACAACTGCAGCGCAATTTGCCAAATTAGTAGAAGTAATGGAACAGAAACCTTATTTGGCAAAAGGCTTCCACAAAGGTTTATAGGCCATAAATATTAAAGAAGAGTGGAACGCAGTTTCCGAAGATTTGAATTGTCTTGGTCCCCCATCCCGTTCCGGAGAGGGATGGATGAAGGTGTGGGCCGATTTTAAATTTAAATTGAAAAAAAACTCGCTCATAAAAAAGCGGAAAGTTATGCTACAGGTGGCGGACCTTACAAAAAATTTGTTTTTACAACTGTTGAAGACGCAGCGATCGATTTATTGGACATGCATATGCTTGTCCAACATAAAGACGCATTTGGACTTAAAGGACCGCAAGCTATTTCTCCAGACCCCGAGCCAAATTTAGCTGCTAATTCTACCAGTATTGACGAAATTGAAGAACCATATACTCCAACTCCACAAAAAAAGTCCAGGAAAACCAACAACGAAGGAAAAGTAACGTTATTACAAGAACAGGTAAAACTACAAAGAGAACTAAGCTTGGAGCTGAAAAATAAACTGTCCGAAATAGAACGATACACCAGAAGAACTTGTAAAGCCAAAGAAGAGAAATTACATTTATATAAAGCGGAACTAAAAAGAAAAGACGAACACAGAAAAGCTATTTTAGAAATTCAGAATGCTGAACTCGAAATAAAAAAAATAAAAATCGAATTAGAAGAGTTAAAAATTGGAATGAATTAATTTTTCTTTTCTTTATATGTATATGTATATTTAGATTATTTTTAGTTTAATGTTCTTCTTCCTAACATTCCTAGCTTCTTTCTAGCATTCATTTCTTCCAAGCTGGTTGTTTGTTCTTCCTCTTCAGAGGATGAATAAAATGCAACACTCAACATTTTTTTACAATATATTTAAACAAATGCAAAATAAACAGTAAATTCACAAAAACTTTTATTATTTGAATTGAAATTTTATTTTATCTACTTTTTTTCAGTTATTTATAAACATTTGCTTGACACTTCTTTAACAGGCTGTTTCATAATCATTTCATTTAACGTAATCTTTTACAATATCATTCAATTACAAAATTGTGCTTGTCGAAAGTTTTAGACGGTTACATAAGATTTTAAATTCGACAGCAACTACGACAGCTGTCGTTTTTCAACTACGCCAAACACAATAAGGGCGAATAATTGATATTTTAATATACCTTATTTTAATATACCACTTAAATCCTACACATTGATTGACCTCAATTTTTTTAACTATTTGTTTTTATGCTTATTACGTTTTGTTTTTTTATAAAACCAATATACTTCTTACAAATGAATTCCTTTTTTTAAAAACTTTTTTTAGATTGTTATTATGCAGTGCAATTTTTATGTTTTCTGATAAAAGAAGTAAATAAAATAAAAATGTTTTAATAACTTATAATTCATATTTTTGTATATTGGCGATATTGGTCAAGCCTTGTGGCGAGAAAGCTCGACAACAAACTGGCAACACTGTGTAGTATAGTTAGAGGATCGCAAATCAGCTGAACTGTTGCTTGTTTCATGATTTTGACTTTAATGGCAAATTCACACCTTAATTATTATTAGTCATTGACCAAGGCGATATAAAGGCGACAACAAAAAAAACAACATGGGTTTTGTTTTTGCTTTGCTGGCTCGAGATGTCAAAAAGCGGATGACATATCTAAAGCATAATGTATAAAAAAATATAATATCCCAGAACCCGTACGAATCAGAAAGGGAACTTACTAACCCATTTCTCGGAGCTTTCACCCTCATAAAGAAAACAAAAAAATCATTTTCCATCCAAAAACCTTCAGGAATCCCCTTATTTTTTTTTTTCTATTAAACTAGTTAATCTTAAAGATCTCTTAATTTATTTCAGAAAATACTGTTTTTTTGATAGTTTTTGGCTCTAAAAGAGCTCTTATATTTTTTACATACACATATTTGTATGTCATATAAGAGTCATGGCGTTAGCCACATTAAGGCATGCTTAGAAAAAGCTCGGATTCTTTTAAGAGACTTTTTCCGGAGTGCTTGTTTAATGGTTGGCTGGGATTTTCCTCAATAAATTTCAATTACTTTTTTTTACAAAAAAAAAAAAGTTGTTGTGGTAAACAATTTAAAGTGCATAACACTGTATATATGTTGCCATTATTTTAATAATTGCAGATTTTTCCCATCCAAACACAAAAAGAAAGAGACCAGATTTAAAGTTCATTATTTATTTATTTAATAGCTTAATAATAATTTATTATTACAAAGTTAATAAAAAAGATTACTAGCTATTAACAGAAAAATTATGATTTAATTGTATTGTGGATAATTAACATTACACATACATATTTCATTTATCTCATGTAGGAAGGCACTCGCATAATTATCTTTACAGGAGAAGGTAAAACTGTATTTATCATAATTTAATATTTAAAACTTAAATACTTGTAAAACCGTTATTTGTGATAATATTGTATTGAACATTCGCGAGGTAAGTCTATGTGAATTGGAATCACGTAAAAACTCAATCTCGTTAAAATTCGAGTTAGGGCCTTTCTATATGAGAGCAAGGATATGTTTCCTTTTGTTGTGTATATCATTAAGTCTTAACGATGAAAATATTATTTTAACTCTGAAACAATAAAAAAACTTTAATTAAAATTAGAATATAACATTAAACTAAAAATTTTTAAGGGAAACAAATTTATCAAGAGAATGCAATTGTAGTTTTAAAGAATATGTAAACAATTTGTTATTATTATTATTATGTTATTATTATTATGTTAATTTTTCCACGTTGCCATAGCCAATACAAGAGTTCATTCTAAATAGAAAAATCATTAGTGTTAGCATTGTAATAAGAAATATTTAACTCATGTTGAACTTATCTATTGTATTTAAAGATTTCACCAATTAGGACATACAATATGTAACTTGACTATTCAACACATGTTTAACCTAAATGAAATAAAGATAACAATTCCTGTTACTAAAAATTCGTACCTTATTTAAATAATCACGACGTAGCTGAATATTAACGCAGCTTCTACTCGAGTTTGAAGATTTGATGTATAGCAACATGACACATTTTCAATCGTGATATGTGGTGAAAAGTTTTAAACTGAAAGGAAAATAAAATATATAGATATCAAATATTTCAGTTTATGGATTACAGGTTTTTTGCTAATTTTTTTTAGTAGTATTTAAATACTTTTGTATTACATTTTGTAAATATTTATATATATTATTTGTTAAAGCTCCAATTTGAATTTTAATTGCTAATAAAACTAACAACTGATTTTCTTAACCTGTTATTATTTTTTTATTTTTTAAATTATTTGGCATAGTATTATATTTTCTCAGTCCTTTGTAGTATAGCGATTGTTGCATTGAATTTGTATCCGATCGTTACAATCTGAAATCTTGAATATTTCTTAGATTATATGCGTGAACTTCACCAACATAACGTATTTGCTCTATCAGGTATTCAGGTGCATCACCCATCTCCATCTTCTTAATAAAGGTTAATGTGCTTAGCTCCAGTCTTTTATGTATGTTTATCTATCTTAGTATATCAAGCATCAATTGTATTGTGGTGAAACAATTGCATTTTAGAATGGTTTTGTTTGTAATTTTTGTAGTCTATTGATTTGATTATTTATTTATATATGTGTACTTTATGCACACGAAAACTTAAAAATTGTTGAACGATTTAATTTTTTTTTAATTTATAACGTTTATTTTTAGAAAACTTGAATTTTTGTTTTCATTTATGTTTATAAATACACAACTTTTGATAGGTCGAGCCAGCAAAAAACGCAAACAAACAAAAAAAGGATGCGCTATCTACACCACCTGTAAGTCAATTCTCCTTGGTCATTGACCTTACTTTTCAATTTTCAACCAGTGTTGCCAGTTTTAATCGAGTTTTCTTGCTAAATGACTTGTCGGATATCGTAAATATATCAAAATATATGTGTATACATATATATATATATATATATACATATATTTTGATATATTTACGATATCCGACAAGTCATTTAGCAAGAAAACTCGAATAAAACTGGCAACATATATATATATATATATATACATATATTTTGATATATTTACGATATCCGACAAGTCATTTAGCAAGAAAACTCGAATAAAACTGGCAACACTGGTTGAAAATTGAAAAGTATATATATATATATATATATATATATATATATATATATATATATATATATATATATATATATATATATATATATATATATATATATATATATATATAAGCTATAAAAATATGTTTAAACAATTCAATTTAATAACAGAAATTATCATAAAACATACAAATTGGATGGCTTATAGCAATCCTAAAATATTCTCATTCAAAAAATACAAACTAGAATTCAGTTGTAAGAGTTACAAAACCAACATAACCAGGTATGTGATCGAATTCGATCGATTTAAAAAAAATCACTTTTACAAATCGAGCAGAGCGTGATGAATATCTATTGGTTTTATTTTCATATCATTCACAAGTCTGACCAGTGCTATATAAA
Organism: Cistogaster globosa; assembly: GCA_937654795.1. Classification (NCBI taxonomy): domain Eukaryota; kingdom Metazoa; phylum Arthropoda; class Insecta; order Diptera; family Tachinidae; genus Cistogaster; species Cistogaster globosa. Next base: position 85,686,977 of record OW569403.1, read on the forward strand.
TTGTTGTGGAGAATTGCAAAGAACGTTTTATGTATAAACTTCATATAGAATTCCAGTTTTATTTAAACTCTTTATTTTCTTCTTGAACTTGAATGTCATTCGTTTTTTTTGGATTAATAAAGTAGTTGTTCATAATTGAATTTGAACGGGACTTGCGCTCTTCTTTTAATAGTACTAACGGGTAAAAAACAATTACAACAGTGGCGACGAGGATTTTTTTCTTTATATTCATTAATTTCGTTAGCTTATTATATTAACGGGAAAATTGCAAAATGGCTGCGTTAGAAAGTGTTATATCGAAAATTTTAGTCCAAAAAACGGAGACTTCTAAACGCCAAAAGGATATGATAGATAAGCTAACAACACTTTTAGAAAACTCAACCGCAGCAACAACTCAGCGACCCCCAACACAAGCGGGCAACGAGGCTTTAATGGATGTTCTGTCAAAAAGCATAGGTTAATTTCGATACGATCCAGACTCATAAGCCTACGTTACGAATTGGTTCAACAGGTACGAAGCACTTTTTAAAACGATCCAAAAGCATTGAACGATACTTCGAAATTTCGCTTAATTCTTCGGAAGTTAGGCCAAGACGTTTACAACAAATACTCAAAATTTATGTTACCTCGAAAGCCGCAAGATTTAAATTTAGATGAAACTTTAAAGCAGTTGAAATCATTGTTTGATTGTCAGAAGTCTTTATTCAGTATAAGGTACAATTGTTTAAGAATGCAGAAAGGCGACAGCGAAGATATCGTTATTTACGCCGGCAGGGTGAACAAACAACGTGAAGGTTTTCTACACGCAGAGGTGTCAACGCTGCAATTAAAATGCTTGATATTTGTGATTGGGCTACAATCTTCTTCTTATATAGAAATGCGCAGTAAGTTAATTTCAATGCTTGAAAACAATACCGAAGTAATGCTGGAAAAACTTACAACGGAAATTCAGTGTATGAAAACCCTTAAGAGTGACACAAAACTCGTGGGTGGATACACAAACACCACAGGTGAGAGCAATGAAGTACAAGAATAACAAGTGGCCCCATACAGAAACTAAGAGTAAAAAATTTACGAACAATAAACAAGCAACCGATGGCCCAAGACGACCATGTTGGCAATACAGCGGCATGCATTTCGTTAAGGATTGTAAATTCTCTAGCAATAAACGTAAAAGGTATGGTCGTTTTGGTAATAAAGAGGGATATTGCGCTTGTTTTAAAAAAACAGAAGGTTACGAAACATAACCACAAAAATCAACTACCGCCCCACTGTGGTCAATATTTTGAGATAGCGGCCAAAACTAAAAGTAGACAGTAGTAAATCTCGGGAGCCAAAAATTAGAACTCTATTTCAACTATTTCACTGAGAACAGGGTGGTCCAAATGGGCTTCATAGAGCACAACTCCTGTGAGTCAAGCTGAGTCAAAACACAAATTTACTATTTTGTAGTCCTAACTCTCCCCTACATTCCTATATATACATGTCCATGCATCGGGACTGCACTTTTTGAGCTACAGCAATTTTTCTGACCCAAGGTAAGATATTCGGTACAAATGCACGTCATATTTTTTGAGAAGTTGTTTGTATGTGAAAGTGGCTATTATGCATATTTTATGATCAAATTTTGTACAAAAGTTCTTATTGACCCAAAAAATAATTCTGTTGAAATTAGGAGAAGCTGGCCCATATTTGGACCTAGTCCACATAGAAGGGTGTATCAAAATTTTGACAAAAATGACAATGGAACTTTCAAATTATGTGGTATCTGGTAATTCATTTGGAAAAGGTAAAAAATGATTTTATTGCCATCTAATATTACATAATTAAATACCTGAAAATTGCAAATAAATTTAAAATCAATGGAAATAACTGGTAAAACCAAGTACCTGTTATATTATGTTTCAAAGAGGTAAAAAAGATCATGTTGAAACTTCGAGCAATAGTATATTAATCCATGCATTCATTTTTTTCTTCATTATTGTTTAAACAATGGCTAAATTCAGTTATAGTGTTCTATCTGATATATATTTTGAACGGAAAGATGAAAACGACATTATTTTACATATAATGAATAATCCGTTCTTCAAAATATGCGACAAACAAGAAATTAAAATTCATAACTTAAAAATAAAAAACTTTTTAAATACTTTAAGAAAACGGTACAATCAATGTTCCAGAAACAAGAAATTGTTTTACTCACGCAACCAAGAATGACTAAGAAGTAAACTTATTTTTAAAAAGCCATCAGTAACTACCACGGAAACTGGAAAAGGTAGTCGGCCAGCAAAGCCAATTGATAATTGTAGAATCATAAAGGATTCATTTCTGCATCAAATTCAACCATCGAAAACTAAAAAGAGTAAAATTGCTATCATTGAAAAAATAGTGGAAGCAAGCCCCAGACGCACAAAAAGGATTTTAGAAAGTATGCCGACACCACCTGAAGAAACTAAATTTACTCCAGAAGAAGCATTTGCACTATTTTTGGATTTGAAAATGACTAAAAACCAATATACAGAATTACGGAAGCGAACCAATGAAAAAAATTTTGTAACTTTTCCATCATATCGAGATATAGTTTCTGCCAAAAAAGATTGCTTACCTTCACCAACTGCTATTAGTGTAACTTCAAGTTCAGCAGAAATAAAATTGCAGAATCTTCTTGAATACACTGCAGAACGATTATTAAAGACATTTGATGCTGACTCTTTAAAGAAGTTTAAAAATTGCAGCATGACTTTAATTTGTAAATGGGGATTTGATGGGTCCTCTGGCCAGAAACAATACAAACAATGTAATGCGGAAAACTCATCAGATGCCAATTTATTCATGATTTTTTTCGTTTCATTACGTTTAACAAAAACTTATATTGGTTCAGAGCCGTCCACTAGTAAAATGCAGAGATAGATGTATGGAAGAATAAAATTCACCCTTCAACAAAATTTTGTATACCAATAAAGTTTGCTTACAAAAAAGAAACTTAAGATGTCATAACTGAAGAAGTTGGCAAAACAACAGATGAAATTAAGGAACTTCAACCAGTGATATTTGAATTTAATGACCAATGTGTCGAAGTTAACTTTAAAATATCACTTACAATGATCGATGGAAAAGTTGCACAAGCTTTAACCGAAACAAAGTCTTCGTCAAGCTGCACCATATACCAAAAAACACCAAGTCAATTGAGCCAACCACCAACACAAGACGATAGTTTTAATGAAACATATGAATTTGGAATGTCACCTCTTCATGCTAGAATTCGTTTTATGGAGCATATTCTTAAATTGGGATACGATTTGGAATTTGGCCCGTTAGGAGAAACAGTGAGAAACAACAAAGAAAATTTGGAAAAAAGAAAGCAAAAAAAAAAACATATTCAAGAAAAATACTGTGAGAAAGGCCTTATAATTGACCAGCCAAAGCAAGGAGAAGGAAATTCTAATGATGGAAACACAGCAAGGAGATTTTTTCCGATTCAGAAACTGCAGCTTCTATAACTGGAGTAGATTATGGTTTAATACGACGATTCCAAATCATATTAGAAGTTATAGCATGTAGCAAAAAGATAGATGCCAAAAAATTTGGTCAGTATGCTAATGAGACATTAACCCTTTATAACCACAAATATTCTTGGAGACATATGCGAACCAGAGTTCACAAAATTTTGTTCCATGGTGAACAAATAATTCAGCACAATATGCTTCCAATTGGAGATCTCTCAGAAGAAGCGCAAGAAAAAAGGAACAAAGACTACAGGTTCTTTCGCAAGCACAATACAAGAAAAATTTCAAGATATCGTACTAATGAAGATCTTATTAATATTTTGTTGCGCACATCAGACCCATATATGTCCAGTATTCGACAAAAATGGAAATCAACCTCATTAGAGTTAGATGAAGAAGCTAAATAACTACTGCAAAATGAAAATCAAAGCTATTTGGAAGAAATTTTTACAAATATTGTTTAATTAATACTAGTATACAGATTATAATTTGTTTCTAATTTTAGTATAAATTTTTATTAATACATTTAAATAAAATATATGTGCACTTTAAATCAATACTAAAAGTTTACTTAAAAATTTTATCGATGTTGTGTTCTGTATATAATATATCCAAATGCAGTTTAATCCTCACAAGAATTAGCTTTCTTCCAAAAAAAACCAACCCTTGGCTTCTGTGAATATTGAGACTAAATAAATGTCAGCGGCCAAATGTTGGCATTTTCTGACCAAAATTAAGTTTAGGAATAATAAATAAGTATTGGTTGTAAAATACGATTGAAGAAAATAAGAAATTATAAAAAAATACCTATTTAAAATGTCAAAAAATTCAACTTTTACATGAAAACTCAACAAAAAATTAAAATGCATTTTTAACTGCATATTACTTACGTTTCTATCAGTCGATTTTTACGTTTGAACACGCAAATTGAAGCTTAAAGTCCCTCCTATTGAACAAAACAAATTGCGTAAAAAATACCAATCCGGTCAAGAGTTATAGAGTTTTGACCGCTATCTCGCGAAATTGACCACTGTGCGCCGGGTTAAAAGCCAAAACATGTTTGAAGTGGGATTCAAGATGTGAATCGTCGTTTCAGCAGTTCAAGCAAAGCCTACAATAAGACTTTATGCTGGCACACTATGAAAGCAAATTGCCAGTACTTGTGGTCGCCGACGCCTCAATGGTTGCTGTCGGTGCACCAATTTCTCACGAAATGCCAGATGGAAATAGGAAAGCAAAAAAGAGGCATAAGACCTAGTGTTTGGTTGTATGAAATTTCACCGCATGATTTACGGCAGGTGTTTTACGCTATTGACCGATCACAAACCCCTACTTACGATTTTCGGTTCGAAAAAAGGTATACCACACACACCGATTGCAGCGGTGGGCTCTTGTTTTAATTTGTTTGATTTTCAAATCCAATATTTAAAAACTAAGGAGTTCGGCAATGTTGATGTTCTTTCGCGACTTATTGCGAACCAGCAAAAGAACGAAGACCTAATTGTAGCAACAATTCAAACTGAACGCGATTTAAATTTCATTATTGAGGATAACGTTAAACATTTACCCATAACTTAGAACATGGTACGTATAGCTACATCGAAAGACAAAAAGCTACTCGAAGTTATGAATTTCATTAAAGATGGTTGCGTGCCAATGTTAGAACGTGCTGTACATATCAATCCACATAACAATCACAGGGATTCATAAAGTATCGTCAACAATTGCATAATGAGTTGTGAAAGACTCGTTATTCCAACAATTTTTAGACACCGGGTGCTAAAACAGTTACGCAAATGCCACCAAGGCATCAAGCGGATGAAAAGTTTAGTTCGGTCATACGTGTATTGGCCAAATATTGATACTGATATATCTAAATTTGTAAAACAATGCCAAAATTGCTCATTAGTATCAAACTCACCAACTAAATCAAACTTAAGCTCTTGGCCTATACCTGCCAGTTTTTGGATCGTTTACATACTGATATCGCAGGCCCTATTAGAGGTAAATACTACATAGTGATGGTTGACGCATACTCAATGTGGCCCACAGTAATGCAGATTTCAATTATGTCATCTAAAGAAATAATAAGTTGTTTTCATGAATTTATTTCACGCTATGGGCAACTCATCGTTTTTTATCGTTTCTGCGAGGAGAGAGGAATAACACACATCAGGACACCACTCTACCATCCGCAGTCTAACGGACAAGCAGAACGGTTCGTTGAACAAGTTAAAAAAGCATTAGAAAATTCATATTGTGAAACCAACGCGAATAATAATGAAAACTTATTAAACTTTTTATCGCAATACAGAGAAAAGCCGAATCCGAACGTTGCAGACGGCAGGTCATCATCCGAAATGTTTATTGGAATGCGTATTAGAACTACGTTAGATTTTTTTAAAACCACCCCCAACTCACCAAACGCACGCAACACTGTTATCGAGCAAGCTTTTAATAAAAAGCTTGCATCAAGTCCACGCAAATTTAATGCTGGTAATAAAGTATATACAATGATGTACCTTAAAAATAAAATGACCTGGATTCCCGGAAAGTAGTCGAAAGGAATCGGCTCGGTAATTTATAATGTTTTGGTATCGACAAGTCGTTTACACATACTTATTCGATCACATATAAACCAACTTCGTCGACGTTATACCAACGATAACGCACCAGAATTAATATACTTTGATTTTATTGAAGATAACTCACTCGAACGTACCAGTAACATCAATCCAACTCTAAATGAAGCTAGGCGATCATCAATTCCCTTAAAAGTGGAACTGCCAAGATGATCTGCAAGGACACGCCGGCCTCCCAGGAGATATTCACCTGCCTAAAACATAAGGGGAGATGTTGTGCAGAATTGCAAAGCTGTACGCTGGCAACACGTATTATGTATAAACTTCCAATAGAATTCCAGTTTTATTTAAATAAGCGATTATATACTTCTGTATGTATCTTACAAATATTTTTTTCTCACTCTTAGTTTTATTCTTTAACTTGAATGTCATTCCTTTTTTTTTGTATTAATGAAGTAGTTGTTCACAATTGAATTTTAGCTGGACTTGCATAAATAATTAATAGTACTAACGGATAAAAAACAATTACAACAAATATATATATGATAAAATTTACATTAAAATAAAATTAAATTTAACAAGAAATTAAAATAAGAAAGTTTTTTTATTGAAAAAGTTAAAAATGTTTACAAAGAAGCCTTAAGTTTTTCGAATTCATATTGTGTTTTCTGTATTTCTAGAACTTTCTCTTTAATTTATTCTTTTCAAAAACAGCCTTTTCCATTTCCTTGTTATGTCTTCGAGCATCGTTTGTAAAATTTTCAGTTAAATTGTTCATCGATTTGTAAACACGTCTTATATTGCTGGCATTTATTCAAATTTTTCGTTTTTCTCTGGTTCAAATCTCTAAGAATTTTAAAACTTTTAACTTCTCCATTCTCCATTCTAATCTGCGTGTTGTTTTTATTACAGCTTTAATTGTTATTGGGTGATTATTTAATAACGTTCTTTTCTGAAAATAATTGCTACACAACAATCACATAGAATGTTTTGCATGTTGCCTAAACCCTGAAAAATTGTACACATTTTATAGCCACAATAGAAAAAAAATTATTGACTTCTTTCACTACCTTTACATATCAGTTAAGTTTTATTAGCGTTTCAAATATAACGCAATATAACACTGCGATTAGAAACAAAAGCAAAAATCACTTATCTACAGTATAAAATTGAGGGTAAAATACGCAACATAATTTGCACTTTTTCGTGCGACATATTTTCAAGAGTACATACCTTGAATTTACACTCCGCACTTTTTTTTAGAGAAGAACACTAAGGCGTAAAAAGTGTTGAACATATGCAACATTTTTGTCAGAAAAGAAAACGCTATAAATCTTTGCTGTCATTTATTTTTCTTCTGTTGTTTACAGGTGTAGTTTTCGCAAGACTTTAGCTCAAACTTACAGCATTTTGAATACCTCCTATAATATTATATTAACCACTTATCTGAGCAATAACTTCATCTTTATTTGAAATATAAAGCTGATTAAAAGGCCCACAACATGTTGCTTTGGATTCTCTTTTGTTAATTGTATTTTTTTTTTCTTGAAGGACGCTTTCCAAACCTTCAAAACTATTGCATTTTACTTAAATAAATACTTGGATAAAACAAGCTTATATTATCTTATTCCAGGTAGATATGTTGTTAAATGAAGGGCCCAAATTTTTAATTTCTGTTTTATCTCCTTTTGTAAAATCTTTAGCAATATCAAGATGATCTGCCATAAACTTTACAATGGTTTCGTCTTGGCTTTGATTTTTATATTTACCCTTTTAAGCAAATTAAATACTAAAAATTTCATTAGTGTTAATTAATCTCCAATTAACTCATACTTTTATTAATTTCGAAATAAACATTATATTAAAAAAAAAACACATCAAAGATAATATAACCGAAAAACTATTTAAACTGTCATTTTCGGTTTTCATTACATAGCAAAAAAATTACTTTTTCATACCCAGTAAAAAAAGTAAGGAAAAAATTTAATGAAAACATTGCATCTACGACTAACGAAGTGGTGCGAATTCGAGTGAAAAACCTATCAATTTGGTCTTTAACAACATTGTACTACTTTTTATCCGCTTCTAAATACTGAAAAAAACTATAGTTTTATTCAGAAATATTGTCGTTATGCAAGGAAAAACGGAAATCTAAGAAGTAGATGAACATGCTATTTCAAAAAACATTTAAAAATTAGCTTACAGTATCTACAATATGTGTACTTTTTTGGATGTAAATACAATGCCCTTCTCTAAGAATGACATACATTATTTTTTACTGGGAAGAAACAAAATGAAAATCGAAATTGAAAAATTAAAACGTATAAAGGAAACCTAACATAACATATATGGATTTTACTTCCTTTTTGTGATGAAATCCAAGTCCATCACTTGAACATTTCACTAAAAAAAAAATACAATACCTAATGAGCATAAAAATAAGTAACTTGGGTCGATAAAAGTAAGGCCAATCAATGAACCTCGCAATCATAATGGTATTTTAAAATATTTTGATAAACGTTCAAAATAAAAAAAAATTGATTTAGGTACATAGCGTCGGTCACAGGTTGACAACTCTTAACTCGCAAAAAAATCGAATCGGGTTATTATTTTTTTAATGAAAAAAAAATTTCAACAGCTTATTTTTTATCAACTTCTTACACGTTTTAGCAATGTAGTAATAAGTTTTTTTATTTTGTCTTTTAAAAAGTATAAAAAACGTTTTAAGAATTGTCAGCCTGTGGCTGACGATATATTGATTATTGAATCAAAACTTCACACTCATTTTGTTTAATGTCATTTCTGTCTTTGTATTCTTGCTGCGGTACATTTCATTTGTATTAAATGTACTTAACGAAGGATTGAGTTTGTTTTACCATTCACATTTTATTAACATTCATAAATGAAATTCTAACAGAAAAAGTTCTTTCGACACAAGCATTACTTGTGGAAACAATCAACATATTAAAAACGGACATCCACAACTAAAAGTGGTAAGCACCAGGCATACAGGCTTTTTAGTACTTTATTATCAAAATATTGAATTCAATTTTTGAAAGGAAGTTTTCTCCACTATGTTTTATCAATACCAAGTGCGGCATTAGGGTCTCCAAATATTTTAAAAACTTCACGAACTGCATAAGGTCTAATTTTAAACACAGAGTTAAAGCATTTTCAAAATGAAAATTGACAATAAACTTTAAAAAATAAATATGTTTTTTAGAAGCCGATTAAGCATTTCTTTTAGCAATCTTTTGTAAATAGAAAACAACTTTCTTGTAAAATAAACGTACCAGTTTTGTTAAATTCTGTCCCAAAATAAATGTTTTCCATATTTGAAAACGAATTTTGTAAATACATTTCCTCTATTTAGTTTTTTAATTATTCATTGCTGTTTCGTGCGTTAGCTAATATATTAAAAATTTTTCTTGCACCAGTCTTATCTCTTATCTATCCCTTTTCTAAAGAATGTAGCACGGTTACGAAAGTAACTAAATAGTCATTATTGTCTGTAAAAAAAATTCTGCATTCATATAGTCAGATTGGTAATTGATATTTAAACTGTTTATTTCTTTTATAATTCTGTTTACGAAATCTATATTTTTCATCATACAATTCGTTTTAAATATTTTAAGCTGGTACTTAAACTCACCCTCTGTATTTCACTGCCTTTTTTCTTTAGTGCCTTTATCACATAAGAATGTATCAAGCGACATTTCTAAGATTGTTCAGGAAACAAAAAAAAAAAAAAAACGTCTCATTTAGTTATTTATTTGTATATTTTATTGAAAGGAACTTATTTGGAAAGCGATTTTCAGAATACAGAACTTCATTCATTGCAAAACCAAAATTCTAATCAAATAAGAAGTTTTTGTCGCTTAGTACATTTTCGTGGTCAAGACATTGGCGCTTGATACAATAAGTACGATAACAACTGACGAGAATAAAAGGAACAAAACAACTCAAAACAAAATCAATAAAAATCAAGGGTATTTACATTCGACGAGTCCAAAAAAAAAGAAAAAAAACACATACAAAGTAAATGGGAAAAATAATTATAATCTAAACTAAGCGACATCTAACTAAATTTTTGTGTCGACTTTTTGTTGCTTACGACAATTAGATTTTTAAAAATGTCGCTTAGCATAATTTTTTGGGCGGATAATAAAAATTTCAGAGAGCAACATTATTCCAGTGAGAAAACTTGGAGGTTGATTCAATTTTATTTTCTCTCTAGTTTCTTTTACATCCATGATTGAGCAGTGAAACCCAGGCCAAAATGTGGCGCTTAACTTCTAGTATAGTTCCACATCAAAAAGTAATTTCAAAAAAAGTGTCGCTTAATACATTCTTACGGGAAGGTATCAATATATACAGGGCAGGTTAAAAGTATAGAAGACAAAGCGAACTTGGTTAATTCGCCGATGTACCTACCTTGACCTTTCGACCTTTAACTTATAATGCATTTTTTTTTAATTGCAATGTTCTCGTAAATAAAATCATAAACAGTAGTCACAAATATCGCAAAGTATTTTAAATATTGCCAGGTATATTGCCTATCACCATTTTAAGGATTTTTTATCGCCACATTTGGTGAGAAATAGTCATAACGCAAGCTGCCGTGCGACCTTACGCACGCAAAATCCAAAAGAAAATAATATAAATTTCCATCCATGTTTTAAAAATTAGAGTAAAAGTCTTACGATAGATATTTTTACGTTAACACAATTGGTATACAAGTTGTTTCCAAAATGGGTAAAGAGAGAATTAGTTTAACAGTAAAAAAAAACTAAATTTATTAAATGATTTTTAGTGCAATTCATTAACACATAAAGAATTATGCGCTAAATATCAAATTGAATTATTGACTGTATATAAAATAATAAAAAATGAAACAAGAATCCGTGAGTTAGGCAAGTCAAAGAAATTAAAGACGAAGCGTCAAAGGAAAGGAGTCCACCACAAATTAAAAGAGCTTTGACAGTTTGGTTTAACGAAATGCGTAGCCAAAACGATATCATAACCAGCCTTATTCTTTTAAACAAGGCAAAAGAGTTTGCTATAAAATTGAATGAAGAGTTTGAACCAAACACCAGTTGGTTATATCGATGGCGCAAAAGAAATAACATACGTTTTAGAAAAAATTCAGGGAGAATCTAAAGAAAATGACGAGATGACCGCGGACAAAAGTGGCTTGTACTACAAAGCACTACCTAATACAATAATACAGCTTTTCTTTAGTAACGAAGATCAGCCGAAAGGTTGGAAATCTCAAAAAGCGCGCCTAACTTTATTATTTGTATGTAACTGCAAAAACCCAGATGCTTCAAAAATAAAAACATACCGGTGACCTATTTTTCAAATACAAGAAACTGGATGACAGTTTTTACCTGGAATGAAATACTTGCCATACTTTGTAATGTACAAGTGATTACATTCTTTATCTAGAATTAACATTTACTCCTAATCGGTGGTAAATCCAATTACTATTCGTAAAGTATCGGTTGAGGAGGTTTTGATATAACTATAATTTTTTTCAGGATACTTTTCCCAGACGATTTGGCAGCCATCAAGTTAACTAGCTCACAGTCTGCTTAGGGTGGGTTCTTGTCTGTCACTATCCCGTAAACTCAAAACCTAACTTATACGGTAATACATAATAAATTTTTAACTCCCTTGCCTCTGTTTAAAACCAAATAATGAAATTAAATGTTTTTTGACCTTTATTCTCTTCTTATTTATTAAGCACTAGGTGAAGTTTGAAAAAAATAAAAATATTGTTTTTTTTTTCATTATTTCGCCACACCGTTGGGTGGCATCTTCAGATGGAGAGCCGCATTTACCCGCAGTATTTAAATGCACTTTCGTAAAAACTGGTAAATTATAATTACAGTATTACTTCCAATTGTATTTTAATTACAGCATAAAAATAAAGTTACCTGGTAAGTAAAATAAAAAGTTGATGAACCTAGGGGCATAGATTCTGGACACCAAATTACCTTCTCCTATGCCTTATTTTTCGGTTAGATTTCTAAGGTGTTGGCTCAGGACCGCGTGCGTCCCACGTGACTTGGATTATTTGAAATATTTTTGTTTTAAGAATAACTTAAAACTTTTTTTAACTGTTGTAGAATAACTATGATGTTTTTTTTCTTCTCTTACATTTTTAATATTTTTTTTAAATTCACCAATCAATAAAGCTCTTAACTTTATTAGTTTACAGGTTCTAAATTTGAAATTTAAAATTTTTTAGTTTTGATTTTCTTCTTTTTCCGACTGTTATTAAGTACGACTTACTTAATCAGGTTCTCGTAGCAGAAAGAAAGATTTGGCTGCTGAGAAAAAAAATCATGCTTTCAAATATGAGTAATTGAGATGAAATCTCAGCCATCAACTAGTGACGGTCAGATTGTTTAATTACATTGTTGACAAAATGTAAAGAATATCTTTTACGTAAAAATTTATTTGTAAATGTCAACAAGTAACACTGTAATGTTAGGAAGGTCGTAGAATTTAAAATTATGAAAACATATGTTTGGCTATTGTTTAACTCGGAGTGTATTTTTTTACATTCTAGGTTTTCAGGTTCAGAAAAAAAAGTAGTAACCAAAAATAATAAAATGTTGTAATATACTTTGCCCAACACAACTTGATAATGAAATTATCAAAAGAAACAAAAAATCGTACTTTTGATTGATAATGCGCCTTGCCATAAAGTGACCATTTCTATGGCAAACATAAAAGTTGAGTTTCTTCCACCTAACACAACTGCTATAATACAACCATTACATCAAGAAATTATCCAATACTATATTGGACGCATTGCATTTCGTTTAAAGAGCGTGGTGGCTGGTTAGGCCAGAAATAATTGATAATTGCTTTAAAAAGGTATTTTATTAGATTTTTTATGTCTAGCAAAAATTTCATTTTGTTCAAACGTATTTTGTTAAGGATTAGACTTAAACGAGATAAAAAATCTTTAAATTTTATGAAATTGTTTTGTATATTAGGCCGGCTTTACGAGCTGTGATTACCAATGTGAGAATGAAAATAAAGATGACTGTATTGCCGAAACTATTTGGCTACCTACTGAGTATTTACACTGCGATGATGACCTCGATTGTTTTGGAGCACTTAGTGAAGAAGAAATTTTAAAAACTGTTAGCAAAGAAAATTTAGAAATACCGGATATAGACTCAAATGAAGAAAAATTTGAAGAAGTAAATACAATTTCTGCTCTAAGTGCTGAAGTATTGAAATCGGAAAATATATTAAGAGCTTTTTGTTAAGAAAATGATGTAAGATTTAACAACATATTTGAAAAGATAGAGGACAAAGTTCTTAAAAATTCAGGAAAATTAAATCAATCACAAATAACAAATATCTTTAAATAATATAAAAAAACTTACATACACACAATAAGTATGTATGAATGTGTAAATGTATACTGTAGTGCATATGGTATAAACATGCATACCCACACAAACAAACATGTGGTATAAACATGCATACCCAAAATATAAAATAAATATCAAAAGTAAATGACCGACAAAAAAAATGCAGTTAGTAGAAAATGCAAAGTCAAGTGTTGAATGAAATATTGTAATTTAAGATTTTTAATAAATATATGAACAATAAGTAGGAGAAATAGATAAATATATATGTAAATAATAAACATAGAAATTATTAATTATGAATAGGAGAAATGATTATTCTTTAAGAAAACATAGAATAAGAAATAGTATATAAGCTAGGGAAAATTGTAAATAAAATCAGAAATAATTCTGACTTTAAGCAATAGAGTTGTTTTATTCCTCAACAAACTTCGGCAATTAACTTTGCCATCATATAGAGCCGCCTTCTACTCTAAGGCTCTTTAATAAAACAAGAGTACTATAGATACAACATTTTTAACAAAACATTTACAAACCTTACATGGCGATCCTGCCAAACTGAACATGCCAAACAGGACATGCCAAACTGAACACAGAAACATATACGGCATAATAGATTTTGTTTTTAAGAAAAATTGATCCTACAAACCTATACTTCACAGTCTTGGTGTCCACATGAGCGTGGAGGAGTTAGAAGCAACCAGGTTGGAGATAGATAGTCTGTTTCAGAAGTGGGAGCGATTGTTGGAAGAAGAATACATACCGCAGCCAGTAGTGTCGAGTCCAGAGGTCCCCAAATATTGTCCGGCAAAGAAAAAGATACCCATACAAGAGTACCTCAAACGGTTACAAAAAACAAAAACACAAACTCCAAAGCCCGAAAGTCCGAAGGAAGACAAAAAAAAAGAAAAGAGGAGGAAAGGCAGTTAAGAGGAGAAAACTAATAGCCGAAACCTATAGACAATTTCATCTCACCGGCAACAAGGCCGAGAAATCAAGGTTGTTGAAAGAAATCAAAGAAATTAGGAACAACCAACAATAAAATTCTTTCTTTCCAAAAATAACTAAAATTAAAAACCATAATGGGTGGATGGTTTTCAAAGGAGGATATTATCGTAAATGAAAACAACACTGGTGTAATGACGATGACTCATGACCATATACAAATAGTAATCCTAATCCTCTTAATAGCATTAGTAATAAGTAAAATTAATGAATACTATAAAAATTATATGAAGAAAAAAGCAATTAGATTTGCCAATAAGTTAGAAAATGTATAAATAAATGGATAAATTAATAAGTATATATAAAAATTTAAAGAAAGGTCCAAATAGATTTTATACAAAAAGTTATGTAATAGAGACTTTAAATTTAATAGAAGAATTAAAAACTATTGCATTGAATAATGAAGACTATCCTCTAGAAGAAGTAAGTGAAATTGAAAATAAAATTTTAAATTATTTGAAAATAAAAGAAAATAAAGAAATAGCAAATATGGCATCGTTTGGCATTCTTGACGCATCGAAAATAATACCAGAATTCAATGGTGACCTAGGACAAATTAGTAATTTTTTAGGTATAATAGAGTTCTATTCTAGCACTCTCAAAGATGAAACAGAAGTTGCTAAATTAATAAAATTCGTTTTAGCCACTAAATTGACAGATAAGGTAAGGAACAAGTTGATTTCAGAAGAAACTCCAAATTCGCTCGAAACTTTCAAAAATACCCTTAGGAAAATATTTTCTCCCAAGAAATCACTCTCTTCAGTGCATACCGAATTAGCGAAACAGATTCAAGGGAATAGTACAGTAACTCAATTCGCTAACAGGGTTGAATCTCTTGTAGCTGCTCTCAATGAATTCCATATTTCAGAACTAGGATCCCAAAGCAGGGTAACGATTATTAAAATGAATGATCAAGTTGCTCTTAGTACCTTTAAGAATGGTTTAAATGAACCACACAGATCCACAGTTTTGGCTGCTAGACCCAAAAGTTTAAATGAAGCAATCCAAATAGCTTCAGAAGTAGTTTCACAAACGAATTCTGTAATGCATTTTAATAGGAACACAAATTTTTCTTACAACAGGAGATTTCATAATAGGAATAATAATTCTGGTAATCATTTTAGGAATAATAATTTCCGCGGTACTAACCTACCAAGAAATAATAATAATTACAACAACCAGAGAAATAATAGTAATTACAATAATAATTACAATAGTAATCAAAGAAATGGTAATAATCACAATAATAATCAAAGAAATGGTAGTAATTACAACAATAATAACAGGAGAAATGGTGATTTTAGAAATAGGAACTAAAGAAGGATATATTTTGCTCAGGAACAGGGAAACGAGATAGACCCCTGCAATCCTCAAGAGTAAATGTGACAGAAGATGTAGGAAGGTTAAAACAATTAAAAGAATATGCATTAAAAACTTGCAATTCGCACACAGACGCACCTCATTTTGTAACATTTAAAACATGTGAAGGAAATTTTGTGAGATTTTTAATAGATACAGGTGCAGACATTTCTATATGTAAAGAAAATTTTATAGGAAATAACGAAATAAAAGAACACAACGCTTGCAAAATTATGGGTATTGAAAACAATGCAATTCAAACAATGGGTACTTCAATACTGAAATTAGTACTTCCAGAGGATATAGTAAACCATGAATATCAAATAGTAAGTACAGAATTTCCAATAGCAACAGATGGTATTTTAGGAAGAGATTTTTTCACTAAATATTTGGCAAAAATAGATTATGAGACATACACATTAGCTGTTATAATAAATGAAACTGAATATGTTCTACCAATGACAACAAATATCAATAAAATCACTATACCACCAAGAACTGAAATAATACAAGGAGTAAAATTATATATTGAAAAAGATAGCGTGGTATGTGCAAAGCAAATTTGTGACAATATTTTTGTTGGTAATACAATAATCCCAAAACATGGAACAAAGCACATTAGAATTTTAAATGCTTCAGATTATAACATTCTCTATAATAAAAAAGAAAATGCAAATAGAAAACAAAAGGACAGATGGGAAAAATTAAGAAAATTACTGAGTATAGATACAGTCGACATGAACGCAAAACAAACCATAGAGGAAATATGTAAAGAATTCCAAGATATTTTTCATTTAGAAGGAGACCATTTAACAGCAAATAATTTCTATAGACAAAGATTACAAACTGTGGACGATACCCCGGTGTACACACGAAATTACAGATTACCACAGTCACAACAGGAAGAAATTAAAACACAAGTTAATAAATTGATAGAAAAAGATTTGGTTGAACAGTCTGTTAGTCCTTATAATTCTGCTTTACTTTTGGTCCCTAAGAAAAGTGACAACAGTGAAAAGAAATGGAGATTAGTTGTCGATTATCGTCAGTTAAATAAAAAATTAGTCAATGACAAATTCCCATTACCCCAACTAGATGATGTATTAGACAAAATAGGAAGAGCAAAATATTTCTCAACGCTAGATATGACGAGCTCATTCCACCAGATAGAATTACAACAAGCATCTAGACCACTTACAGCATTTTCCACAGGCAATGGACACTATCAATTCAAAAGATTACCTTTTGATCTCAAGATATCATCAAACAGTTTCCAAAGAATGTTGACAATAGCATTAACAGGGTTAGATTCCAATGCATTTATATACGTAGACGATATAATTGTTTTCGGATGTTCGCTACAACACCATAATGATAATTTAATAAAAGTTTTTCAAAGATTAAAAAGTCACAACCTTAAATTAAATCCAAATAAATGTAATTTTTTGAAACCAGAAGTAGTTTATTTAGGACATCTTATTACAGATAAAGGAATAATGACAGACCCAAATAAATGTAAAGCATTTGAGATTTATCCAGTCCCAAAGAATGCAGATGATACAAGAAGATTCGTAGCTTTTTGTAATTATTATAGACGCTTTGTTAAAAATTTTGCACAGATAGCTAAACCTCTAAATGAATTATTAAAGAAAAATCAACAATTTCATTGGTCAGAAAACTGCCAAAAATCTTTTGAAATGTTAAAATCTATAGTTTCAAATCCACCAATATTACAATACCCAGATTTTGAAAAAGAATTTATACTCACTACTGACGCATCTGATTACGCGTTAGGAGCGGTACTTTCACAAGGTGAAATAAATACCGATCTCATATGCAAGCCGATCTTTAAATAAACATGAAATTAACAAGCCCGTGATAGAGAAAGAACTTTTAGCTATTCATTGGGGAATAAATCACTTTCGACCATATTTATATGGAAGAAAATTCAAGGTAGTAACTGATCACAGACCACTAGTATCATTGTTTACTCATAAGAATCCTTCATCAAGATTAACTAGAATTAGATTAGATCTCATGGATTACGATTTCGAGATTATATATAAACAAGGGAGAATTAATACTAATGCCGATGCATTATCAAGAATCAAAATAGATTCTAATGATTTGAAAGATATGATACCAAAAAGTATAAACGTAATGACAAGAAAAATGACTGAGGACTTAAGAAGAAGTAAAGAAAATACATTGATTAGAGAAGATGAAAATGATAAGGAAAGAGAAAGTGACAGAGAGACTGATCACATCTATATGTGGAACAGCATTTCGTTTTCACAAATTAAAGGATATCCAAGATTAAATTTTGTTATAGATAAAATGAATAAAAGCAAACCAAAAGTTGAAATTTTTGGGAATCACGTAACAGTATCTTGTAATGAAAATGCATACTCGAATCCAGATTCAGTTTTGCAGAAGTTAACTAAGGTTTTACGCGATAATCAAATTTTCACAATAACGTTAGCGAAAGATGATACGATTTTTACACTCATACGTGAGGAAAAATTGAGAAAAATATATAATAGCATGCAAAATAAAAATAAACATAGACAAAGACCCATAGAGGTAATATTATTTAAACAACCAGAAAGAATATTAGAAAAAGATAGACAAAAAGAGATAATAAAAGAATATCATGAAACCCCACATGGAGTTCATGCAGGAGTACGTAGAACAGTCATTAGATTAAAGCAAAAATACATTTGGAAGAATATGTATAAAATGATCAAAGATTTCATCAGTCATTGCGAATCTTGTAAAAAGAATAAAGTCATTAGGCATACCAAAGCACCACTCCAAATAACGAATACACCAACAAAACCATTTCAAGTTATACAATTAGATACAGTAGGTCCATTAAGAATATCAAATGGATATAGATACATATTAACAGCACAATGCGAACTAACAAAATATGTTGATGCATTTCCGATAGAAACTAAAGAAGCATCTGAGATAGGAAGGATATTAGTAGAAAAATTTATACTAAAATATGGATGTTTTGATACAATAAAAACGGACAGAGGAACTGAATTCGTAAATGAATTATTTAATAGGATATGTACACTTATGAAAACTAAACATGTAACTTCAACAGCATATCACCATGAAACCTTAGGTAGTATAGAAAGAAATCATAAAGTTTTAATCGAATACATGCGTTCTTTCACGGAACAATACAATTGGGATGAATGGATTCCATATTATACATTCGCGTATAATACAACACCACACTCATCCACAGGGTTTTCCCCATTTGAACTTGTATTTGGAAAATTAGCCTCAATGCCAACTGAACCAATATCAAACGATAAATTTTACAATTATGAAGATTATATCACAGAATTAA
Organism: Cistogaster globosa; assembly: GCA_937654795.1. NCBI lineage: Eukaryota > Metazoa > Arthropoda > Insecta > Diptera > Tachinidae > Cistogaster > Cistogaster globosa. The sequence continues at coordinate 85,706,190 of OW569403.1, forward strand.
AAATAAAATTAAAACATGCACATGAAATGGCAAATAAAAAACTGTTAGAAAATAAAATAAAACAAAAAAATATTAAAGATAAGAATATTAACGATATCAAATTAAGGATAGGAGATAAAGTATTTTTAAGAAAAGAAACCGCAAAGAAAAATGAAAACCAATATACCGGTCCTTTTGAAATAATAAACACACAAGACGTAAATGTCACAATTTTAATAAATAATAAACCTATGACTATACATAAGAATAGAATAAAATTATGTTAAGTACTATCTTGTAATTTAATACAAAAAAAAATTTTTTTTTTCTTTCATTCAATAAAAAAATTTTTTTTCTTTTAAACGGTAAGGGTGTAGTGCATATGGTATAAACATGCATACCCAAACAAACAAACATGTGGTATAAACATGCATACCCAAAATATAAAATAAATATCAAAAGTAAATGACCGACAAAAAAAATGCAGTTAGTAGAAAATGCAAAGTCAAGTGTTGAATGAAATATTGTAATTTAAGATTTTTAATAAATATATGAACAATAAGTAGGAGAAATAGATAAATATATATGTAAATAATAAACATAGAAATTATTAATTATGAATAGGAGAAATGATTATTCTTTAAGAAAACATAGAATAAGAAATAGTATATAAGCTAGGGAAAATTGTAAATAAAATCAGAAATAATTCTGACTTTAAGCAATAGAGTTGTTTTATTCCTCAACAAACTTCGGCAATTAACTTTGCCATCATATAGAGCCGCCTTCTACTCTAAGGCTCTTTAATAAAACAAGAGTACTATAGATACAACATTTTTAACAAAACATTTACAAACCTTACAATACATGCAATAATTATGAAGATATGTATCTAGTTTAATGCTTTCAGACAGATTTAAGTAAATAAAATTCTATTATCAAATGAATAAACGTTTTTTTCTTTTTTTTGTTATGTAAATATTGGCATTTTGTTATATTTTTTATATAGTCAAAAATAATAATTGTATACGTATTCACCTATAAGAAAATATTGGCTTATAGAAAAATTGTGCTTATAGTCCAAAATTTGTGTGCAAATTTGACCGTGGATTATAAGCGAATTATACTGTATATAGGCGGTTTACAGAAAAAAGCTTCCCCAAACTAATGATTCGTAATTAACTTTTAAAAGTGAAAAACAAAGAGAACCATACGACTGTCAAATTTTCATCCGTATTTGCTCTCAATTTTGCAGATTCACTACATATTTTCTTTACACGATCCGAATAGTACTATTCTTCACAAAAATTTGACACGTCGTAAGACTTCTGTAACCATGTTAACCACCCTTATTATTCAGCTTTCGTCCAGTTAAACAATAACCCATGAAAGATTCGCTATACTTAATGAAACCGGCCTCACCCTTTACCCTCGCTCATAAGGTGCGATTTGATTGATTTTTTGTATATAAGATTGTATCAAAGAAAAAAAATGTTTTTTGTATATTTTTAGTAGGCACCTCCCTATTCAAAATGTAGCCTGTCAATGGATATGACGACCGTATTTCAGATATTGCGATAGAAATCAAAATTATATTAATGCCAAATTTTACCCCTACGAGGAACATACATTATTTACCAAAAAGTAAAAACTAAAGAGAAATGTTGTTGAATGCTTACGCAAACAGATACTTTTTTATTTATTTAAATCGCAGTCAACTGGTTTTTTTTTTTTTGGATCAAGGTCATTAGCTCACTGTTTAAGCCACTAGATGCAGCGCACGATTAAAAAATAATTATTACCATTTTTTTTTTTTTTATCATTTGAACGCTATGTTGCCTACGGAGGGTTGAACAGGACCTACCTTCCTAGCATACAACCATTTTCGAAAATGGGGCTACTGTAATACTAGAAGCTTTGAAATCTAGTAGGAAATCCCCCTATAAGCTCATTGAACAGACAGTCGCTTCGTCTGTGATACAGCTTTAAATCAAAAAATAAAAACCTTATAATAGCTAGAATTTAACAGCTTTTAATTCAAATGACGAAAAGTATCTTTGTGCCGATTAACCCAAACTAAACATGATACATTTCTTTACGAATACATAACCGATAACGAAACATGTATTTAACACAATGAACTAAATGTTAAACAATCGTCTCCCAAAAAAAAAAAAGCAAAGGCAGAAAATCGTTAAAAAACTTAAAAAAAATAAATTAGTCAGTCGACCGATCGTCCACTAAGATATTTTTAATATTTATTCTGTGTATTTTTTATGAAACTATTATAAATTTAAAACATAAACCGATTTAATTTAGTATCTCAGTACTTAAGGCAAAATCTTTAGAGATTTTATATGTAAGTTAAAAATTAAAAACAACAAATACTAAAGAATCTAACTCAAAAAAAAAAACCCGAATCCTGTATCCCTATATTAGAAACAGGGAAGGAATTCCTTTAATTTATGCAAGAAACTATAAAACGGTCGTAAATCAAGGAATAATTTTATTCATTTTCGCGAATTTACAAAATGGCTTAATTTTAAAACATTTAGAACTAATTATAATTTATTCATACACAACATGGTTTTTTATTTCAAATAACTTCTAAAATTATTATTATAATCTCAATGCTTGCATTGAATTTTGTAAGAAGGTAATCAATAGAGTTTTGTCCTGATTGTCCAAGACTCTAACATGATATTATATTTGACTTTTGCTATAGATAAAAACATCCCTAATAAAATTAAAAATCTTAATGTTTACATAAAAAAATAGCCAAAAATTATTTTGTAGTATGACAAGTATAATTATTTCTTATAATAGATTCGGTCCCGTACACTTTGCGTGTGATTCAGTAAAAAGAGAGTAAACAAAAATTATTCCTAATTATAGGAAAAATGCCTAAATTGTGGGAACACTAAAAACCAACTATTTAACAAGATCTCAAAAAAATGCACCTGCATTTGTTTATAGTAAAATCAACAAGTAATAGTGCTATGCCGAATCTTATATACCCTTTCCCATATATGTAAATCTAATTAAGTAAAGTAACTCCAATCAAAAAATCAAATGTACTTAGGTAGTAAACAAATCTTAGTACTCTGCATTATAGTGTAAAAAGGGCCGAAACGGCATCCATACTATTTTATACTATTTTAATTCAAACATGTAAAATAAATGATTTATTTTTTAATAACAATGTCTTCATTAGATTTTGCGCTTAAAATGGCCTCGATACTTTAATTGGCTGCAAAAATGTCACGCAGGAAGGAGGAAATGTGTTATATGTGGAGATTTGGAAGGTAAGGCAGAAAATTTAAAACTGAAGATTCATGTGCATGCCCATGTCGATTTTCAAAATCGATTTTTTGTGCAAATTGCATTTTATTATTTATAACCATTTTTTGTTAATATTTAGTTTTCTGTTACCCTAAAACAAAATCGTAATCAACTTTTCACTCACAATAATGTACACTCACGACAAAAAAATTTTTGTTTTACGTTTTTGATCACGTTTATTCATGCTCAAGTGACACAGTTGCTTGAAAATGATTTAGTTTGGTCAGAATGCCGTATCTCATAAACCACTACAGGTATCCATTAGAAATTTCAGAGGCGAAGCAGAGGGGGATTCTGGGTAGTTCCCCAAAGTTGGGTACTTGGGCATATAACTAACTACATGTACATGTAAATTATTATTAAAAATTCTTTCCTATCATTAAATTTATCTGTCAAAAAAAAGCATTAAAAATTATAAGTTTTTCTTCGGGTTGTTGTTACATCAACTTAGTAAAAAGTAGTAAAACAACATGCAGGAATACAAACAAAAGTTAAAAAAGGTATGGAATAATTCTTTTAAATAATCGACTTTAAAACAGATATCATTTATCGGTCTATAACAGTGCAAAAGTTTGGTATCAATTATGCATCAAATTGCATTAAATATAGGGACGCCCTTTAATTTCCAAATCAAAATTTTATGTTTGTTGTTATACCGAACTTAGCACTACAGCTCCTTGCAAATTTCAACCGTCTGTCTGGGCACTCTACACTTCATCAACTGTTGGGACGCTCTTTAATGTTCAAGTCCAAAACTTATACTTGTTAATAGGGCGGACTTAGCAATACCGTCCTATTATTAGGCCGTCTGCCTACAACTGTATAGTCATATACATAAAATTTATTAAGCTATTGGGACACCCTTTAATTTAAAAATTTTTAATATTTATACTATACGGTTATAGTAATTGGCATTCTGTCCAATTTTCATACGCTTGCCTATATCTGTTCAAAAGTTAACTAAAAAATATGTATTTTGTAAGGGGACACCCTCTTATTTTTAAAATTACGGACTGTTTTAAATAAAACATATAAATAAATATTTAGACGAATTAAAAATTTTGAGGCAGGCGCTCCTTCAAAGGATATGGATCGATCTTTATAATTTTCAACAAAATTTTCGAAACTATGTCTGATAGATTGACGTTTATAACTTTGCTCTATCCCATTTAATGTCTGTATGGGGTTCGAAATGGATATTGTAGAAATTAAAAATGGAATGTCAAACTTAGATATATCCTTTTCCACTTTTTGAGGTGAAGGGTATAAAAATATCGGGCTCATCTAGTGCCTTGGCAAAGTTTAATTCAACCCAACACGGAAGGACAAACGGACATGACTCAATCGACTTTGCTATCTATAAGAACTCCGAATATATATAACTTGGGGATCGGAAATGAATATTGTAGAAATTACAAACCGTATGACAAAGTTATATGTTTCCCGTTTTCACCTGTGGTGAAGAGCATTACAATTGATAGCCAATTTTTCCTAAACAAAGGAGATATTCTCGCTTGCCATTTAAACAATAATATAATATTTATCTTAGGACTTGATCATTTTTCGTTTCCTTTTTAAATAAAACTTTTTTCTTGTCGCTGACATTTATAGTATGCACCATTTCATTCAGTCCTGTTATTTCATCCTCTTGTTCTAATTTCTTCGAAAAGCTCTTAGATAGCCAGTCTGGTATGTAAAGATATTTTCCTGGTAAGTATTTAAATGTGAATTTATAGTTTTCCAACTTAAATTTCATTCTTTTTAATTTAGCCGAGGGTATTTTGTTATTGTCTTTCTTTATTATGCCTTACAACGGTTTGTGGTCTGTTATAATTGTAAACTTTTTTGCCATAAACGTATGTAAAATTTTTGACAGGCAAATACGATGGCCAAAATTTTCTTTTCAATTTTAGCATATCTAGTCTCATCATCTGTTAAACTTAGAGATACAAAACACACTAGAATTTTATTTTGTTATAATGTGCACCCTAATCCATTTGTCGAAGCATCAGCTTGTTAAGAAATTTCTTCATAACTGTTAAATGGTTTTAAATAAGGTGTTTTTAAAATTAATTTTTTATTGTCTCTTAAGCATTGGTTTTGTTAAGGCAACCTATTAAAACCACCGTATTTTTTATTAGTTCTGCAAGGTAATGTAATTAATAAAACCCATAAGTCTCTGCAAATCTTTCTTGCATTTTGGAGTTTCTAAATTCTTTATTCCCTTCAATTTACTTTTGTCATTATCAATACTTTTTGAAGATATTAAGTGCCCTAAATTTAACATATCTTTGAATTGCTAGCTTCATTACTAATTCAACGGTTCTTGCGTGATTTTCTTTGTTTTGTGCTAAGATTAAATATCATCTATGATAAATGTCACATTTGGAATGTCACTAAAATTGTCTTTCTTTAATTTATGAAAAACTTCTGACGCATTTTTTTGACCAAAAGTTAATCTTTTGAACCTATAACAACCAAAAATGGTGCTAAATTTACACAAGTCCTTACTTTTCTCATCTAAGGCAACTTGCCAAAACCCCTCTTTCAAGTCTAAAACAGTAAGTATACTCTTGTTAGAATTTTATAAAAATGATCTATTTTTGCAGAATTTAGTTCCTTGGGATTAATACATATTCTAAGTGACTTGTTAGGCTTTTCAAGAATAACAATGCTGTACACATTGTACATTTGTTAGAGAAATTTTCTAATTCATTTTTAAGCTTAATTCGAAGAGATAATGGAATTCTATTTGCTGGCTTTGAGGAAGGTGTAACATTGTCCTTTAAGTGAATTAAAATTTTTTTTATAAAACAGCCAATGCCGTGAAAGACTTCTTCATATTTTGCAAGCAAATCGTTTTTGGTGACTGCATTAATTCTTCTGATTAAACCCAGTTATATAAGAGAATTAAGACCCAAAAATTGATACAGCATTCTCGTTTTCAACTATAACAAATTTTAAAATTTTTTTTGTCTCTGACTTCGCACACAACTGTTATGATCCCCATTCCATCAATTTTGGTGCCATTATATGCAATTAATGTCTAGTTTGAATGAAATAACGTTTAACTGAATTTTGATATTTTCGTATCACGTTTGACTAATATTTTTGTTTGTTATGGAGTCAATATATAAACTAGAAATATCTGAGTCACTCCCGTTATTCCTAATCTCTTGAACTAGTTTTTTACAAACTATTGAAAAATGATTTTTTCTTCTTCAATTGTTACAAGTTTTACTATGAGCTTTATATATTTATTTAACATATTAAATTGAGTTTTTCTTATAATTGATTACCGGCTACGCCATGTATTATTCATGTATTATTCAATATATAGGGTATATGTACATATATATATATATATATATATATATATATATATATATATATATATATATAAATTATTTTTGTTTAAATAATTTTTCTATAAAAAAATATTTTTCTGTTATGTGTTTTTACACACACAACACGTCTTTATTTGTCCAAAGCAAAATTACAAGTAATTAATTCTAAAATACATTTTACTTAAGTTACCCTAGCATTCAGCCGATCACGCCACCTCTTCATGTTGACTCGTGTATTCACCAGGCGCATACTCAGCAATATCGGTGGGAACAGCATAGTCAGCAATATTAATGGGAACAAAGCTACGTTGCTGTTGAAATGTGTTGTAATTGGAGGTGCAACGTAAGCTTTGTTAATGTGTAAATTATTTTATATTTTTTTGGAGTTTAAATGTTTTCTGTGTTAACTCCTCCCCCTCTTAGATCATACGTCCTCGTATGATAATTTTTTAGAAAAAGGGTAAATCGTGAATTTTGCTCCTTCCTAAACCTCCCGTTGGCAATGATGGAGATTTCTTCCGGTTTAGGCAAACACTAATGTCTTCTATTGTTTTTGTTTCTTCTTTTGGCGTTTGTGTTTTCTTATCTGTTTCGGGAACATGTTCTTGTTCTTTGGTTGTCTTATTGCGATTTCGCCTTATGATCGATACGATAATGATTAGTAGTAAAATAGCCAATATTAGCACAATATTAATGGACAAATTAACTTTGTTTTCAGTTTTTAGTTGTTGTATAATGTGAGAATTGTTGACATTTCAAGCTTCCATTCTTTCCAAAGTTATGACCTCTTCTTGAAAATTCACAGTTACTGGCTGGAACAATGCAGGTAGTGGCTTAGTAAAGGTAACCTGGGTTGTTAAATATGTTTGGTTATCTATCCGTACTGTAGAATTTAGATGGTGAATCAGAAAGGTGCCGTTCAAAACGATTGTTGAGTTATCGATTGATATATTTCCTGCGAATTGGTTCAGTAGTATCATACTTTCGTCAATTTTCTCTATAGGCGGCACGTGTTCGTCGTTGGTTGTTATGCATCGTGATGGCTTACTCTTCAGCAAATTAGGGATACATTCAGATTCATTTAGATCTATGGTATTTTCTTTTCCACAAATACTTAAACTATTGTAATTTTTACATTCATTTTTAATTCCATATATTTTACCATAACATTTTAAGATATTTTTAAAATTGGTCTTAATTACTACGGTCTTACTTTTTACAGGTCTAATTAAAAGGTTTTCGCAATTCTGTTTATTTGTGGTTGGAATATTTACAATATAAATTATTTCCCTATCATTTGAAGCTACTTTGATTTTGGAAAAATTTATTAATTCGTCTATGTTACCAAATGGTATATTATCATTATCAAAGATATTTCTTAAAATTTCTATTTCAGAATTAGAAAAAATAAATGAATTTACTGTATTTGATTTGGCCCAATGAATTGCGTATTCGATATTTGATAGTTCTTCTTTAACAATCTCTAGTTTATATTTAAAATCTATTAAAGGCTTTTCTTGAAGTTTATTTTCTAACAATTTTGAAATGTTGTTAGTCATGATTGATAATTTGTTCACTTTATCAAGTGGCATTTGATTTATTATAACTTGGTTATTATTATTTTGCAAAACATTATTAATTTTGTTCTCTATAACTTCAAAATCAGAATGATCGGGATTTCCGGCCAACCACTTCCAAGCACTTCCAATAAAATCAAGTGATCTCTTTGTCCTTGCCTTGGATCTAAGTCTGTTTAGACTGGATTTCATCTGGGATATGGTATACGATAGGTAAGGCAGAATCGAATTATCAGTGTTGTTGTACATGCGAACTCCATCCTCAAGTTTCTGCACCAATTCCTCATATTGTCCCAAGTCAATCGTGTGAATCAATCTAAAAACACCTGTTTGAATCTTCGCTGGGCCGGTGTTTACAACGATTAATTTCGAATCGGAATAATCCATTATCTGGAATTCACCCATAATAGACCCGAAGGTTAGCAGTATCCTGTAAAAAAAAATTATCAGTACTTAAGTTCAATTCGTCCCAAAAGATACAGTAGTCTGAAGATAAAAAGGAAGTTTCTAATTTCTAATGTGACTCTTATGGATCACACGGCCACTATTCGTAACAATTGTTGTATCCCTATTTTCTTTTACTATCTCACTTTTAAATCGACTACTCAATTTCGTGCCCAATCTTTTGTTGTTTCTCACATATATTAGTTGGCCAGGCACATAGTTCTTAACAGGCGTTTTTTCCTATTATGGTAAGCAATATCCTGTTCCTGTTTCCGTTTTAGCCTTTCGATGTTTGACAGCCTTGTTTTTTCGTAGTCCTGTGGGGAAAATTCGATTGTACGTCCAAAATATAAATCTACAGGCCTTCTTTTAGTGGTAGAATGAATTGTGTGATTATACTCATTTACTGATCTTTCCAGCAATTCTTCGAAATTCCTAGACGTTCCATCCTCTTTCAGACATCTCATTAATTCCGCCAATGTGGAGTGAAATCGTTCTATCTGCCCGTTTGATTCACTCCTATAGGAAGGTGTAGTAAAAACATTAATTTTTAAGTCGTCCTTCATCATAAACATGATCGATGCAGAATTTAATGAGGGTTCATTGTCCATAACCACGTTCTTTGGTACTCCATATAAAAACAAGAGTTCCCTTAGAGGCTTCCTAATATTTTCGGTAGATCTGCCCTGTAGTTGTTTGACTTGCACATATTTGGAAAATTTATCAATTGACGTTAATATTAGTTTCTTGTCCGTAGAAAATATGTCGATATGAACAGTATGGCCTGGATACATTGGAATTGGGGTCTCTTTAAGTACTGGATCATTTGGATGTCGTTCGTACTTGTTTTTCTTACATCTGGAGCATAATTTTATGATTCTCTTAATTTTTCCACTCATTCCTGGAAAGTAATATTTTTCTAAAATCTGTACTTTGTTTTCCCTATCGTTACGATGAGCTCTATTGTGTTCTTCGAGTATTATGTTCTCTTGATCATTTTCAGATGTTATATCTTCGACCAGGAGTTGGGTAAATCTGCACTTGTAACTTGCAAAATGATTCGGGTATATTTTCTGGATCCTTCCCATTATAGGTTCGGGTGTTTTGATGCCATTTATTACAGATGGATTAAGGTATTTCTTAAGAATATTTATTAGTTTCTGTTCGTCGTAGTCGATTTCCGTTATTAGGTGGCGGTGAATTCCCGGAAAGATTATCCTAAACTGATATGAAGGCGAATTGTCAATACTGATTACCAATTGATTCTTAAATACATTAACAGGAGTTTCGACACTAGGTATCAAACGTTCGAATGAACTTTCTGCACTATGCTGAGTCATAGTAGAAGAACTTGATTGTTTCTCTAGAACGTTTAATCCATTATTATTCCTTGATAAGGCATCAGCTACCACAGTGGAATATGTGAGTTTCTCGTCTCGGGAAAAAGGTCATTATGATTTCTAATAATGTTCTCAAGGGATAATTTCTGATTTTCATTCAAATGTTGTGTTCGTAGTTCCATATTGTTCACACTTTGTGATATACGTTGTTTTATATTTATCCTTTGTCCACCCTTTATAGTAAAATAATTCTCAGCTGTATGGATAACTGCCGAGAGTTCCTTCATACTGTCATTTCCCAATATTGCATCGAATGAGTCAAAATAAGGTAGTAGGAAAAATTTAAAGGGTGTTTCCTGGATTCCAAATAAGTTCAGGAAAGTGTGTTGTGAAATTTTAATTCCGCCGTTTGCCGATTTGGTAAAGAAAATCTTGTCGTTATTCCTTGGGTTAGGTACTATATCTGGTCTTATGTAGTTCTTATTGCTTCCTGTATCTATTAAAAACGTAAGTATCTCTCCGTTCCTCGTTTTTGCCTCGAAGTATGGTAACGAGGAACAGTTTAATCTAAAAAATTCACTACTGGTTGGACTTCATCTAGTTGTTCCTCCTGTTGTCCTGCTGCGGTTTCTGATTCATCGGGAATTTGTTGTAAATATTTTTGAACGTAGTCTGCTTCATTATTCGCTGGTTGTATATCGACTTCATTTCCTTCAGGTGGATAACTTGTCCATTCATACCATTTATCTTCTGGTACATAGTCAGCGTTTATGTGAAAGTTTCTTTGTAATTTGTTAACTGGGCCTTGGAAAGAACCTCCAGCTGGTCTCTTGATAAATTGGTTACCTGGTGGTTTGTTCATGTAGTTAACTTGTCTGGTCTGGATTGATCGATCCACGTCCATAGGTTCCACGATGGATGGTTTGGAATAGTTTGAAGTTTGAACGTTCCGATTCAAGAATCTATTTTGCATTGCCGGATTGGGTTGTGGTCCCAAATTTGGTTGTGTGTTCGGAATTGTATTTGAATAACGATAGTTTGGATCATAGCCTCGGTTAAAATTATGCGTAGAATTATAACGAGGCGGAATTGGTGGTCTTAGTAGCATTGATCCACCGACGTTAGCAAGTTCGGGATAAAATCTTCGTCCATTTACCAGAGGTCGATTTGTAATACTTTTGTGCATGCTCATCCTGGACATTTGTCCGTGTGCATGATTCATACGGAACGTCATATTATCCAACTTGAGACAAATGTGTAATGCCTGTGGCAGTGAAGTTGGTTCACGAACGCTAAGTAATCTTGGCAGATCCCCATTGAGTCCTCTTATGAAGGTATCCAATGCCTTTTCTCGGTAGGTATTCGTCATTGTGTGGAGGCTGCTCTCTGCCAACTCTAAACAAGAAACCTTATCGAGAATTAGCGACAAGTGTTGGTACACGGTCTGGTAGAACTCCGTTATCGTTCTATTCCCCTGACACAGGCTATTCATCTGATACTCCAACGTCCCTATGTCCCGCTTGTCGGAGTAGTGCATCGTGAGACACTTCTTTATCCTGGGCCAATCCAGAGGAGTCCTGTATGACTCCAAAGCTGCATCTGCTTCCCCAATAACCTTTGTGCGAATGGTATGCAAAATCGCGTAGTATCGCCCAGTTCCCTTCACGGATTCGTAGAGTCCTAAAACTCTGTCAACAGACTTTCTCCACGAGTTAAATTCCCCTTGTTTGCCGGAGAACTCTCTTAGAGATCTCACAATATCAGGAACCTTGTCCAGTTCCTCTAATCTGGTCGTAGTCGAAATTATAGGTTGATCTGCTCCTTCTTCCAATAAAAGGACAGGGGTGGCCTAAGGGCCTCGCTTATCATCGATGCTTTTTGTTCCCTCTGAGTCGGGGTTAAACCCCCTGTAGAAGTTGCTCCCCCACTCGTTTGTGTCATCGTGAGAGTTCTGCTCAACCTTCCGGTTGATTCATCAACTGTTTTGTTTGGCATGATAAATGGTAAGGAAAGAATCTACCTTTAAGGACCGATTCGATTCGCCAGATTTTGAATACCAGAGAAAAGAAAGTTTAACAATAACCAAGCTTCAATATGAAAATCAAGAAAAACCGACGCAAATGATAGTAATTTAAGAAAATTTCTTATGAAATTATCAAATATCGAGTTTTGTGTCTGAATTTTTAATAAAAAGTAATGTTATAATCTAGAGTACAAAATTTTAATACGAAAATTTTTGGGAATAGCTATGCAAAATTTTTGCTAGAAGAAGATACGTTAATTTAAAAATTTAAGATTTTGAACTTATCATAAGTAGATATAAAAAATACAAAAAATAAAATAATCTTACGCTAAAATCAGGAACATACTGCTTGCTGGAGATAATTGGTGTTGGTAATAATTGATGCTGTTGTTTACAAAATTTCTTCAGTTTTTGATTGCAAAATTTCTTCAGGTGTTGATTGAAAAATTTCTTTGATTCTTGTCACTGTTCTTTTATTGTATTGTTCACAATTTTATTATTTCCTTTTCTTTCAAACTTTTGTTCTGATAAGTTTCGTTTTTTCAAAAATTTTTTACCTGGTTTTCTTTCTTTGAAAACTTTTGTTAATTATTTCTCTTTTATTTACCACTGTTTTTTATTAGATTTTAACAATCTTTTTCTTTTTAATTTTTTCTTATTTCGTCTTTAATAAAATTTTGATCTTAATTTCTTTTCTAAACAAAAATTAACTGTTTTTATTTATCACTGTTGAATAAATTTTCACTGTCTTTATTGCTTATTTATTTTTTACTTATTTTTATTTTTAATATCCTTTTAATTTACACTTATTATTTTTATTTATTCCTTTTTAATTCTTTTCTTTTTTAATTTTTTCTTATTTCGTCTTTAATAAAATTTTGATCTTTATTTCTTTTCTTTTCTGAACAAAAATTTACTGTTTTTATTTATCACTGTTTAATAAATTTTCACTGTCCTTATTGCTTATTTATTTTTTCCTTATTTTTATCTTTAATATCCTTTTAATTTACACTTATTATTTTTATTTATTCCTTTTTTAATTCTTTTCTTTCTTAATATTCTTAATTTAATATTAATTATAGTTTTCCGCGTTACCGGGCTTAGCAGGCTTTGACATAACGTCAATCCTTTTTTTCCTCTTAAGGACTACTAAGGGTCCTACCAAGGCTTGACCGTAATTTTACTTTTTCGACAAACCTCCTTAACGTTCGGAAGGAGGTCCCTGCTCGGGCGCCAATTATTTTTGTTTAAAGAATTTTTCTATAAAAAAATATTTTTCTGTTATGTGTTTTTACACACACAACACGTCTTTATTTGTCCAAAGCAAAATTACAAGTAATTAATTCTAAAATACATTTTACTTAAGTTACCCTAGCATTCAGCCGATCACACCACCTCTTCATGTTGACTCGTGTATTCACCAGACGCATACTCAGCAATATCGGTGGGAACAGCATAGTCAGCAATATTAATGGGAACAAAGCTACGTTGCTGTTGGAATGTGTTGTAATTGGAGGTGCAACGTAAGCTTTGTTAATGTGTGAATTATTTTATATTTTTTTGGAGTTTAAATGTTTTCTGAACAAAGCTACGTTGCTGTTGGAATGTGTTGTAATTGGAGGTGCAACGTAAGCTTTGTTAATGTGTGAATTATTTTATATTTTTTTGGAGTTTAAATGTTTTCTGTGTTAACTTATATATATATATATATATATTCACTTAAACGTAAATACTTAAACTATCACTACATATCTCTGATAAGAAACAGCTCTGCTTTAACTGTGAAATTTCATTAAGATATATGCAGTAGTTAATAAGGTACCGAATTTTTTCCCAAATAAGTTGCTTAACCACTGTGTGTGAGTTTGAAATTTCACTTTATAATATTCATTTTAGATTTCGTTTATTAGAATTTCATAAATGAAACGATTTAAAAATTATTTTAAAAACTTTATTTCAATTACATAAACTTAGTACAAAATTCAGTTTTTCTAGTGTATCAGAAATCTAGTTTTAACTGTTCTTTAGAATTTTCCTATTTATACAACCTTCAAATTTAATATAAATTCAAATTGTGTAAGCAAGAATAAAATATATGAACAAGGCTTAATTAGGGTTTTTCATTAACATAAGGATCATCGTGCTAAACGATGTGTTTCAGTATCTAAAAGATCTCATGAGATCATAATTAGATGTAATTAAAATTTTAAATCACGGAATTATTTGTTAATTTAACTTTAAACTTTAAAAAATCGTGCTGATTGCCCCGACCAAATTATTAAAATCGGTGATATTGACTATTGAAGGTGAAAGCACGTTTCGATGGCCATTTCGCTGCCGCTCAATTAGGTCTTCATAAAACTTCTCACTTACATTTTTAATAAACTAACGATTTTTGTGCAAATAATTAAGTAAAGACAAAAAACAAAGTTTAAGCAAAAACAACATCAGAACAGCGGCACATTGCTTAACTTTTTGTATAGTAAGTACTTAAGCTTACTTAATTTTAGCATGTACAAGATTGAGATGAACTATACCGCCTTTAAAAACAACTCTTAGATATATAATAGCTGCAAATGCTAACTGCGATGCATCGCAAAAATAATGTGGCTCAACAGCTGACTTGGAATTACATCTAAACCACCGTGGTATATTAATTTGTTCTATAGTTTTTAATGCTACACTATAATTTGACCACTCGTCGTATAAACACGACCAATAACTTTCTTTATTCTCGACTTTTTGAAACATAAATTTAGCGATAATGGCATTTGGATCCAACCACACCAAAGAGTCGAAAAGTCTTGTTAAATTAAAAAGTACACTGCTTTTGATAACTTAATCAGAAAATATAAAAATCGTTTTAAAACAAAAGCAATCAGTTACAGACTCCCACGATACACCCCGAGAATATACTTTAAACAATCTGAAAAATTAGAGTTCCACTTACGCAAATTAGATCCAGAACTTTTAAGTAAGCCACACAGTTGTTGTTAAAGCTTTGGGAGTATCCACTCTAGAGATCACATACGCTCCATAGGTACCAGTATTTAGTAACTTACTTGCAAGCGGAAAATGAGCTGCTCCGTCACATTCA
Organism: Cistogaster globosa; assembly: GCA_937654795.1. Lineage (NCBI taxonomy): Eukaryota > Metazoa > Arthropoda > Insecta > Diptera > Tachinidae > Cistogaster > Cistogaster globosa. The sequence goes on from OW569403.1 coordinate 85,721,336, forward strand.
CAGATTACGCCATAAGTCGCCGCGTTTAAGTTAGAATTTTCATCGAACAACAAAGTACATTAACATTTTATAATGTTCTCCACAAATATCGATTTACGGAAACATATTTTGTAAGTCAGAAGTAAACGAAATATTAATCCAGGATAATTTGTTTATAAAGCGGGTCAGAGTTGATTTTACTACTACCATCAAAGACTACGCGAAGTTTAGTAGTAGCACTACTTTCTTTTAGCATTCCCTGAAGAAGAAAAAAAAAACTTGCTTTATTTTAGCAAATTATATTGACATGTATTTACTAGTTTCTTGTGTTTTGTTTAACATATTTTACCATTTTTTTCCGTGCTTAAACAATGATTCCATGTTTTAATCTTCCTAGTGCGCTCTAGACAGTATTATTGAAAATAGGCGTTGGCTTTCCCATAATTATATTTTAAAATGGGAGGTGCAGAGTGTACGGTCATTTTGGTCTTTTATAAAGGTTGATACGAAATAATTTTCACACAATTCTTCTTCTAGATAATTTAAAACATTTGTATAGTGCATTTCAGCAGACATTGTTTGGTTGCAGAGGAATTTTATAAACATTTAGAATTTCGGATTTTTTTTTATAGTTCAAAAGATAACACTCTAATCGTCAAAATCACGTCAATTTTGTAACACCCTTTAACTTTTCTATAGCGTTTATCATGGCCGATGTAAAAACACACACTGCGTAAATTTCAAGTTTTTATCTTTTAAAGTTCAAAAGATAACACTCTAATCGTAAAAATCACGTCAATTTTGTAACACCCTTTAACTTTTCTATAGCGTTTATCATGGCCGATGTAGTTACACACACTGCGTAAATTTCAAGTTTTTATATTTTATAGTTCAAAAGATAACACTATAATCGTCAAAGTCACGTCAATTATGTAACAGCCTTTAACTTTTCCATAGCGTTTATCATGGCCGATGTAAAAACACACACTGCGTAAATTCCAAGTTTTTATCTTTTATAGTTCAAAAGATAACACTATAGTCGTCAAAGTCAGGTCAATTATGTAACACCCTTTAATTTTTCTATAGCGTTTATCATGGCCGATGTAGTTACACACACTGCGTAAATTTCAAGTTTTTATATTTTATAGTTCAAAAGATAACACTATAATCGTAAAAATCACTTCAATTATGTAACATGCTCTAACTTTTCTATAGCGTTTATCATGGCCGATGTAAAAACACACACTGCGTAAATTTCAAGTTTTTATCTTTTGTAGTTCAAAAGATAACACTCTAATCGTAAAAATCACGTCAATTTTGTAACACCCTTTAACTTTTCTATAGCGTTTATCATGGCCGATGTAGTTACACACACTGCGTAAATTTCAAGTTTTTATATTTTATAGTTCAAAAGATAACACTATAATCGTAAAAATCACGTCAATTATGTAACATTCTTTAACTTTTCTATAGCATTTATCATGGCCGATGTAAAAACACACACTGCGTAAATTTCAAGTTTTTGTCTTTTATAGTTCAAAAGATAACACTGTAATCGTAAAAATCACGTCAATTTTGTAACACCCTTTAACTTTTCTATAGCGTTTGTCATGGCCGATATAGTAACATACACTGCGTAAATTTCAAGTTTTTATCTTTTGTAGTTCAAAAGATAACACTCTAATCGTGAAAACCACGTCAATTTTGTAACACCCTTTAACTTTTCTACAGGGTTTATCATGCCCAATATAACACCCGTTAACTTATGTCATGGCCGACGTTAGTAAAACACACACTGTATAATTATCAACTTAAAAGATTTATTGTAAAAAAAATGAGTTCCTTTAATATTTTTTTCCTTCCAATAATTACATTCAAATTCTAATTCATTTAGTTCGATGGCGAGTGAATGCATTCACGACGTTTATATTCATAATACATCCATTCATATTCTAATTCATTTTTTGGCTGATGAAGTGAATGCATTCACACAAATTTTGTTCATAATAAATTCATTCAAATTCAAATTCATTTACTTTGTGTGGCCAAGTGAATGGCATTCAAGAATTCAAATTCATTGTGAATGCATTCAAATTTTAATTCAATTCATTTTTTGGAACAGATGAATGCATTCAAACATTTTAATTCACGGTGAGTTAAAAACCAAAAATGAATCATTCGTTTACAGCTCTGTACTATTCACCTAATGAGGTCAAAGAAAAAAATTACCATCTAAACTTTATGCACGTGTTCCCTTTTAGCTATCTATGTAGATTACTAAAATAATAAAAAAATTTAAATCGATTCACATATAAAGCGCTTATGTCATTTTCTAGAAATCGTAGTTTGTTTTTTGAAAATCAGGCGAATAATTAAGAATTTTCAAACTTTTATTAAACTTTTTTTATTTTATGCCACTGTGCAATGGTTCATTCAAAATATTAAAGAACGCTTGATACAACACTTTTATCCATATAACTGCTTAAAGCACTTGATGTTGACGCAGAAAAATGGGATGCCATTCAAATTTTCAAAAAGTAGAAAAACAAACAAAAAAGGGTCAGAAACGATCAATTAACACCTGGAATTCCTTCAATAGAAAGTAAGAATAAATTTTTTGAAATTTTTTTCGCACAAACACAAAAAATCCGAAATTCTAAATGTTTACAAAATTCCTCTGCAACCAAACAATGTCTGCTGAAATGCACTATACAAATGTTTTAAATTATCTAGAAGAAGAATTGTGTGAAAATTATTTCGTATCAACCTTTATAAAAGACCAAAATGACCGTACACTCTGCACCTCCCATTTTAAAATATAATTATGGGAAAGCCAACGCCTATTTTCAATAATACTGTCTAGAGCGCACTAGGAAGATTAAAACATGGAGTTGACACTTATGTCAACACATTAGTTTTTATATTTATATTTTTTGTTTGTAAATTAAGTTAAATGAACCTTTAATTTTATTTTGTCCACAATTAATGCATTCTTGCTGATTCAACATAACTAAACATTTAAAATAAGTTAAATGAACCTTTATTTTTATTTTCCACAATTAATGCATTCTTGCTGATTCAACATAACTAAATATTAAAATAAGTTAAATGAACCTTTATTTTTATTTTCCACAATTAATGCATTCTTGCTGATTTAACATATGTAACTAAACACCTTTTATTATTAAGTTAAATGAACTTGCATTCTTGCTTATTAATTAATTAATTTGTTTGTAACATATTTTATATTATTGCTTGTTATACACTATTTACAAAATTAAAATGTATATAAGCAAGAAAATTTGTGCATCAGAATCAGAATAAAAATTGACACTCAATAGATCACGTCTTTTCATTTTTAATAGAATTAAGAATCACGGTTCAAGTGCCGGCGGTTCAATAGTAGTATCAAAACAACAAGAGTCACGGTTCAAGTGCCGGCGGCTCACAATAGTGTAAATACAACAAGTATTAACATTTGGTGACCCCGACGTGATCTTTGTCAATTTTTAGGACCAAAATCACAAACAAAAAAAAAAAGACTAGCGAAAAATGGACTTTGAGGAGCTAGTACGCACCCAGCGCCAACTGGGGAACCAGATCGAGACGTTGGCAAGGAACTTTACGAAGGATCCCAAGGATCGTAAAACCCCAGCATATTTTGCAAGAAGACTGGAAACATTAACGGAGCTAGCTGAGGAGTTCCACAGAAACCATGAGGTGATCATTGTAATGAAGGACAAGCCCCTCGAGGATGACTACCTGGTGGCAGACTATTACAACCAAATAACACAAATCATAATCAAATATACCAAACTGTTTGAGCAGGGATCAATGCAGCTATTGAATTTAGGCGACGAGACACATACGTCACGTGAACGTAAAAGCCCATTAATCCAGCAGCCGCAGACATCAGCTGAAAGGCCGCAGACATCAGGTGAAATTCGGAAAATCCTTCGGAATCAGCGAGCTTTGATGAAAGCACTCATCCGAAATATTGATGAAGTTTTTTCAGAACGCCATCAGGAACATCACTCATCATATTACAACATCAAAGCAAGTATCATTGAAAAATACATGGTGGACCTTGCAAACAATAATGCAGCTTTATGGGCATCAACAGAGGATGACCAAATCGAAGACTACAACATACAGACATTTTATGAACTTGAAGAGAGGGCAGAAGCAGCCGTGATTGAACTTCAACAACACATGCATTTGGATCCACCAATCCCTCCTCACCGGACTGCCACAGCAGGGGACATCGATGTAGTACTTCCAAAAATCACATTGCCAATTTTTGATGGAAATTACCAACGATGGATGGAATTCAAGGACATCTTTTCAGAACTTGTCCACAACACAACCATAAGCGAAACAAAAAAAAAATGCACTATTTAACAACTTCGTTGCAAGGAGAACCTAAAAATCTCATCAAACATCTGCCTGCAACCGGAATAAATTACGCTGCTGCCTGGTCACTTATCAGTAGCAGATATGATAACAAAAGGCTTCTGGTGTCCACTTTACTAAACAAGTTACTGTCTCAGCCATCCATCAAACGGGAGTCTGCAGCATCGTTGAAATCACTCCACGATGTTACCAAAGAATGCATTCAGGGTCTTAAAGCGCAAGAAATACGAGTACAGCATTGGGATGTTATTCTAGTCCATATTTTGCTACATAAAATGGATGAAGAAACCCAAACAGCATTCGAACAGAGTCTAACGGATAATAGGCGTCTGATCGGGATTGATGAGCTACTAAGGTTTTTGGAGCGAAGATTTCAATCTTTGGAGACGCGAGGAAAGGGTGACAGGGCAACAACACGTACATGCGCTGCGGTAACCTCAGCAGAAAAATGTAAAATATGCAAGGGAGAGGCACATAAAATTTACATGTGCAAAAAATTCATTAATGCTGAATTAAATCAAAGGTGGAAGTGGGTAAGAGACTTGCAGCTCTGTGTAAACTGTCTAAAAGCAGGGCATCGAGTAAACGAATGCAAATCACGGCATTGCAACAAATGCATGAAAATTCACAACACATTACTTCACAGTGCCAAGCCTAACACATTGCACAGCAGAGCCACTTTCCCAGACAAGTCAATTCTTCAGCCATCAACTCCTTCACAGGGAGAAATACCTCAAAATCAAACAGGTACAAAAATTAGCCTACTAACAAATCGCACGAACAAGGACCCTCATTATGTGTTACTTGGAACTGCTCGCATACAATTAACATCTGAAACTGGTCAAAATATCATATGCCGTGCCATCTTGGACTCTGGGTCAGAAGTGAACCTAATCACTGAACGTTTGTGGAAAAGGCTTGGCGGCAGAGCCAGACAAATATCGCTAAATGTGGAAGGCATTGGATTTAACAAAACGAAGATGCTCCATCAGGCAAGCATTCAGTTCAAATCAACAACGAATGATTATGTTGCAGAGGTAGATGTTCACATTTTGCCAAAAATTGTATCCGATCAGCCAGTTCATAGCCTTAACATAGAAGGCTGGGGAATTCCGCAAAATATTCGATTGGCGGACCCAGAATTCAATAATCCTGGTCGAATCGATTGCTTACTGGGAGCGGACACCATTTTTGAACTACTCATAAATGGACAAATAAGATTGGCAGACAATCTCCCAATACTACAAAACACCGTCCTTGGGTGGGTAGCAGCTGGTAAGGTTGAATCATCGGATCCGAAAAATGTAGTCTGCGGAATATGTACGACAAAGGAATTGGAAGCAGCAGTTTCTCAATTTTGGGAAGCTGAGGAAGCACCAGACAACCAAACAAAGCTCACTGAAGACGAACTGCGTTGCGAGTCACACTTTGTTCAAACAACACTCCGAGCAGAAGATGGTCGATTCATCGTAAGGCTGCCATTGAACAACCATCCAACAATGTTGGCAGAATCAAAGGGAATAGCATATAAAAGATTCAGCTCAATTGAAAGACGCTTAAAGGGCAATCCTGCGCTGAAGGATCAATATGTTTCATTCATGAGAGAGTATGAATTGCTAGGTCACATGACAAAAATTGATTTTGACAAAGTTAGCTCTCCATATTATTTCATACCCCATCATTGCGTTCTCCGACCAGAAAGTTCATCAACCAAACTAAGAGTCGTTTTTGATGCATCAGCACACAATTCATCGGGGGCGTCTCTGAACGACATAATGCACAACGGTCCTACTGTTCAGAGTGAACTTTTTTCAATATTGCTACGTTTTAGAATGCACAAGTATACGTTTAAAACTGATATTGAAAAAATGTACCGGCAGATATGGGTTAATCAGGAAGATCGAAACCTACAACTAATCCTGTGGAGAGAAAACGAGGATCAACCAATAAACGTTTACCAATTAAACACAGTAACATACGGCACTAGAGCTGCTCCATATCTGGCAACGCGCTGTCTGGTAAAACTTGCAGATGAATACCAGACTCAATACCCATATGGAGCATCATCTCTTCGAAAAGATTTTTATGTTGATGATGGCCTAATAGGAGCCGATTCAATTCCTGAAGCTTTAATAATTCAAAAACAATTAATAACTATTTTAGGCGAATCTGGAATGAAACTCAAGAAATGGTGTTCAAATCACAAGGCTTTATTAAGTGAAATTGCAGCAGAAGATCAAGAAGTTAACCTCAACTTTGATTCCAAAGAAATGCAATCAACCAAAACATTAGGGCTCTTATGGCTTCCAAAGTCGGATGTATTTTGCATAAGGGTGAATAGTCAAGAACATAAACATGTAACAAAGCGAACCATGAGCTCCGACTTGGCCCACATATATGATCCTCTGGGGCTCCTTGGCCCAGTATTAGTAACTGGAAAAATTCAACTGCAAAAAACATGGCAATCCAAACTTGAGTGGGACGACCAGCTTCCTACGGAAATAGCAAAGGAATGGTCAAGTTACAAGGAAGATCTAATATCTTTGGACAACATTACATTTCCGAGACATATATTCTGCAATCGAGATGTAAACGTTGAGATACATGTTTTTTCAGATGCATCAGAAAGAGCTTATGGTGCTGCAGTTTATATCCGAACAGTAAAAAAGGACAAAACAGTGATGGTCAATCTTTTATGTTCAAAATCACGCGTAGCACCCGTGACCCGACATCATTTGTGTGAGGTAGTAGTTCACTTCACCGAACTTTTGGTTTATCCACGTGTCGATGTTCGGAATCAGTTTAGCTGTCCACCTGCCACCTGTTTCCGCGCTCCATCGCTCTTGCCAGCGTTGTAGGGTTTCTGCTCGGGCACATGTCGCTGGAGTGCTGCTTCCGTGACATACGGCCATCCATCTTTCTTTTCTTTCTCGTGCCAGTAGATCGATGGGTATATTTCCACTAATCACGAGCACCGCTGCTTCGGACACTGTGCGGTACGCTGAGGTTATCCTAAGTGCCGCAGTTCGTTGTACTGAAGCGTAGAGTTTTCTGCGGTATCTGGCTTTTAATGCGTCTGCCCATATTTCGCTCCCGTAGAGTAGGACCGAGTTTATGGTTGTCATCAGAAGCTTCCTCTTGCTGTGCGTTGGGCCGCCGATGTTTGCCATAAGCCTTCTTAGCGATGCTGTTACTTTTCCCGCTTTGTTGACTGCGTGTTGGATTTGCGCCCAGTATGTCAGCTTAGAGTCTAGTCTGACGCCCAGGTACTTCACTGCCTTTTGTGTGCAGATGGTATTCCCACTGACCTGCATTGGTACTTCTAGCTGCATATGCCGTTTTGTTAATAAGAGCAACTTAGTTTTTGCGTAGCCAGCTTAAGTCCGTGAGAGTCGAGCCATATTTTTGTTCGCATCATCACCATGTTCAGTTTACACTGGGCTTCCTCTGTACTTCGTGCAATGATCACCGCGGCAATATCATCGGCGAAGGCTACCAAATGGGTGTCGTCGGGCATTTCGATTTTTAATATGTCGTCATAATTAAGGTTCCAGAGGTCCGGTCCAAGTATGGACCCTTGGGCTGCACCTAACGCTATGTTTTTCGTCTGTTTACCCTCGTCCGTGTAGTAAATAAGTTCGCGGTCGCTTAAGTAGCTGCGGAGCATTTTCATCAGATAGCTCGGGACTTCATATTTTCGCTCTGAGGCTTCGATGATGTCGCACCAGCGTACACTAGTAAAGGCATTCCGCACGTCTAAAGTTGCTAGCAACGTAATGCGCCGAGAGTAGTGATTACCCCTCTGTGCTTTTTCTACACTTTCTATAACGTCCTGAATTGCTCCAAGTACTGATTTACCCGGTCTGAAGCCATGTTGTCTGGAGGTAATAATAATAATAATAATAATAATAATAATAATAATAATAATAATAATAATATTAATAATAATAATTAATAATTAATTATAATAATAATAATAATAATAATAATTATAATAATAATAATTAATAATAATAATAATAATAATAATTATAATGATAATAATAATAATAATAATAATTAATAATAATAATAATAATAATAATAATAATAATAATAATAATAATAATAGTAATAATAATACTAATGATAATAATAATAATAATAATAATAATAATAATAATAATAATAATAATAATAATAATAATAATAATAATAATAATAATAACAATAATAACAATAATACTCTTTTCTTATTAATTAAGCACTAGGTCATGTTAAAAAATAAAAATATTGTTTTTGTTTATTTTTTTAATATTTCGCCACACCGTTGGTTGGCATCTTCAGGAAACAGGAAACAAAATTATTAAAACTATGTGATTTCAAATACAAATTATAAATTCATTGAAAAAAAAAATTTTTATTTTTTAAACCTTACCTAGTGCTTAATTAATAAGAAAAGAGTAAAGGTCAAAAACATTTAAATTTAATAATAATAATAATAATAATAATAATAATTATAATAATAATAATAATAATAATAATAATAATAATAATAATAATAATGATAATAATAATAATAATATTAATAATAATAATAATAATAATAATAATAATAATAATAATAATAATAATAATAATAATAATTATAATAATAATAATAATTAATAATAATAATAGAATTAAAAGTTTCAGAACAGAGACACACGTAAGAGAAATTAAGTATAACGAAGCCAAACGGAGAAATTAAACCATTATACGTTAGAAATATTAAGTATAACGAAGCCAAACGGAGAATATTCCGTTTGGTCTCGAACAAAGTAAAGAAAGCGCGGGAACGTTTACTTTCATCAAGACAGCGGACGGCACAGCGCACCAAATTAACGGTCGTGTTCGAGCGAATGTTACGTTTGGTCAAGCAACGCAGGGCGTAACATATTATTTAGTTCCTACTTTTAATCGTCAGTTGTTCTGGGGGATCGACTTTATGAAGGTCTTCAAAATGTTTGCCAACATAGATAGTATTGCGACTAATGGTATCCCTCTTGATACTGAAAATAACCCAGAGGTAGTGACAGCTGAACAGCGAATTCCTTTGTATATCAAAAGAGGTCTAGGTAAAACACATTAAGAGACGCATTCCATCGATACCCGTAATGCAACTCCAGTTAAAGATCGACACTATCCTGTCTCTCCGGCGGTTCAAAAACTAATGTTCGCAGAGCTCGATAAGATGCTTGACTTCGGTATCATTGAGTCCAGCGAAAGCCCATGGAGCCATCCTGTTACTTTGATCCGCAAGCTCAATGCACTGATGGTCGAGGATGCTTATCCTCTGCCGCACATTGAGTGTTTGCTTAGCCGCTTGGGAGACACGATTTTATTTCTAGTGTCGATCTTAAGGACGCATTCTCGCAGATTCCACTAGATCAGGCTAGTAGAGAGAAAACTTCATTTACGGTACCTGGTCGACCACTTAACCATTTTACAGTCATGCCTTTTGGGTTGTGTAATGCGCCCAAAGGTTATGTTGTTTAATGGATAAAATAATTCTCGTTGCGCTGCGTGATAAAGTTTTCGTCTGCTTGGATAATCTCTTGATAGTATCTGCAGATTTTACTAAGCACTTAGAATTGTTGGCACGGGTAGCCGATAGTCTAGATAGAGCAGGTTTGACCATCAATGTGTCGAAATCTAAATTCTGCTTTAAGGAGTTACAATATCTAGGTTATATTATAGGTGGTGTCAAATTAAGACCTGATCCGGCTAAGGTTTAAATGATTACTCGTTTTGCCTACCCTAAAACACCAGAGCAGGTTCGAGCTTCATGGGGGCAACAGGCTGGTATAGAAAATTTATACCAGACTATGACTAAGAAGGGGAAGCAATTTAAGTTTTCGGATAAAGCTAAAGCCGCGTTTGATCGCCTCAAGAATGCTTTGATTTCGAGTCAGCTTCTTAATCATCCGGACTTCTCCAGACATTTCTATGTACAGTGTGATGCGTCGGATGTAGGGGTTGGGGCGGTCCTTTTTCAGAAAGGTGATTCTGAAGAAGAGCACCCAATCGCCTACTTCTCGCAAAACACCAGCACAGAAAAATTATTCTGTGACTGAACGTTAGTGTCTGAACTCAATTCAATGTCGAGTTTATTAAACTATTTTGCAATAATGATAATTAAATTCAGTAAATCATCTTAGTTTGCATTTTTTACTAAAAAGACCTAATTTTGAGTTCATTAAACTATTTTGCGATAATTTTATTTTTGTTAATTAATATAAATTATCTTATCTTGCATTTTTTACTGAAATGGCCTAATTCGAGTTCATTAAATTATTTTGCAATAGTTTTATTTTGTCAATTATGCATTCTAAATTCAACACGATTTCTGTGCAATTCTTTTTAGTTAAGCATTTTTAATTAGTTCGCAATATTTAAAATTCTTATTATTAATTTTATTATATAAGAGAACATTGTTAACTTTAAGTTAGTTCTTAATCTTCAGGCTTACAATAAAGTTTTATTTTTTTTAACACGTTTTGTCTACCTACGTAATTCGCGCAAGTTTCTAAAATGCCGAATTGTAAAGCCGGTAGGAAACTTTATACGAGGTCGAAGACTTGAAAGAAAAATCGTTAGGAGTATTTCACGGAAAGGACCTTAAGCAATAACTTCTAAAGCGACCGAAAATGCACAATTTTACCCGAACCGAAACAGAGCAAAAATGTCAATAATGTAATAAGAAGACTGCGCTACTTTGATCTTACCAAAATGGGTTTAATTTTTTTTAACTTTAAAATTTCTTAGCTAAGTTTCTAAGTTTACAACATTCCCAAATTCATTCCGATATTCTTACACATTTTTTTTTCTCATGGTTGGCATATGTTTGTGAAAGTTGTTATAATTTTAAACAAAGAGCAGTATATTTATTTATCTCATAAAAATCCTGTACATAGTGATGAAGAAACTGAGACTTGATTAGATGAATTTCGTAACGATAAAATTTCTAATAATATTACATACGCTGTACTAGAAAAAAAATCGAACGAAGATTCTTAGATTCTCACTGGTTCATAACATCCGCTTAGGTGTTTTAGCTTCTCATTTATCTGACGATGACTTGATGTCAGTTCGAAGAAGTTTTTTAGATTCTAAAGAGTTTATTTTCATGAGGTGAAAGAGTGTTTTTTTTTTTTTTGTCCTTATGAGTATATTAACACATTTTAAAAACTCTCTGAAAACAAGCTTCTATCAGCTGAATTGTTTTATAGCAAACTGAATAAACTGATAAAAACTATTCTGAAGAAAACTATATGCAAGCTTAAAAGGTATGGGAAAATCCAATTGTTGTCCTCTGCAGTATTTTGTTAAGGTCTTTCTATGAACTGTTGTCTTTCCAACAGACATTTTTGAAAGCTTTCAAAAAGTTTGCAAGAAATATATAATCTTGAGTCATGCATTGCAACACAATCCCAGGTCTTTCATGGGACGCTATGCTAAAATATACACAAATTGAGTTAGAATTACTAACTGATCTTGAAATGTGTAATTTTATTAAACGTGGAATTCGAGGTGGTCTCACACAGTGTAAATCAAATCATCAGTATTTAAGTAACTATGATAAGACAAAGCCTTCTGAATATATTCTATAATTAGATGCAAATGGTTGGACAGTGTCATAATCTTTTACACATGGTGATTTTACTTGGACAAATGATTTCATTCATCCAAGGGATATTTCGCCTAATTCCGAAGTAGGTTATATTTATGAGGTTGATTTATCTTACCCTTTTGAGTGTCATGATCGCCATAATGCCCTACCGTTTTGTGCTGAAAACAAAGTTATTGGTGGAAGTAGGCATGGAAAATTAGTAGCTGATCTTTTAAATAAGAAAAGATATGTGATACAATAGAACAATGTTTAAATAATGGATTGGTTTCGGAAAAAGTTTGATAAAAACGTAGTTTGATAAAAACGTATATTGATTTAAATACAGAGTATAGAAAAAAATCTAAAAACACCTTTGAAAAAGACTTTTATAAACTCTTAAATAATGCAGTGTACGGAAAAACCATGGAAAATGTTGATAAAAGGAAAGATGTGCGATTGCTAAGTGAATGGGATCGCACTTACCGCAATCAACTAGGAATAGGAGAATTGATTTCAAAACCAAATTTCCATAGCATATCACAATTCACCGAAACAATGTAGGCTGTACTAATAAATAAAACCACAACATATTACTGAAGCCAATCTATTTCGGTTTCTATGTTCTAGAGTTATCAAAATGGAAAAAGTATGATTTTCATTACCGAAACATGACACCTAAATATGAAGATAAAATAAGTTTGAATTATATGGATACAGACTCCTTCATATATTCTATTTAAACAAATGATTTTTTACTTAAACTACTTTAGACCGAAAGGAATTTATGTTGATGATACTTGTTTAAGACAAATCAAGAGCTATTCTACTGTTTAAAGAAGTAGTTTAGCTGTTTAAAGAAGATGTTTAGCTGTTTAAAGAAGCTGTTTAGCTGTTTAAAGAAGCTGTTTATAGTAGTTGCATAGCTGTGCAAAGAAGCTGTTGAATTGTTAAAATATGTGGATTCTAATAATATGAAGTCAAACATAAGCAAGTATTTAGTTAATGAATACTATAAAGCAAGCGCCTTTCACTCTATTTATTATTTTTTTTCAAATACATCAAATAAGTTCCCTAGGTATTTTAAAAATCGTTTGGGAATCGGTGTCGCAATAAAAAGTTTTAGTCTGGAAACGCTGATAACAACATTAATAAATTGGATGCCCGTGCGCATTTTGTGACTTGCTAATTTCGTAAGCGACTCACAAAATGCGCATTTAGTGAATTTCTCGTTTCTGTATATATGGTATGATATATATATATATATATATAAAGTGCATTTTTATTGACATAGCGAATGTTAGGCCCAACAAGCTTAAAATAAGAACAGTAAACAATAAAAATCTTTAATTGGCCAAAAATAACAAATAACATAAATAAAAATATTATATAAATATAAATAAATTTTTTAACCTAAGTAATTTTTTTTAATTTGCATTTAATATGTTTTTCCGTCAACGAATTTATTTTCATTTCTTCATGTACTTTTCTTCCGTACACGTACTGAAAATAAAGTACACTCAAACTTCTCTATTCTTTATGTATGTTTTTAGCCGTACACGTACAAGTGCAAGTAAGTCTGTATACTCCGCTGGAGTTAAATTTATCGGTTATTTCTGTTGTGTCGACACAATTTACACTATAGCTAAAAATAACGGTTACAACTGCACTACTATCGACAAACTACTTAGACAATACAACACTAAGAACAAGAAGAAAGAAAACAAGGAGACAATCGATACAACACGACGACACATTTTTACTTACAAAGGACCAGAAATATATAGATTTACTAACCTTCTTCAGAAAGAAGGTTTACAGACAGCACTAAAGACGAGCAAAACTCTACGAAACAATCTCAAGACATCAACAGAAATAACCGATAAATTTAACACCAGCGGAGTATACAGACTTACTTGCACCTGCAACCATACATACATAGGACAAACTGGACGAACATTAAAAACAAGGATCACAGAACACACACGATCATATAAACCGAAAAGAGAAGACTCTAACTTCGCAATACACCTTAACACGAGCCAAGGGAAATAGATGAATGTATGACGTTAATACATCCTAGCAAAAAAGGACGAAGACTGGACATTCTTGAAAACATGGAAATATACAAAACACGAACGTTAAACGGAGATATTATTAACGAACAGGTAAATACAACCTCGACACAATTTTTACACCACTAACTCTATTAAAACAAACTTACAAACGCAAAACACCCACAGATGGTCACACTTACCTACCCAATAATAAAAGACTGAAATATTAAAATTATATACCTTCAATAAACATGACAGAAAGCAGGAAATCTACCTGTATAATACCATTTATAAAGACACCATCCTACTGGACAAAACTACCTGAACACTATCTATGCAACAAACACTATATAACCAGTACTAATCAAAACGCCGCTTGAAAATGATGCCTTTACAACGAAAGCGCTCGCCAATCGTACCAAATAAACAGCCAGTGACGACGGTCTTCACCGAAAGATATAATAACAGTATTATATTTTCTGGCGGAATAAATCCATTTAACTTAATATAAACAGATTCATACACACATGCGTATACAAATGTCTGTTTGCGTGGATGTTCATAAGATATGTTTTGTTGATGGGAGGTATTGAGAGAGAAAAAACAGACGTTTTACATATAAAAACGCACATACATACATGTAAAGAAGAAAGTGCTTGTTAAAATTATATTTCTGATTTCTATTTTCCTACTTAGTCCCGAATAATACGTGCGATTACTTCATGTCATTTTTTCAATTCTCCTTAAATGGCATCGGCATTTTTACACAAAACAAAAACAACATGAGACTAGTTAAAAGAGCATTGAAAAATACGGCATTGTATTCGCACGTATAAATCTAAACTTGTTTAAAAATTGCTTGTAGATTCACTTAAAACATAAGATATATGACCAGTGTGACAAGATCCAAAAAATTATCGGCGCTTAACAAAATTCTAAGTGCTAAAATTTAAATGTCTTTATTTCCTTTCAGAATTCATAGTTTTATCATTTACGCTTACTTTGCCTTAGAAAAATTGATTTCCATTTAATGAAACAAAACTTCTTAAAGCAATAAATTATTTATTAAACATAAAAAGTTTTAAAAATAATAATTCAGTCTTTAAAGCAAATATCACAGATATTCACGTAGCAAACTTATTTTACAACTTTTTAATTAAGAAATATCAAAAATTGCTTAAAGAGGCTGAAAACTAAACTATTCGGCCTTTTACTCTACAAAAAATTACATACATATGTATGTAATAAGTTTTGACAATTGTAGTGAACTTTACACAAACAAAAAGCATTCATTTTCAAGTGCTTTTATCAGTTATAAATTGTTCTTGCTATGTACTTTGTATATTGTTACAAAACTAATAAAAAACAACTAAGAGTGCTATATTCGTTTATGCAGAATTTTATATACCTTTCACCACCACATATGTAAATCTAGTTTAATGAAGTAACTCCAATCAAAAAAGCAAACGTGTCACCGCAACGTTAAAAAATAAAAAGATTCTAATTACTACATATATATAATTTAAAATAAAAATGCAATCGGCTCTTAATGGGTTAAGTATTTTTTAAAAATTTTAGTATTTTCTTAAAGATCTCTTCAAAAGCTTTAAAATACCCATGTTGATATTTAAAAAAACAATTGAAAATTTCAAAGGCCCCTAACTCGGAAAATATGGGCGAATTTTTTAACTTGATGTTTTTTAAATTTCTATCGCCCCATATATTTCCTTTTTTGATTGTAGTTACTTTATTGTTGCAAATGATGTAAAAAATTTAGAGGTAGGCGTGGTGTTTTCCCCGCTAACTCGGAGGACATGGACCTATAATGGTGATTTCCAACAGCAGCTCTTTCGACACTGTCTGATCGATTAGTGTATAATTTTTTTTAGTAATGTTATTAATGTTGTTATTATAATATATGTTTTTATTACATTTTTTGATAAGAACATCCATAATTTTAAAACTATGACAACATAGGTTTAGCATTTTTAATCCACATCTTATATAAAGAAGAGAATTTACAGTGTTTAAATTTATTCTATTTCTTAATTTTGTTTTTATGAGTTTCATTTCACTAAAAAGCCATTCAACTTCTGCATTGCTGAAGGGTACAAACAAAAACTACATTACGAATTAAGCTAACTCAGAAAAAGGGTTTTTATTTAATGCGTTTTTGTATTCGAATACGTTTAATCAACATTTTATTCTGGAATTTTAGTTTCTCCATTCATATGAACGTAACTTTTGCCATTAAGAACTTTACGTTTCCATTATTGCAATTGTTATATGCGAAAAGTAGAATTTACAAAAGAGTGCATTAGATATTTTTGGAACATTTTGTAAATTATGTTAATTAAAAGTGCTAGAAAATGCTAAGTGAACAATTGGAAAGTGCTAAAAAAAAAGAGCTAAGTGCTAATCAGAAAATTTTGCTGCTAAATCAACAAAAAAGTGCTAAATCCAGAACCGAAAGTGCTAAAATGGGCACACTGTACACGACTGTTTTCGGTATTGTAAAGTAAATATACTTTTTTATTGGTGTATTTTTAAAATATGCATAATTGTGCCGAACTAATTATACCTCTAATTATGTAGTAATTTTTTCAATATTTATTTTTGTAAATTCTTAATATGTTTATAATAAAGTCCAAAACAACGGTAATAAAATCAGGGACTTTTTTGTATATATTCATTATTAAGTTTTTTGTTAAGTTTATTACACCAATGTACTATATACAAAATATTTCCTATGTATTTGTACACAATTTTCAGTTTACATACATATGTAATTGTCAAAAATTCCAGGATTTTTTCTGGTCTTGCTATTTGAAAAAAGTCCATTTTTTGCTGTTGAATGTATAAAATGTCCTGTGTCCTTTTTTTAAGAAGCTGCAGCGTTAAAAAATAATTAAAATGTAACAGCAACAATACAAAATTAATCTACCTGTGTGAAAAGTGGTGAAAAATTGTTAACAATATCCTAAACTTAAAAGGTTTCGATTAGTTTTAGCACATTTATTACAGATGGGTTTTTTCTAACATATGATTGATAATTCCATTGCGGGCATTGGGTACTCAAGTATTTCATTTATGGAGCCTTCTTTCTTTTTCTTTCATAAAATCAATTTACTTAAAGGGACATTTTATATATTGCTTTATTGTAGGGTAAAAAATTTATTTTATTATTGTGCATATAAAACTATTCGCAACTAATTAAAGTTCCCTTTTTGAGATAATTCAGTTACATATGTACTTACAATATGGTCATGCAGACTTGTTGTAAACGAAGTTGTAGTAAAACAAGTATCTATTTATTTATTTTTTTGTTTACTATTTATTAATTTGACTTATCAAGTTTAATGGTTCAAAATTTTAACTTTTTCAATACGAATGATTTGTATTTATATGTTTCCCATGCAGAATGTTTTAGTACTAATAAAAGGACTAGTAAATTTAGAATATCCATACTGAGTTTATAACATACATTATTTTCCTCAAACCACAAGGAATAGGCGTTTTTTTTTTTTTTTTTTGTACAATTGACACATTGCTCAACAATAAATTTTTTAATGTTTTTCATTGATTTGTCATTTGAAAATATTTTTTCGAAGACTTTTATATGAATTTTACAAACTTCAAAAAATAAGTCGGATAGGGCACACAAACTTCCAAAGTCTGATGTTTTTCATAATTTTTTTGCTTGAACAAACATTTCTGAAGAATACGATAAAATTTGTTTATGTTTAATTATATTTATACGACATTTACCGCAGATACTCTTTGTGCTATATATCCAGCATAATATCGACTTGATGGTAATTCTATTAGCAAATTGTTGGATGTAAAACAAAGATGATGCTGGCTTCATTAAAATATTCTTCGTTTCATCGTATATATCTGCGACATTTATTTCAAAGGTGTGAGTACTTTCGAATATACTGCCAGTCCTTCGTATATCTTCTAAAATTGTTTGAAAGTCATTCGGTAAAAATATCGCATCGTCCTTTGCTTAATTTGACAAGAAGCTACACTAAGTTGTTTTTAAAAATAACAGCTTAGCTACTGCGATACTAAATTCATTAACTGAGGAATTTTCGCAGTGTCCTGCTTTGGGACGTTTAAATCAAAAGAGGTTTTCTAACGGAAATTGTTTCAAATGTTCGGCTGATAACCCGTCGAATGAAAATATTTTATTACCTTCATATTTAACCTGTTTCATGTAGGTGGCCAGCACTTGAAGTACTTGCCAATTTATACTTTAAACTTTAAGCCACGTTTCAGAGGTTTGAAGTCATTGAAATGCATGCTGTTCAAACAATCAAAGTAAGTGTCGAGCTTTTTTATAAATGTACAAGTTGAAGTGGCTACTGCTGAAGAACTTCGTGTAAACTGATTCATTAACAGATTGGATTGCAGTAGCAACTGAATTGCTCAGAGTTTGGTCAGCTATGCCAGCACGCATCTTTTAAAAATTGTTTGGATTTATGTGCACTTTTGTAAATTGGTTAATTTTTGTTGTTTTTCCATACTCTAACTCGAAAATTTTTCTCACAACATCGAATCGTGCTACTCCATGTGGTGATTTAAAGTCGCTCTTTATGAAAGCATTATTGACTTAAAAATATAGGGAACATCAAGTAAACTTTAACATTATTATAAAGAAAATAGGGTGTTTCGCTAGATCCGCCCAATATCTCGTAACATTTTCTGTTATTTTGCCTTTGGTCACACGTTAGTCCACGAACATTCAATCCTATTTCCGTTAAAATATTTATATTTCATAGAACAAGTTTTTTAGTATATCTTCTCTTACAGAGGTAGGAGTAACAAAATTATTTAAAACAAACTTTCAATTTTTCTTTTGACTACACCTCTTATTAAAAACAACGCATAACAGGGAACCCATTTCATTCACTCGCTCATATCCAAGATCGACAACTCCATCTATAACATCTGCACAATTATTATACGTCAAATTTCTTCGGATAGATACTTCATCGATAAATTAAAATGCTTTCTCTCTTAAGGAGTTTTATCTTTCAGACTGTTGCAGTTAGTGTATTATATAGTCATAAACTCTTGCCTGGCTGCTCCATCTACTTAGAGAATAAGGGCCAGGAAGGTTTAATTTTAATATACAGTCTATCAAGTATGTTTTTACAATGAAAAAAACTCTTTATTTTATAGTATTTGTTCCAAATTCCCCAATTTTTTATAATTTATAAATTAAATTCCATTTGACTTCATTGTTTACATTCTTCTCGAAGGTGTTTTAGCAACAACAAAAAAATAAAATGGATGTAAATGAGAAAAAACGAAACAAATACAACACATACCCAATTATTTGGTTGTCAAGAAATTGTTTTTACAATTCATTTTTTTGCATTTTAATATTATTAATACTAGCAAAAACGGTTGTGGTAAAAAATTCCTGGAAAAAGAAGGTGAAAGGATATAATCCAATTGGTTTATTATAACCGGCACATGTTTTCCTTCCAAAGGCAAGCTGTTTATAACGTATTAAATCAGATTGAAAACGAGCAGCGATTGGTGCTAAAATCTTCACCTGATCGTCCATGTAAATTATCCGACAGAGTAAAACGTTTAATAATTAAAAAAGTTGATAAAATCCAAATATATCTACCAGAAGCCTTGCAGAAGAACTTCAGAAGGAACTTGATGTTACTGTTTCGCACGAAACAATAAGAAAAACGCTAAATAAAAATCAGTATACCACTTCTTTTTGCATAAAATTTTGAAAAACGGGTTTCTTTCGTTGTAGAGCATTCTTATAAGCCTGATGAGCACTGGAACGACGTCATATTTTGTGACGAAAGTAAAACAATGCTTTATTTATAATGATGGTCCAAACAAAGTATGGCGGCAGCCTCGAAAAGCCTTACAAAACAAAAACATTATTCCCACTGTCAAATTTTGAAAAATTTCGGTTATGGTGTGGGGGTGTATTTCCAGCAAAGGAGTTGTACATTTGGTTCTTGTTGAAAATCCAATGGATGCGCAGCGATATTTAGATATACTGAGGAACCATTTAGTGCAAAGTGCGAAAAAATTCGGGCTAATGTACGGTAATCAATCGCTATTCAAGTTTTATCATGATCACGACCCAAAGCACAAAGAGAACATAGTGAGAATGTGGTTATTGTTTAATTGCAAAAAAGTGATGGACACGCCATCCCAGAGTCCAGACTTGAACCCAATTGAAAACGTATGATCATATCTCAAGAAAAAAATTGCAAAAAGACATACCAAAAATCGCAGTGAGTTAAAAAGTGCACTATTAGAAGAATGGAACAAAATTCCTAGTGAATATGACCGCAAAAATTAATAAATATCATGAAAAAGAGGCTACAAGATGTTGTGAGCACCAATGGAGGTCAAACCAAATATTAAACCACATTTAATAAATTTTTTATATAGTTTTTGTAAAATGTAAAAACAATTTCTTGACATTGAAATAATGGAACATTCTTAATTTTATAGTTCAAATCTTTATGTTTTACTTTTGTTTTTGCTATATAATAGTAAACAAATTTCCAAATTAATTTGTATTAAAAAATATTACCTTAATGAAATAACAGTTACTTTTTTAAAGTCAATTAATGAAAAACTTTTTTTATTGTAAAAACATATACTTGGCAGACTGTATTTCTTAACAACTAATGTGTAGAAGTACATCTATAATATATCCCTTGAGCAAAGCTTATTTCATGATCTTCCCAACGAGCATTTTTTCGATTTGATTAATATTTAATTTGTCAACATCGGCCACTACAGATTTTGTGTTCATTACTTTCTTTTCTAATGTTTTGACCCTTCTTTTGAAAGTTTCGTTTTTCTTCTTTAAACTGATAAAATAATCATTTTGACAGCTTTTATTACAATTTTTGCTTAATGATGGTGATTCCGATATTATACGCTTACGAGGCGGAGTTCTAAATAGAAAAAATTTAACATCCTCAATTTTTTCTCTTTCTGAACTTGTTGTCTCATTTTTATCGGTTAAGTTTAATGTTGGTAGGATACCTCGCTTCAAATTTTTCTTTCCAATGCAGTCTGGTGAAAAGTGCCTTCCACATATAGATAATGTGCGTGATCTTTCCAAACTATATTCGTCAAATTTACATTTTTTTAACCACGCTTTAAGCAATATGGTATCAGAATATGGAAAACGAAAGATTTAAAAATTTGGAACACTTCTTTTCGATTTGCCACAATGCGGTAAACAACACATACTGCCTAATAAAGACGATAATTTCTTTTTGTTTTCTCTATTAAGTTCGACTTTGCTTCACTAATTTCGTTTGTTATGAATTTATTAAGTTTATTAAAGCGTTTTTATTGAGCGTTGCACTACAATTTCATTTTGTTTTATTTTCTACAATTTTCAAGCAGTATGTGTAGTTTACTATAACTGAGATACTGAACTAATATTTTTCTTTGAAGAGCGCACAATGTAATAAAAGTAACGGTAAATTGATATCTGTTTGCACCAATGTAACCGATGTAATGAGAACAATGACCTCGGTGTAATATTCTTACATGATTACAATTTCACTACTGTTTTGTTTAACTTAAAGAGCAATGACTTCGGTGTAGTATTCTTTTGTGAACTACTTAAATAGTTATTGGATACTTAGAATTTTTTTAATGACTAAACATGTTGGAATGTGTTCTCACTGTATTAAGTATATAATAATACAAAATAAAATCACAAAAGTTCAGCTCGACTAGAACACTCAAAAAAGACCTGCGGTTTTATTTATTCCTCATGCCCTACCATGGCGACCGTGACTTAAAAAAAACAAATCATTAAATAAAATAAAGAAGTAAATTTTGACTAACAATAAAAAAAACATGCATTACATTAACTTTGAACTAATGAAATAATAATTAAAAAAAGCACTAAACGAAAAATGATATAGAGCTAAGAACGAATAGCCATAAAACGTATTTTCCTGGAAAATTCGTTGAAAAAGATCACTTTAAAAAAAGACAATAAATTTAAACAAAAATAAAATTTTCGCTTTTAGCGAAAGTCAAAGAAGTGTTTCAAATCTCAATTTATAATTGTCTGGTGGAAAAAAACATTTTAGGCACTGTTCCACTTCTAGTTGCAGGCTACGCAGTCGGAAAATTAACCGAAGAGAAAAACAACAACAGCTGCAAGGAAATGTTGGAAATAATTTGTTACAATGAACAAATAAAAACACATTATGCAGAAAGTAATACTGAGATAACTTATATAGAAGTACTATCAATAATAGCCGTGATATTTATTTAACCAATATGATATATAAGGCATCGAAAAGCAGAAGTGTCAGTGCTGCTCCTCAACAACAGATATAACAACTATAATCAATTTTTAAACAAACAGGATCAGTAAGTTTAGTTTTATGAAAATATTTTAAATTATAAGTAAAATAAGCAATGTTAAACTTTAAATAAATTATGCAATAGGAAAGTATCATAAGAGTCCTAGCCCTTTTCAAATTAAATTCGAACAATCATATAAATGTTTGAACCAAAATCGAATAATAAAACAAGAAACTGTGGACAATTTAATTGAAAACTATAATTTAATTCGGGCAACCTTACCTAGAAACTACCACAGATACACTACACCACACAAAGAAAAAGCGATCGAGATCTTTCTAACGTTAAGGTATAAATTAATAAAAGTATTCCATAGGCATAAGATAAATACTAAAGAACCGTTGGCACTAGGTTGTGAGATGATTAGGAAATTATTGAAATAGAAGAAGACGGTGAAATTAGTGAAGTAGACGGGGAAAAATATTTTCGAAGCTAATGAATATAAAACAAAATACAAAATCAGCTACCATATAGCCTATACTAGAGAAGGCTACCCCCATGATATTGCCGATAAACTAATAAAACAAAATACGGTTAAGGCCATTTCTCGAAAAGCTTCAAGTGATAGGGTAAAACTTATCAATAAACCGGAAATTTTACCTCCTTGAACGAAGTCACTTCGAAATTCGTAGAAGCTTGTACCGAAGCTTCAACTTCAAATCCTGTGGTATTTTACTTGAAACAAGGGGGACCAAATAATGCAAACAACAGTTTCAATAACTATCGCGGGTTCGGGCAAGGCCAGCGTCCAAACAACAAGTTTAATAATAACAGGTATAACAATAACAATCTTAATTACAATAATTGGCGTCCGTTCACAGAATACAGGCCGCATAAGAATGACACATGAAGTCTCGGAGAACGAGGCAACCCTCTAAAACATGGGGGCCATCATCAAAATCAGTATTAAGTACTGTATCAATATTGCACTTGATTCTTGACTTAAGTAGTTATATTGAGATTCATCTATCAAATAATGAAAATTTTAATGCCATTCTTGTGACACCGGAACAGATGTCTTATTAATTAAAATCAGTGCGCTCAATACATTAAAATTTAACGTGAAAGACGTTTTTCAAATATCTGGAATAGGAAGATGTAGTATTAAATCTTAGGGCACAGTTCTAATTGATTTGAGAGTCAAAAAATTCTTAATTCATCATAAATTTCACGTGGTTTCAGATACATTCCCGTTGCCATTTCCAGGTATATTGGGTTTAGATTTCCCAAAAATATATAGTGCTACTAATCAGTATGGACAATATTCAAATTCAAATGTACTTTTATTGAGACCATCTAATTTAAATTTCCCTTTAGATATTGAGTTAATAGAAAGTTTGAATAATGGTGATATAACCTACCAGCTCGATCCGAAGTTTCCAGGGCCATAAAAATTAACAATGACGTTTCTGATTTGGTGGTTCCGAGTCAATCGATACAAGATGGACTTTATATAGCTGAATCCATAGTATCTTAAAAATTTCCGTATGTGAGAATAGTGAATACAAATTCTAAAAATATATTTTTGAGCAACGTATCAATCAAATAAGAGAAACTATGTGATTATGAGACTCTAGATTTGACTAGTGTCGACAATATAAAAGATAGCTAAATTGGAATTGCTTGAATTGTGTTCAAAATATATTGATATTTTTGCTTTGTAAAGTGATAAAATAAGTACAAACAATTTCTACACCAAGAAATTAAGAGTATAACACCACGATCCAGAGTATATAAAAAATGATCGTACGCCACACTCCCAAAAGGCTGAAATAGTGAGTCCTATTTTGCTCGTACCAAAGAAGGCATTGCCAAATAACCCTGACAGGCAATGGCGTTTAGTAGTTGACTACCAACAAATAAATAAAAAGCTAATAGCGGATAAGTTTCCGTTGCCCAGAATTGAGGATATTTTTGTCCAGTTGGGTAGAGCAAACTTTTGTTGTTGTTTAGATTTAACCTCTGGGTTTCATTAGGTAGGATTGGATAAACATCAAGAGACATTACTTCCTTTTCGACAAATATTGGTTTATTTCGCTTCACACGTTTGCCCTATGGCTTGAAGGTAGCACCCAATTCTTTCCAAAGGATAATGAATTTAGCTTTTACAAGTTTGACGCCTTCTAAGGTCTTTATTTATTTGCATTGTGTTATTGTGACGGGATGCTCGGTGAAACATATGCTTGAGAACCTAGAAAGAGTTTTTCAAAGATGCAGGGAATGCCATTTAAAATTGCATCCGGATAAATGTTAATTTTTCATACCTGAGGTTATATATTTGATTCATAGATGCACCGACAAGAGTATTTTACCAGACAGTAGCAAATATGTTTCGGTTAGAAACTACCCAAGACCGACAACTAGCGATGAAGTTCGTCGATTTATCATTTTCTGTAACTCTTACGGATGTTTCGTGCCAAATTTTGCATTTTGCTCTGTTCGTTTGACTAAAATAACTAGAAAGAAAAAACCTTTCGTATAGACTGAGGATTGTGAGCAGGCTTTTCAGAGGCTCAAGAAAGCACTAATATCCCCACAAATCCTTCGATATCCTATTTTTGACAAAACTTTTTATATAACCACTGATGCGAGTAAAATTGCTTGCGGTGCAATATTATCCCAAGAAAAAGATGGTATGCAACGTCACGTGCATTATCCAAGGGAGAATCGAACAAAGCCACAATAGAACAAGATTTAATTAGTTGTCCATTGGATAGCAACCAATGGACAACTAATTACGATAGACCATACGCTTATAGTAACAAATTTATTGTTCGTAGTGATCATAAACCGTTGAAATATTTAAGTTCTTTGAAAAATCCATCTAGCAGATTAACGAGAATCCGTACCGGACTGGAGGAATATGATTTTTTCAAGATCATATAAGAGAAAAAGAAAATTCAGGAGCGGCCGCGCTATCTCGAGTTGATTTTTGTAATATTAAATCAATTCCTTCAACCAACAATATTCTCATGGTAACAACACGAGTTCAGTCAGAAAATAGGACTCAAGATAAAATTCAGAAAACAGATAAAAAATTCACGAAAAGCCTAAAGTTTTCGTAACTATTGGCTTTGATTGCGTAAAGAAATGGGTGAAACTTAGAACGGATACTAAAAGAAAAATACTTATCATATCTTTTAAAAGAGGCAAACAAGTGCTAGCACCTAAGATTAATATAGGAAATACTATTGTTAATGGAAATATTAATTTAGATAAAATATTTCCAATTCTTGAAAAAGAAGCAATGAGTAGAAATTGAAATAAAATTCAGATGAACTTTAATGATAATTTATTAAGCCTCGTAACTATAGAAAAATTCAAGCAGAAAGCAAATCCTCATACAAACAAATTACAAATAGCGCTAACACCCAGAATACGCATAGTAACGGGTAAGGAAGAACAAAAATATTTAGTGAAAAAATTTCACGACGATCCTATGTTTGGTGGACATCCTGGAACAACCAGACTACTTAGAAAACTTCTTATTATTGGAAGAAAATCACCAAGAATGCTAACCAATACGTAATGTTTTCAATATCAAACTAATAAAACTACAAAACACATAAAGCCAAACATGATCATTACACCAACACACCAGAAACCTTTTCAATCACTAATAATAGATACTGTAGGACCCATACCTATGTCTGAGAAGGGGAATCAATATATTATTTTAATAATATATCAACTAACTGAATACCTTGTGGCGGTAACTGATAAATCTGCTAAGAAGATCGCAATCGCATTAGTAGAACACTTTATATTAATTTATGGATCGATGAGTAAAATACTTAGTGACATGGGCACTGAATACAGCAGTCAGTTTCCTCTAGAACTTCTTACACTACCAAATATAAAAAGATCAATATCAGCCCCTCATCATCACCAAACATTGGGAACCGTTGAAAGATCCCACCGTATATTTAATGAATACATACGTTCATACTTTAACGGATCCAGAAACGACTGGGATGAATGGTTAAAGTACTTCGCATATGCTTTTAACACAACACCCTCAACGGTACATGGATATTGTCCAATTCAATTGATTTTTCCGAACGGTCCAAGCCATAATCCACTAATACCATCTGATAAAGTAGATACTATATATAATTTCTATAATTTTTCAAAAGATGTGAAATTTCAACTTCAAACTGCACTGAAAAGAGCAAATTATTTTATTAACAAAGCAAAAGTAAATCAAAAACATTCACATGATCAGAACCTCAACAACACTAACGTAGGACAAGAAGTATTTATAAAAAATAACACAGCACACAAGCTAGAATCAATTAACAAGGGACCATAAAGAGCCATTGACGTTGACGACAAAAATAATGTTTTTGTAAGAATAAAGGGTAAGCAGCCAAAAATAAACAAACAAAATGTGAAAACCAAATAATAATTTATTTTTATACTTATACTTATATTTCTTTCTATTTATATTTGTCTTATATTTCTTTATATGTATGTATATTAATCATTTTTCTTACATTCATTCTTAGTCAAATGCATATAGTAAGCATTTTATTGTAGGTTGAGCTAATATTTATTTTAATGTATTTTCCAAACTCTTTATACTATATACATAGAGAAAATTAAAAACAAGGGAAAACCATATCAATAAAAATGGTATTATAAGTATATTTATAATTGTGTTATATAATGAAAATATAAAAACAGAAAAAATATAACACAAGAAAAAAACACTGGTGAAATAAGAAATATATCAATAAGATTATTATTAAAATTGAATAAAATTATTATTAAAAGTACACATGTACAAAAAAATGTTATCGACATCGTCTGATCTCTATAAGATCTTTCTTTTCTTCGGTGTAGTATTCTTAGATGATTACAATTTCATTACTATTTTGTTTAACTTTAAGAACAATGACTTCGGTGTAGTATTCTTTTGTGACCTACTTAAATAGTTATTGGATATTGTAAGATATATTTGATTATTAAGTATATAATAATACATAATAAAATCATAAAAGTTCAGTTCGATTAGAATACTCAAAAAAGGCCTGTGGTTTTATTTGTTCCTCATGTCGTAACATTAATCCATCTTATAATAATGATAAAAGTTAATAAAAGTAAATGGTGACATTTATTTAAACAAATATTAACATTTAATTATGCTATTTAATATGTAAATGTAGTAATTTAATTTAGATACTACAAGTATTTTATATTCGGTGTGAATCGGTATAATTTTTTTTATAACAATTAAACACATATTGTTACCCTGAAAATACACAATCGATAACATTGGTTTTTGTGGGTTATTTGATAATGTAAATACATGCATATCCCTGTGGTATAAGTGGAAGCCATTGCCACCAGTGGCTAGCGAAGTGAAGAGTGTTTTCTCTGCATACACTAAAAGCGCTAACGAAATGGTTTGTCACTAGGCTACTACACCTGTGTCTACTCACCAGTACCGGTAACGATTGCTACCTAATATTCGGTAGCTAATTCTCTATCACTAGGTAATGCATAGCACACACATTTTTCTACGACGCATTTAATTTATGTAACCAGAGCAATTATGTTTTTAGAAGAATCCCGTTATTAAAGCAACAAAAAGTTTAAAATTATAAGAGAATATTATGATATAAGGATTTTGTAAATATGTTTTCTTATTATTCTGGCTCAAGGTCGTAATTAATGAAAAACTTTCTTTTTAAATGGAATGTATTTTTTTTATTGTAAATAATTGAACATCTTATTTCAAAACAACTTCAATATTTCGACTAACATCGTTAGTCATCATCAGGGATCTAATTAAATATAAAGAAAATACTAAGTACAAAAATTCTAATTAGACGTTACTAGACAAATTTACTTGAAAAAATATTAAACAATTATCACAACAACTATTTTTGAAAACATCCAAACTTTTGTAAACAAACACTTAAACTGAAAAATTATTTTGATATTTTATATTTATTTTTTATGTGTCTGTATATGTGAGCGCATTTCTCTGTATCTTGTCTGTAGTTTAGTCTCTTCTCTGTCATTTATTATATGCAGCATCTCCAAAGTGAATCTCTTCATATAATTATTCTCTTTTTGTAAAATTCTCACATTTTGAAAGTTAGGCTTATGCTTATTAGTAATACAGTGGGCAGCAAGTGCTGTTTTTTGTTCTATGGGTTTGTCAAGTATTCTAAGGTCAGATCTGTGGGAAGTAATTCTCGTCTTAAGCTTGGTTTTTGTAGTGCCAACATATACCTTATTGCATATGTTAGTTCCGTCTCCATTGCATGGAATTTCATACACCACGATGGATTTTTCTTCATTTTGTAATTTTGATTTTGTTTTACTAAATAATCTGTTAACAGTGTTATAGCTTTTAAAAGCCAGTTTGTAGTTATCTTAGTCAAATATGTCGGAGAATTTTAACCTTTCAGAAAAATTTTGTATATACGATAAGCTTTTATATATTTTTGGTGATTTTTCCTCATGTTTTTTATTAATCTCAGCTTGTCTTAGAAGGTCATTAATTGTTTTTTTCGGGAATTCGTTCATTTTTAGTACTTCTGTTATTCTTCTTATATTTGCTGTGTGAAATTCTTCATCACTAATTAATAAAACTCGGCGAATAAAATTTAAAGCTGTGTTCAATATAATTTGTTTTAGATGCTTTGAGTAAAAATTTATCATCCTACACGACGATGTTGGCTTTTGGTACCAATTAAATTTAAGTAAATTTCCATGGCGTATCACTATCGAGTCTAAATATGGTAATTTGTTGTCTTTTTCCTCTTCCATGGTAAATTGTATATATTTATTAAATGAATTTAATTTATTTAATATTTCGTTTACCGATTCATTCTTAACTACTCCAAAAATGTCATCTACATACTTGGTAAGAATTTTAGGTTTTGAAACCATTTTACTAATTGATTCGTCAAGTAATTTTTCCATCACAATATCTGCAATTACCGGTGAAGCGGGGGATCCCATAGGCAAACCTCTTATTTCCTCATAGCATTTATCGTCGAATTTAAAATACCGGCTATCTTTTATGCAGAACTTTATAAGGTCCATAAATAAATTCTTTTGTATGGATGTGTGTTGTTCCAGTTCACTCCATTTATCTTCAATTGTTCTTAAAGCTAAGGTAATCGGTATGCTTGGAAACAGTGAGATCACGTCAAATGATATAAGAATCTCGTCATCTTCAATAAGTGTACTTTTTATCCTTCTCTTAAAGTCAACCGCGTCTTTTACATTATATTTTGAATCCTTTGTCAAATTTTTTAAAATATTTACCAAATATTTGCATAAATTGCTGCCCACTGTATTACTAATAAGCATAAGCCTAACTTTCAAAATGTGAGAATTTTACAAGAAGAGAATAATTATATGAAGAGATTCACTTTGGATATGCTGCATATAATATATGTACCAACAGAGAAGAGACTAAACTACAGACAAGATACAGAGAAATGCGCTCACATATACAGACACATAATAAATAAATATAAAATATCAAAATAATTTTTCAGTTTAAGTGTTTGTTTACAAAAGTTTGGATGTTTTCAAAAATAGTTGTTGTGATAATTGTTTAATATTTTTTCAAGTAAATTTGTCTAGTAACGTCTAATTAGAATTTTTGTACTTAGTATTTTCTTTATATTTAATTAGATCCCTGATGATGACTAACGATGTTAGTCGAAATATTGGAGTTGTTTTGAAATAAGATGTTCAATTATTTACAATAAAAAAACTACATTCCATTTAAATAGAAAATTTTTCATTAATTACGACCTTGAGCCAGAATAATAAGAAAACATATTTATATAAAAAACAGGTCAACTATTTGCAAAAATATATAAGGATTTTGTTTATTTTAAAGAGATTTTAAAGCGAAAACGTGCAAGGTAATATTTAGAAGACGGTAAAAGTAGAAGAAAAAACGAGTAAAAGAAATTTTAAAAGATTAGTGAAGGCCGAAAGTTAAAAGTTTAAATAAAATTTCTATTATAAATGACAAAGAAAAATTATAAATACGCGCCTGTTCTGCAAATCGCTTTTTGTGAGAATCATTTAAATTCACAAAAAAGGGATTCTGTGAACAAAACTTTTTGTAATTTGAAACCGGTCAGCTTTAAGGCTGTCGATCTGAAATCACTTTCTTAATTTTGGACAGATTTCTATATTTAACTCAATAAAAACACATTAATTGAATAAATTTATTTGTTTTCTATTTATTTCAAGAATACCAAAAAATGTAAAAATATAAAAATATTGCAAACACTTGCTTTTGTAATACATGTTGTTATTTACTTTTGTGATTTAACATTTTGCATTTGTGATTTGTATTTACTTTTTATTTGTCAGCTGTTTTTGGTTTTCGAAAATACATCGATGCTTGCCAGAGTAGCAAAATTGTGTATCAACTAGATATATGTTTTATTTTTTTTAAAAATTAACTATTTAAAATAAAAGCTATTACTTCTTGTTAAATCGTATTGGGAGTTGTTATTCAAAGTAAATTGTTCGCCTGATCTGCTAAATAATAACTCATAAAGTAATAGCAAATGGCAGCAATAAAATTTTACTACCTGTGGCAACTCCTTGTTTCGTTGTTTATATTTTTGTGCTCTAAAACTTAAATAACAACATAAAAAAAAATAAAAATTTGTAATCATGTAAGCACTTTTAATAAAATTTTAAATGAATAAATATGTATATTAATTAAATATTTTGATCAGGGGACAGCATAAAAATAGCGCTCAAGTTGAATTTTTTATAAAATTAATGGAGCAGCATAAGGATTTGTCAAGAGGATTTATGAAAGTTGACAGGATGCAGTGTGAAAAGTTGTGGGCAGATCTTGCAACGCAGTTGAATGCGGGACCTCCATCAAAAGATGTAGCAGCGTGGAAAAAGGTATAAGCTAAAATGTTAAAGTCTGTACAAATCCTTAACATATCCACATTCTTATGTGAATTTAAGGGTATGGGTTGATTTGAAGCTAAGTGCTAAGAATCGCATGGCTCACAACAAAACAGAATGTTCCAAAACAGGCGGTGGAAATTATAATAAATATGTATTATCCCCAACTGATGAACAAGCGGCAGTCATATGCGGTTTGTATGCTTCAGTTGATGAAGTAAAAGACTAGAGAAGTTTTGTGTTCCATGCAACGAAAAGCCCACCACATCTAATAAGGTTGTACCAATAAAACATACATCTCCATCAACAGATTTAGCTTTGCCCTCTGCTGACGCCTGCGATGAAGTATTATCTTCAATGCAGTTATGTGAAAATGAAGTCCCGGTTTCTAATGCTGCAACAACATCAACAGCCAGAGTAAGCTGTCGCAAACGTAAGAAAGATGCTGATGTTGCAGATGTTATGGAAATGAAAGCCGAGTTTTTTTCAAAAATATCCAAAAATTTAGAATCCATTAAAAGTGAAATACGAGGGCTGCTTTATATGTTTCTGGCCTAATAGTGAAAATGCGAATATTTATAATCAAAAATGGTTTTATTGTTTTTCAAAGTATTCTTCAACATGATTTATACACTTTTGCATGCGCTCAAACCAGTTGTCGAAGCACTTTTTCCACTCCGATTGAGACACCTCTAAAACATGGTTTTTGAACACTTCAACAGCTTCTTCTGGCGACGAAAATCGTTGACCACGCATTTTTTGCTTGATGTGCGGAAACAAGAAGAAGTCATTAGGTGCCAGGTCAGGGCTGTTAGGCGGATGACCCATTAATTCGTCGTTTTGGCCGGTCAAAAACGCTCCGGTTTGAGCCGTTGTGTGAGAGCTTGCATTGTCATGGTGAACAATGATTCGTCTTCTCTTGTTGGTTTTTCGAATTTCTCCGATGACTTCAGGCAAAAAAATTGTAGTGTACCACTCAGAAGTGACCGTCCTACGTTGTTCAAGCGGAACAGTCGCCACATGACCAGTTTTGCCGAAGAAACAGGCGACCATTTGCTTCGAAGTGCTTCTTCCACGAACAACTTTTGTTGGATTTTGCTCGTCTTTGAAGACCCACACGGTCGATTGTTGTTTCGTTTCGGGCTCATACGCATAGATCCATGATTCGTCACCTGAGACGATCTTATAAACGTCTTTTGAAGCACCGCAATCGTATTTTTGCAACATTTCATTGAACCAATCGACACGAGCCTTTTTTTGAGCGACTTTCAAATTGTGCGGGATCCAACGCGAACAAACCTTTTTTACGGCCAGGTGTTCATGCAATATCGAATGTATGCTGGTGGAAGAAATGTCCAAGGATGTCTCTATCTCTCGGTATATCGCATGTCGATCTTGCATTATGAGTTCACGCACGGCATCAATGTTCTCTGGCACAACAGCCGTTTTTGGACGACTTTCACGGAATTCGTCTTTGAGTGAGCTTCGGCCACGATTAAATTCATTATACCAATTTTTCACAGTACTATAGGATGGTGCTTCATCGCCATACAAAGATTTAAGTTCATCAGTACACTCTTGTCGTGATAATCCACGTCGAAAGTTGTGAAAAATGATGGCACGAAAATGTTCACGAGTTAATTCCATTTTTTTCTATATTAATTTTTTCAAGTCATTGTAAACAACACAAATAATGGTCGTACGTCAAAACGTTTTGAGATAATCATCAAATATTGGAGCATTTTCAAAGTGAGTTGTTGTTGATAAAAAGAAACTTAACTAAGTATTTTACGGAAGCTGAGATGATAGATTTTTTAAAGTTTGAAGATATAATGGCAGCTTCTTTTGAGAACAAAGTAAAGAAAATACATATTAAAAAATTTTGTTGTCTTCGAGTTTTACAAGGAAAAGAGTTAGGTATTAAATTTAACGATAATTGGTTTGTCAATAAAACCAATTTAGACATTCCGTTAGTAGTAAAATCCATTCTCTCTTTTGGACCCAAGCATGCACTTCCCTATACAAAGAACGATTTTCCAGGTGTAAAAATGATAACTGAAGGAGAAGATTTTGTACAAACATTAGAAAATAAGGAGGAACAGGAAGTAGCTAGAACAAAGTTATCTTTAATTATAGATAATCTTTTTAACAGAATGAGATTAACCGATAGAGATAAGTTTATATTAGATAAAGTTAAAAAAACTGAGATTTTTATAAAAAGAAATAGAGACATCCTTATTGTTCAAGCGGATAAAGGTAACACTACAGTAGCTTTAACAAAACATGACTACAATATTCGAATTAATAACATTTTAGAAGATACTAGTAAATATCAATTAGTTAATAAGGATCCAACTAGTAAATTACAGAAGATAAACAATGATTTAGTAGATGAACTTTTAAAAAAATAAATTATTACCATTCTTGAAAAAAAAGAAACTTAAGACTAATATAGCTAATGCTCCTAGGTTATATGGACTTCCAAAGATCCATAAACTAGATTTTCCCTTGAGACCAATTTGTTCTTTTGTAAATTCACCTTCATATGAATTATGTAAATTTTTTACAAATATTTTGAAAAAAAATAACTTAATTTTCTAAATATAACGTTAGAAATTCTTAAGAGTTCAAAAATAAGATAAAGAATCTTAAAATTGAAAATAAAAAAATATTGGTTTCTTTAGATGTTATATCTCTGTTTCCTAGCATACCAGTTCATTTAGCAATTGACACCATTAATGAAAAATGGGATATAATTAGACAACATACCAAGATTAAAAAATGTTTATTTTTACGAATTCTACAATTTTGTATTGAGGATAATAGATATTTTCGGTTTAACGAGAGAACATATGTTCAAAAACAGGGACTTCCGATGGGATCTCCAGCATCTATTATCTCTGATATTGTTATGGAGAGACTAATGGATTCGTGTATAGAAAAGTTTATCATAAAGCCGAAAGTAATTACTAAGTACGTAGATGATTTATTTTGCATTATTTCAGATAGTGCAATTGAAGATATGTTTACAATATTTAATTCATTCAATGATGACATAAAATTTACGATGGAGAAGGAAATCGATTCCAAACTTTCTTACTTAGATACTTTATTGATAAGACAGGGTAATAAATTGTTAATGAACTGGTATCAAAAACCGACATCATCAGATAGAATTATTAACTATTTTTCTAAACATAATAAAAGTGTAATTATTAATACAGCTAAAAATTTAAAAGATAGAGTCTTAACAATTAGTGATAAGGAATTTCACTTAAAGAGTAAAGAAAATTATTGGAAGACAAAAATACTTACCGTATCCTGAGAACAAATCCAACTACTAAACTCCAGAAAGAAAACAACAATATTATTCTAGATTTACACAGGAACCAATACATAGACGGTTGGCATAAAAAACAACTATTTTGCACAGCAGCTACAGCTCCAATAATATATGGATTACCTAAAATACACAAGCCAGAGATTCCACTAAGACCCATAGTTTCGTCAGTGCAAGTTCCTTGCTATCAATTATCAAAATATATAGGAAAAATATTGAAGAACATTATTTCAGACGAATACAACATTAAAAATTCTACAAGACTTAAGGAACAACTCAGTAACAAAATAATTGATAAAGGAGAAATACTTATTTCACTGGATGTTATATCCTTATTTACGAACATTCCTGTCAACAGAGCAATAAATATTATAATGAAAAAATGGAATATTATAAAAAATCACACAAAAGTTCCCAAATCTATGTTTTTAAAAATTCTCCGGTTTTGTATATGTGATAATAATTATTTCATTTACAAAGATAATATCTACAAACAAATCTATGGTATACCAATGGGCAACCCGACGATGTTCTTAACGACTTAAAATCAAAAACTATACATATTAAATACATAACCAAATATGTAGACGATATATTAGCGATAGTAAACGCTAATGAAAAAGACATTATTTTAGTAACTTTCAACAAACATCACCAAAAGTCCAGTTTACTATGGAGATCGAGACCAACAACTCAATAACATATTTGGACACTAGGATATATAAAAAAGACAATAAAATAATATTTAATTGGTATACAAAAAGTACAGCATCTGGCCGAATTATTAATTTCAATTCAACGCAACCGAAAAGTCAGATTATTAATGCAGCCAAAAATTTTATATACAGAGTATTAAATATTAACAATAAACAATTTGAAAACAAAAACATCGAACATATTAAAAGAACACTACATGAGAACAGCTTCCCCATAAAACTGATAGACTCATTAATATATAAAACTATTGAAAAAATTAAAAACCACAACACAAACAACAGTTTTAAATCAAACAACAATAATGATACTCGTTTTTACAGTGTACGATATATTCCTGGTTTAACAGACAACAAAAACATAAAAACGACTGTAGAAAACAACAACATAAGCTTTGCATACAAACCGAACACAACATTAAACACAATTTTTTCTAAAGTTAAAACGCCTGTAGACAAACAATATTTAAATAACATTGTTTATGAAATTAAATGCAAAGGAAATGATAATAACAATTGCAATTTAATTTATATGGGAACAACAAAAAGAACTTTAGAAACAAGAATGAAAGAAGATAAGTACGACATATAAAAACATAAACAAACAAAGGCTTTATCACAACACATACTTGAAACAGGCCACACAGCTGATTTTGAAGCTGTGAGAATTTTAGATAATGAAAAAATAGAGAAGAAAAGATATACCATAGAGAGCCTAAGAATTCAGCAAAAGAAGAAACAAACGATGAATCTCAAAGAGGATACTGATAACATAAAATCTTGTTATATTGTTGCCCTGTAATAAACTGTGATATTAATTTAAGTCGTGTTTATGTGTGTAAAGTTCAAAATAATTGTAATGGTGTTATTATTTGTAAAATTTAATATTATTGTAATTCAATGTAGCTAAATAACACCAAATTTAATGTAAGTTTGTTATATCTAATGTAAAAAGTGGTTTTTCATATAATGTTTTTTGTTTAATGAATTAAATAGATTTCCCTTGAAAAAGTAAACAAAAATTGACGAAACGTCGGGAAAAAATGTAATTAAAATATTGGCTTTATTTACATTGAAGATGAGAGGCCTTATTAGCTTATAAGGAAAATACAAGAATAAATTAATATTGGCCAAAATAACAAATGAGAGAAAAGATTAAGAAAATTCTATATGATAATAGCTTTCCTAAGGGACTTACTTATAAATTAATTAATCAATTTAGAAATAGTAATAATATTAATACAAGAAACGTTATGGAACCTAAAATTTACAAATCTTTAAATTATGTATCAGGTTTTTCCGAACGTTTAAGAAAGATAAGAATAAGAATATAAGATAAGAATAAATATAATATGGCCTATAGGACAGATAACACATTGAATCGGTTATTTAGTAGGACTAAGGATAAAATTAATAAATTTGACATTTCTAATATAGTCTACAGAATACCGTGTATAGGAACAACCAAGAATAAGCTTAAAACGAGAATAGCTGGACATAAGTCTGACTTAAGATATGTTAATTCACAAAGAACAGCATTATCTTCCCACTGTTCTGAATTAGGTCACTATCCAAACTTTGAAAATGCTTCAGTTATAAATATTGAAAAGAATTATAAGAGACGTTATATTTTAGAAATGCTACATATAGTTAATACACCAATGACAAAAAGAATTAATTTTAAAGCTGATACTGACGATGTTGCACATATATATATATAGATATTTAATACATAAATTTACATAATTATTTGTTTATACATGGACGAACACAAAAACATTAGTTAAGTTTTTTGTTTTTTCATATATGTATGTATATTTTTTTTTTTTTTTTTTGTTAATATGACTTAAAAAATTTTTCTTTTAACTTCACTATGAAAAAAAGTTTTTTCATGTTTTCAAATTTTGTTTTTTGTTCAAAAATTTTTTATATACATGTAAAAACATTTTAATTCCTGAAGATGGTACACAGAGGAGTACCGAAATATTGAAAAATAAATTTAAAAATATTTGCAATTTTTTAAATTAATAAAGGACTCTATTAGTTAATTTATTGATATTAAATAAACACAAAATACAATTACTTATCCTTTTTTAAATAGGAAAAAATGTTGTAAATTTATAATTTACATATATTACATAAGCAAATTATATTGTGTTATTTCATTAATTAATTTGTTATTTACTTTACCTTGGTTTGGCCCCCCAGCCACAGCGAAAAAAAAATATGTATAAATTAGTCCAATCACCAGCAACCCTAAATTAATTAGATAAACATATAAAAGGTACAAGAACATACATATATACGTACATATGCAGTTAAATTCCTGAACTCAAAAACAGTCGTAGAAGTTTCAAACGAAAAACATTGTTAGACTGGGAAAAAGTACGTAACTAATGGGGTAAAATATTCCACCATCTCGCAATGCGAACCAAAAAAGATTTTTAAAAAAATGAACATGATATTTTAGGTATAATAATGTGATTGTTTCTTGTATTAAAGAAATAAAAAAGTTAAACAACTGGAGCTAAAAGAAATAATAAGACATAACAATGCTTTGGAAAAGAGTGCCCAAAATGAATTAAAATTGAAATTTTTAGAGCTAGAGCAATTAAAGCTCGGTATCCAGACATCACTGGCTAATCCTTAACATTATTTTGTGCAATTGAAAATGTATGATCTCTTAGGATAAAATAACTATGATCTTGTACAATACATTTTGATCTTTTGACCTTCTGTAATGAATTTAATTTTCTTAAAAAGATTTTTTGATTATTTTACTTTTGTAAAATTTTTTTTATTTTTTTATTGACTTATTTGTTAATATTTATATATGTTTTTATTTATGATTAGCCAATAATATTATCTCGGATATTAACTGCCGAATGGTCAATTTCATCTTGTTCAGTTGCATCTAGGTCATCATACTCTGAGCTAATCATTATTTCGTCAAGTTCTATATTATAGTAAATGCATATATTATGCAGTGCACAGCATACGTTGATTATTGGTACCACTTTTAACGGTACATAAATAATTGTACTTTGGAGACATCTGAAACGGCTTTTAAGGACGCCTATGATTCTTTCAATAATGTTTCTGACAGAGGCATGTGGTTGATTAGTTATATATGTTGCCCAGTTCCGAAAGCAGGATTTTTGTAAGGGGTCATCAAATACGTTTTAAGAGGATATCCAGAATCTCCCAAAAACCAACAATTTCGTGCACATCCGTTACGCATCCTGGCGTAGTATCGCTTGGCATCACTCATTTTCCAAATGAAGGAATCATGACAGCAGCCAGGCCTGCATGCGTCAACGGCCATTATACGCATTTCATGATCACAAATCTGACGCGATAAACAAATCACTAAGTGTTAATATGTATATAAATATATGTAAGTGAAAGCTTAAAATATACCAACCATTATTTCATTAAGGCTGTAGTATCCCTTTCTACTAAAATATACAGCATGGTCGCATTTCGGGTATCTTGTGTTGTCGAAATTTTTATCCAATTCATGCACAATTTTTCTAATTGTTGCATTACGTTCCGTTTTATTTTACAAAAGGTTGAACGTCCCATGCTTAAGTTGACAACGTTTGCGGAAAATCGATATAAACCTGAAAATGATCTTCCTTTAAGTATTACATCTAAACTTTACATGTTTGTTACCTTTACATTGTTTTATTTATACCCAATGGATTTGATATTTCTCGCAAATATTTCTTTTTAATGCATTTATTTCTTATTTGTTTTCTCTTCGTCTCAACAATTGACAACAACATAGCTCCAGGCATTCTGATATTTTCAATTTAATTTGAAATAAATAAATTTTGAAATTATTTTTAATTTTTAGTCCCAGCCAGGGGTTCAACCGTTTTTTTTTCTTGTTTTCTTTGAAAAACGTCCGCGTACATTTGAAAAATAATTTTTCTTAATAAAAGTTAAATTAAAAATGAACCAAAGCCGAAAAAGTTAAATTTTCATTGATTTGTAAATAAATTTTGTTTAATTTGCACTTGTATTTTATTAAAATTAACAATTTTCAGTTTTATTTTGTTAAAAGTAACAAAATATTTTTTAATTCATATAAAAATGCCGCCATTTATAAACAAATGTCAGCTGTTATCTTGTGTTTTCGTAAATCAACAAATCACATCGAAAAGTAAAAACTATTGTGATTTGCATAACATCATGAAATCACATTTGTGCTTTTGAAATCACAAAGTGATTTAAGATTTTGTGATTTGCAGAACAGACGTGATAATCGATTTAAATCAAGTGAAGAAAAGGAATACAATGACTTTTTGCAAGCTTACAGTAACATTCAAGAAAAATGCAGTGAAAATGATTTTGATAAGTCCAATTCAAATGATGATAGCTTATAGGCTTTAGAAACAATTGATCAACACGAATTTAAAGAAAGTAATAATTTAGTGTTAAGTTAGAGTTCTGCTATACAGACCAAGCAGAAGATGTGCAGAAGACTTGTTAAAAATATTAAAAGAAGAAAATATATCTGTAAATCAGTTTTATAAAACCAAAGAAAAAAAATAAAGCAAAGGACGGAACAATAAAAGCTATTAAGGGGGTACCTATTTGCATTTGAGTTTTAAAGACTCAATACACAAAGTTTTTTAATTTTTGTAATAACTTAGAATTCGGTGCTAATATAGATGGATTGCCTCTTTTTCGCAGCTCAAAAGCTCAACTTTGGTCAATTCTATAAGAATTAGAACTATTAATACTATTTCTAATACTAATACTATTTCCCGTAGGTATATTTCTAGGTAAGAACAAACCAGGAAATTGCGATGAATTTCTTAATAATTTTATTTTTGAGTTTTTGTTTTAAAATAGGTAACAAACATATTTCTTTAGTAATAAAAACTATAATATGTGACGCTCCAGCAAAGGCGTTCCTGGTCAAAACTCGCGACATGGTTGTTCAAAATGCACAAAATTGCAAAGAAGATTAATGGAACATTAACTTTCGATACAGATTTTGAAAGAAGAAAGTATAAAAATCAACATTTAGTTAAGTATTTAAATAGAAATCGGTCTTAGAATCCATAGTCATTTTATGCACCTTGTAGACCTAGGCATTACAAGGAAATTTTTCCTAAGGTTAATCAAAAACAAAGTTTGTTTTGCAAGTGTTCCTGATTTTTAAAATAAGTGTATTAAAAAACTTGCTAGAAATGAAGCAGTTTATTCCCAAAGAATTCAATTCTTGGATGATATTTTGAATTGGAAAGCGAAGGAATTCCGGCAGTTCTTGGTATATACTGGAATTGTTCTATTAAAAAATGAAGTTGATAAGAACGTTTACTACGAATTTTTATTGCTTCACTGCGCCTATATATATTAGCTCGTTGCCCTAAACAACGCTTAAGTAATTTGGAAATATTTAATTGATTGCTACATTTATTTGTTTAAAGTTTTCCGTAGTGTTTAGCAAAAACAGTGTTTCGCACAATGTTCACAGTCTCCTTCATTAAAAAGACACAGTATCTTACTCCGGTGATCCCACTCTATGCTCAGCTTACCGTTACGTATGAAAACTGTAAAGGTTTAATAAAATAAAAGAAATGGTACTATTGCATATAAGTTTTAAGGATCTATATTAGGCACAAATACACGTGATAGTTTTTGTTATTTACAAAACAATCAGCCTGTACAAATTATATCTTTGATGTTTAAAGGAAAAAATTTTTGCTTGGCCGAAAGCTTAAAAATTTAAGGAAATACTTTGTAGAACCCTGTGAATCAGTAATTTTGGGTAGTTTTTTAGCCAATTTGGAATCTTGTGATAAAACTGCAAAATTTGCATTTTTGACTTACAATGCAAAGCTATTTGTATTCCAAATAATGTTAGCATGATTTTAATGCCAATTTTACATAATTGCCTTTAATTTTGTATTTACAAAATTAAATTATAAAACAAATTCAATTTTATCCGAAACAAGTTAAATTGCTTTTAACACCAATCAGATGTTTTTTAAATCATGTTCAACAGTTTTAATTTTCGGTCTAGTACCTTCGGAGCCTATTTAGTTAAAAGGAACAAACAATCAAATCTTTTCTCTTTACAATATTAGTATGATATGATAAGTGGCTTTCGTTCAATATTATATGAGAAAAGTTCTTAAAGTTGATTTAAAAACCTAATTTACTAATTTTTTTTAATTATAACAAAAATGTCAGAATCAGACCTAAGCAGCCCATCACGCAAAATTAAGCGCCATTAATATAATTGCACCGAGTATAAAAAGCAATTAAATAAATGAAATGGTAAATATTAATTGCTCTAAGAAAAAAAATTTCATAATTTTAAATAAAAATATACATTGTTTTTGTATTGCTACCGTAGATGACCTAAAAAAAAGAGACGAAATTATTCAAGGTAAATATTAAAAAAAATAAAAATTATTTTTGATCTCACAGCCTTCATCTTTTAAAGATCAACTAAAGTTCATTGCCGAAGTGTTGGTTAAACAGCAAGTTTTGCTAAGTAGGATGGCAACAAAGCGAACAGAAATTCAGTGTGTGGCAAAACATTTTCCCTTAAAAAATGAGGACTCGCCTTAAAATTTGGACAACTGCATTTCCGCAGTAAATAGGGATGAAGGGAAAGAAATCGCTGAAGGCATTTGAACACTTTTACAACATTAAATTAGTTTTTCTCCTAATTACAGATTCTATTCCAGCTAATTCTGAATGACAGCTCAGAAAAGCAATTCATCAGCAAAAGAAACGCTATTTTAAGCAAATGAGTACAAAAAAATTAATAATAATTATATAATTAAGAAAACTGATCCCTTGCTTACAAAAAGCTTTTGAAGTCTAAGTATATAACAAGCTTACAGAAAAATAGTTTCCTAATCATACTTACAATAAGCTTACATTGGTAATATTTTTGTAAGCTTAGGAATATAACCAAATAATAAGTTATCCATAAGCAGTATTACATGTTTGATGCAAATAGTTGTAAGATTCGAGTTGGTAAGATGACACCCTCCTAGGGCTGTTGCCTTCATCCGATTTTTTTAAATTGAATTATTTTATAAATCCTTTTTGTCGAAAATATATTTATTAAATTATATACATATGTACATATATTATTAATTCATTTTATTAAAAAATTATTTCTACAAATGTGTATGTACATATACATACATTGTACATTATTATTTATTCAGATATTTTTGATTTTGAGACATATTTTTTTCGAGACCCTTGCTGGTTTTTCGCAAATTGGAAAAATGATTTTGTACTTTTGGTGTATTCATCTTCTCCAACACCAACAGAAATTGCAGCATCTGAAAATTAGAGAAAATAAACAAAAATGTTAATCAAGCATATTACTAAGCATTATTTCCTATGGCCTTTGAACTACTCAGGCTGGGAGCTGTTCCCTTCCAGCATATATTCGCCGCCAAATTATCTGTCAATAATTTGCGCCAGCAGTTTTTTTAAAAATTAGGACATTTTGCTACTGTCAAAAGCTAATTTTGCTTAAAAAATGTTTTAATGTAAATCGCTGTAACAAATAAGGTAGTATTTTTATAAAACTTACAAACAATTCAAAAAAATGTTTGTCTTCTTATAATTGTTGCTCAAAGTTAAGAAAATCATCCATTACTTCAAACGAGTTCTCAGGCATGATCAATTTAACCTGGGTATTTTCCTTTTTTAATTCCTTGACTTCATTAAGAAGACTTTTTATCTCCTGCCGCAATGAAGTCACCTCATTAGTAAGGCGTACGGGTTCAATTATTTTGGAAAATATAGCTACAATTTCTAAAAATTTACAAAAGAAACATAAGCTTTATACATTTTACCATTTAAATATGCAAGAAATGTGAAAAGCGAAAATCAATAGCAAATAATCTCATCTGCGCATAGTTATAAAAAAACATAGGACAAATAATTTCGTCTCTCAAATATCTTTGAATTGTTTAACATTTCGGAAAAGTTTTTAAATTCCGTTGTTGCGTTTTAAACAAAAACCTTATAAAAAAAAAAATTATCAGATCTTGTAAATTCATTAAATTTGCCTTTTTATTTATATTGTTGATTTTAATTTACCTTCAGATCTTAAAGATCCAGCATGTATAATATTTTGATTGTCCGAAAACGAATTATGAAAGACTGTTTTGTGAATTTTGAAACATGTTGTTAAAATTGCTGTCTTTTACTTCACTCATTGTGGATAACTGGAAAAAACCCAAACTCATTATTCTCATTGTTTAAAGCACACGTTTTTGTAATATCTTTTAAACTATGTTCGAAGGATGCTTGTGAAATTGTATTTATTGATGACACCTGGAAAATTTTATTTCCACTTCTATAATTATCGCTTGAACGCGCATTTGACAAAAGATATTTTGGTTTTTGATAAGCGATCTTTAAAGTTGGTGTTAATGCTTTGCTTAACTAGTCGATTATATAGCTGAGACGATACATTACTTTTTTCTTCAAAAGCCTTTTCAGCATACCCAATTTATTTTCAAATTTGTAGGCACCGAAAGTTTTACATGATCCATATTGTAAACAATCACTAGCTAAGTGAGTGAGACAATTAAAATTGTATGTTAAAATCGATTCATCATAATAGTCAGGTAATGATTTCACAAAATTTTTCAATAATGAATCAGCACATTTGTTTAATTTGCATTGTTCAGTGTCCAATAATATTCTTATCGCCAAGCTCAGTTGAAGGAAATGCAAATATCGGATTCTATTCAAAACGTCTTTTAATATAAAGGGACTGACATAGGGAAGAAACGTACGAAACTCCGTAGCTTTTTGGCGATCAAGCTCATTAATATCTCTCGTAGTTCTTCTAAGCTCACATGGAAGTTGTCTCCTTTAAAAAAAAGTCGAGTTCATTCAATTTTAATATTTTATCCTTTAAAAAAGAACATGGCGTGTTTTT
Source organism: Cistogaster globosa (assembly GCA_937654795.1). Lineage (NCBI taxonomy): Eukaryota > Metazoa > Arthropoda > Insecta > Diptera > Tachinidae > Cistogaster > Cistogaster globosa. Next base: position 85,765,719 of record OW569403.1, read on the forward strand.
CTTTTTTATCCAGGCAATCATTAGCGTTTTGACAACACCCAGTCAAACGACATGCATATTATCCATGGGAAATTAACTCACTAAGTCTATTGCTAAGTCTTCAACTGACATACGACTAGTTATTTTCTCAGTTTCGAAAATTTTCATCGCTTTGTAATGCGTTATCTTCGTAGTTGAAAACCATGCGATTATTTATGTAATCACCTTTTTGGTTACATCTTTGGCAGCAAATGTAGCCCGTATGTGTTTTAATTCCCATTACTAGTGCCCTTGCCGGCGCGTTACATATAAATGCTCGGCAGTTTACTTTATACGTTTTATTATTGAAAGTAAAGATTCCGCTGTAAATTCCAACTGTATAAACCGAATCAGTGCCATTCATAATAATAAGAATTGGCCAGGCCTGTGCTAAAGAGCTTTTCGCAACAGGTAAGCCATCTATGTTTATATTCAAATCGATATTGCTTGATTTGAAAGTTACGGATGGTAGATAATCTTTAAGACCATAATGGACACATTTTCCTCCCTTAATTGAAATAATTGGAGCATCATGGTGTTTGTTTTAAAGACCTTGAGTCTTTTGGCGAAAAATTAAAATATTTTCGTAAAATATGTAATAAGTCTTTTGTTGCCCTATTTGTAATGGTATGCTCAACAGCTTATAAAAGCAATTTCCCTCCTTATGTCCATATCATCATTATTCACATCCAAAAACTCACTTTCTTCTGATCTTAAAAACTTGTTTTCACTTTGCACCACCTTTTCATCACTGAAGGAGTCATTCTGAATATAAGAGTTTCAACTTGCCTTGAATCAAGTAGAGCTTCACAATAATCTTGATTCTTTCTTTTCTTTCTATTTAAAAGCAAATCAACAATTTCTTTGGATTCGCTTCGAACAATTTGTTTAAATTTATATGGCATTAGTTTTTAATTTGATTTTTACTTTTTCTAATTCACTTTTTTCTTTTACTTTACACTTGAAAGAAATAAACTTAACTGAGGCATTTTGCAAACAATGCGAAGTTTACGATGCCACATAACGGGATATCGTTTAAAAAAACACTTGTGAAACTGTAGTGGGCACAACTCTTCTATAAGTGTGCTTGTAAAACTATTAGTAAGACAAGTGTATAGGGTAGTCAGCACCTTAACTTATTTTTCTATTTCAAATAGTTCCCTTTAAAAATGAATAAATACTGTGCATATGATATTGGTTATAATTGTGTAATTGGTTCTTTTTAAGACACGTCCAACTTTTGGAAAAATATAATAGTGCTTTATTAGTAATTTGAGTATTGTTTAAAAGTTATCAATTGTCCTTATAGTCGGCCTTAACCCTTTACGGTGCAAGAACGGCAAATTTTTTAGTTTTCTTGTATTGGATGGAAAATAAAACATTAATAAAGGAAAAATTATTAAAAAAATTTTTATTAAAATTTAAATAGTGATATTTGACAAAATATTATGTGTTGCAGATATGCAACATTGCTTTAATAGATCTTATTTGATGACTATAAGCTTAATTAACATGAAAATTTTTAAAACAATTGTTTTGCTTATTGTAGCATAAGCCAATGCCGCATTTTTCACACGATGTTTGCGTAAAACCCTTACATTCTGGAAATTTGCATCTCATTCTTTTGTCAACCCAAACTGGCCAGTGCCCGAATTGGTCCAACCTCACATCTTTTGGTGGAACGTGTTGAGCAGGACCTTTCTTTTTTTTACTTTGAATAAGACATTCAATATCACTTCCACGTTTTGTACGGTTGACTGTCTTATATTTACACAACGTCTCAGCTACGTTGATTCTGAAATCGGCAGAGTTCAGGACTTTGATGGTATTACATTTTTCAGCATGTATTCTTCTATATAAAAACCATGCATTGCACATAGTCATATCCAGCAAATGGTAGAAAATACGTATATACCATCGTTTACTGCGGAGCTTAATTTTATTGTGGCCCATAACGGAGTCTAAAAGGTCGACCCCACCCATATGTCTGTTATATTCCGCCACTACAAAAGGACGTTCAACAGTAAGGTATTCCTTTTTTGATTTGTCCCATCTTCTAACTAATGATGTTGGGTTCTTTGCCGCGAAGTTTGACGCTAAAGTGACGATTTTATTATCCCTCCAAGCCACCACTGCAATGTCAATTCCATTACAGTCACCAACTTGCTCAATAGATGTGCCACGCTGCTCTTTTTTCAGAATTTTTTCGTCTGGTAACTTGCAGTTGGGAATACGGTTTCTTCTTATTGTTCCCAAAGCCAAAATGCCGCGACCAGAAAGGTTTTCAATAAGCGGTATTGAAGTATAATAATTATCGAAAAAAAGGCGATAATTCTGATTAGGTGGAATATCTCTAGCAAGTCGGACAACTACATTAGCTGATGCCCCTAAATCAGGCTCTCCACTTGCACATCTGTTCTCTTGACCACTATAGACTTCAAACTTATATCCAAAACCAGAGACACCACATATAACAAACAATTTAAATCCCCATTTATGAGGTTTATCAGGTAGATACTGCTTCAACACACTTCTTGCTTTCGTAGAACACATTTGCTCATCCACGGATAAATGTGCTTCAAATGGGATTTTCTGGAAGTTGTTGTTAAGTTTTTCTATAAGTGGTCGAATTTTATATAAGCGATCAGAATTGACGTGATTATAAGGGGGCATTTTGCTATTATCGTTAAAGTGAAGTGACTGCCTGAGCAGTTCAAATCTTTTTACTGGCATCGTCTCCCGTACCGGTTCATAGCTCGTATTTTCAGACCAATACATTTTTGTGTTTGGCATATGAACTACCGACATGTAATAGACAATACCAATGAACTGACGTATCTCTTGGCTTGTAACATTGGTGGGCTTATTGGCATTTTTCTGTACAGAATACAAATTGGTCTGATCCCTTATATGATCCATTATATCCTCGTTAAACAAATAAGAAAAAACCTCAAATGGGGTATCTAGGCACAGTACATTCGGAGGTAAATTTTGCGATCCTAGAAAACGTAATTGCTCATCATTCAAAGTTAAGCTTTTCGTTTTCCAAACAGTTTTAGGTTTTGGCATGGCTTTAGATAACCCTGGAGCTACTTTAGCGGAGGCACTAGGAGAAGCTGTAAGAAGAGAAGCTGTACTAACGCTCTGAGTGGTGGTGGATGTAATTGGTGGATCGCCTATGAAATTGAGAACATCTCCTATGTTTGGTGGAACTTCTAATTCTTCATCAGAGCTTTTGTCTTCATTCGCTTCTTGGTCATACGTTGGGTCAGCGGCATCGTCATCGTCAGAAAAATCAAGGCCGTCTTCACTGTCTTCCCACTTTGCTAAAATATTTTCTAAGTCTTGAGTTGTTAAATTATGTTCTTTTCTGCTCATTTTTAAACTACAAAAATGAAGGGAAAAAATTGTAAAAATGAAGTCTCAATACGCAATGTTGCACATATGCAACAAACAAAAATCAAAATAAAACACAAAGAAATTTGCTTTTGCAAAACAAACTTGTGATTTCTTATTGGAATAAAGTGTATTACCTTCAAGTTTCACGAATTTCAAGAGTCGGATATGAGTATTTCTTTAAAAAATCACTTTTCGCAAATTTATTCAACGCTTGCAAAACCGGTTTATGCACGTACACCACTTGAACTAAATTATTTAACAGGTGTTGCCATCAAGTACGCTTTTTAGTAAATAAATCATTTAAACACTTTGTTGCCACACTGCAACATTAACTCAAATCGGTTTATCGGCATCTGCGGTATTTTTACAAGCATTTTAAGGGAATGTTGCAGGAATGCAACACGGCGCCGTAAAGGGTTAAGCGGCCCTATTAAAATTTAAATACATAATTTAAAATTTCACGGTAGTTTTATTATAATTTTAATAAAAAAATTTTGTACGAGATCGACACTTTTGTTTTAATGGTTTATAATAAAAACTAAAAAATAAATATAAAAGTACATATGTATAAGTATAAAAAGTACATATCCACTTATCAAGTTATTTGATATTTTTTTCAAAACTTTTAACTTAATTATAATTCTAAAAAATAAAATAAGAAAGAATTCAATTCATAGGAACATATTATTAAAAATAATATTTTTAAACTCAAAATTCGTAACGACTTAAATTTAAAGTTTAATTAAGTTCAAATATTATTTGTTTCAGTCTGCTTGATTTTACATGATTCGCACACAAAATCCATTTTTTTCACATCATCGTACTTCAATTCTTTTAAAGTAGTACATTTCATGTGAAACCATGTGGGACAATTGTCACAGCCTACGTTTTTAAGAGCATCATCCTCAGCATCACTATCCAAATCTTCTTTACACATACCGCATATTTGCTTTTTTCATTTTTCCGTTTGTTTTCGTTTTCTAGTTTTCTTTTTCTTTTTTCGCGTTCAAGTTTTCTTTGTTATATTGTCTCAGCTTTGGCAGTTTTTTCTTGACCTTTTGACTCTGCATGTCTCCTCAATGCAAGAGCAGATATTGGAGCTTTGGTTTTTGAACTGGTCTTGATGATTTTAAAATTTTTGGAAAGTACAAATGTTTTTCAAATGAAGGGTGACATTGAAATCGTTCGCTTTCCTGTAATTGGGGAGAAAGGCAGTCTATAGTTGGTTCAAACATTTGGCCATTGGTGGGAAGAGTAACTGGAGTTGAGCTTGAGCTATTAATGGGTGCAAAGGAATTAGAATTTGTTGGAGATAAATTTTTAGGAGGATCAGACGCTGTAGTTTCTTCTTTCATATTTTTTGCTTGTAGTTCTAAAATTTCTTCTTCATTAACTATATACGTTCCGGATTGAATTGTAATGTCTCCTAAAATTTGAACCGTTTGGTTATTTTCTTTTTCCTTTAACAAAGAAATTTGTTCAATAATAACGTCGGTATTGATGTCACGTTCTCGCAACTTCAGAGTAATTTGATTAATAACATCGATAGCTACATCCAAATCAGTTGTCGTATGTGTTGAATCGGTTTCGTGTTGCTTCCTATCCAATAATTCTGAATTATTTGTGTAGTCAACACTTCCTAAATTCATTATTAATTGAGTCTTTCAAAGCGAGACTAGATTGAACCATACTGAGTAATGGACAAAATGTTTATTTTGAAATAACTTTGTTATAATTACCCGGCTGTAACTGCCACTTTCTTACCCTTTTCTTCCACTATGATTTCAGTGGTTTAAATACACTCACATCCGCAGGTTGCATTATGTGAGTGGTGTTTGGTGGAAGCGCATACAAAATAATTCCGTTTTCTTCACAAAATTTGCTTAGTTCCAACGTCATGTGGGATTTATGACCATCAACTAACAGTAGAATTGGTCGCTTCACGTTATGGCTATTAAGCCAACTATGAACCCCATTAGCAATATAACCGTAAAACGTATCGCTAACCATGCATCCAGTTTGCAATTTACCTACAAACCAATTCTCCGGTAAGCTATCTATTACTGCTTTAGGTGGTCGCATGTACGGAAACCATTGGAAAGATTGTCTTGCAGAGAAAACCAACAGCACGGTGATAGCTTCTTTCTCATTGCCTTTTTCGGTGTTGTGTAGATATTTATATCCCTTTGGTGCCAGCACCTTTAGGTTTTAGGACACAAACTGAAACTGGTCTCATCACCGTTAAATATTCGGCGTGGATCATCTAAAGTGTCCAAAACATTATGTGTACTTAAGAAAGTTTTTAATTCTTCGAACCATTTTTTATATATTCCTGCGTTATCACCGCCCTCCCTTTGCTCATGCCTTCTGCTTCTCTTACGCTAATGCTGGGATTCCTTTTCAAAACCCTAAATACTACTTCCTACCAGGACGACTATTTAAAAACGGTGAGGACTGCTGATCTTCTTTGATAATTAGCTGGACCATATTAAGCCAATCATCAACTTTCTACAAAACAGTATGTGGACCCATTTTTCTAGCTTCATCAGCAATACGGCCATGAATTTTATCTTGTATAATAGAACTCGGAACGCCATATTTTTTGCTTGCGCCCGATATTGAAGATGTGCCTTCTCTGATTTCTGTTAGAGACTTTTTATTGATTCTTCAGAGAATTGGTGCATGGCTCCTTTTCCTATGGTGGACATATTTTTTCTGAAATACCAAAATGTACTATGTTATCTCTTCTGTTCCACTAAATTTCATCCTGTTTTTGAATCCCCAGTGAGAAATATTAATGTAAAACCAGCTGCTCGGCTGGTCAAAGCAGTCTATGCCGACTACTGGGTAAACTCGTTTAATACTCATTTCCATAAGCAGTGGAAAGAGAGATGAATAACTAAACATTTTTTGAAGTTTGAGCTAAATCTTGCAAAAAAATCAATTTCCAGTAGTCGGCACTTCCCTGCCGACGGTTGGAAATCATAGAAAATTGTATTTCTAATGTCGGCAGCAATTTTAACTACCAAAAAAATAATATTTTACTTAATTTTTCACTTTAAAAATAATATTTCACTGGTTTTCTATCGTTTAAAACACCTGTTGTCAAAAACCAATTAAATTCAACACGTATACTTACTTGTTTAAGGTAGCACTAAAACTAAATAATTACTTTGAAAAATGGCACAACCGCACGTGTTGAAAAACTGTTACTGAACGAAGAGAATTGCAAAGGAATTCATTTTACAAATTTACTTATTTCATGGAGTTAGCAAACAATAAATCCAATGAAAACTAGATCTTATATCAATGCATAGCAACCGATATTCTTATTTATTTACATTTTTATTCAAAAGATGCCGACTACTGGGACATGCCGACTTTAGGAGCACTTACCCCAGAAAACATATTTAGGAAAACAGTTATAATTTTTAACAGATACAAGCAAATAAACGTTTATAAAAAGTTATTTAAAATATCTTATGATAAGCTTATTCTTTAATACAGCAAGGATGGTAAATGTGTTAGTTCTCTTGGCTTAGTTTTTAGGACTGGTGCTTTATACCGAAACTTGTAGGTAGTCCTTTAGGTGGCTAAAAGTTATCCAGAGACGGGTCAATCGCAACCTCTAATGACAAGCCCGTATTAAATTTGTCACTCAAACACATGCGAGGTAGATTGCAGCGGGACTAGATGTGGTACGAAAGTAACTAGCGTATCTACACGTACGGAGCTAGTCCCTTATACCACTGGGATACGAATGAATTTTTGTGAGATGAGAATAATAAGTTTGCTGAGAATATTAATCTCTCTTTGTGAATTTACTCTTGAAGTGTCAGTAGCCGTTCATCGCCAAATTATATACTGGCTGTACAATGTATGGCAGTGTAACATCTTTATGCTTTTATGCTTGAACCAATAAATATATATATATTATATTAAGGCCATGATTCACTGTCATACTTAGGTGAACGATCTGCATCTCTTTTGTGTAATAATGGGAACACTACAATGCCATTTTGAAACAATATTCATAGTAGGACAGAATTCTGTCAGAATTTCGTGTAATTATATCGTAAGATTGTGTAAGGTATAGAATCCTTGACTTTATGAGTGGTTATTGCAGTGGCAGTACTGTTTTTTTTTTTCTTTAAGAATTAAAATGCTCTTAATCGTTTGAAAAGTATTTGACTTAATCTTTTTATTAAATTTTATAGATTCAAAATTCTCCTTCTGCCGAAATGAAAGGTGTAAAGTTTCCTATTGCAACGAATGCTTTAATGATATCGGAAATACCTGTTGGATTTGCAACGATGCCCTGTCTATGGAAGTTTTGTTAAATTTTAATGATTTTTTTGAACAAGTTTAATATATGTAGTTTATTAGGTATCTGCATTATGTCATTTATAAACATTTATTCTTTATTTAATATAATTGTCTTTATTTATTTATTTATTTTTTTTGTTATTTATTGAATATGCGACTACACGGTTAAATATACGACAATTCCCAAAAAAAATAAAAAAAGAATAATTGACGTGTTTTTAACGAACATAGTGTTGTCGTTTGAACTATAAAAGATAAAAACTTGAAATTTACACAGTGTATGTTACTACATCGCCTATGATTAACGACGTAGAAAATTATAGGGTGCTAGAAAATTGACTTAATTTTAACGAATATGGTGTTATTTTTTGAACTATAAGAGATGATAAAAACTTGAAATTTACACGGCGTGTGTTACTTGATCGGCCATGATAAACGCTGTAAAAAATTTCCTGTTCTTAATTATTTACCAAAAAGAAAACGGAAAAATTGTTTAACAACTAAAGAAGATATCATTTAATTAAATATATAGATATATTTTACAAATTAGTCCATTGACAATTAAATACTATGAATTAAAAATTACGAAAATAATCCTCTCAACAAACGAAAAACTAAAATTTTATTTAAAAAACTTCATTCTCATACAATAGACTCAGGGTAATGGACATTATACCGCAAACACTTTTTATTAAGTATTGATCTTATTCGGCTTCAACACAAATTGCAAATGAAAGTAAAATCTATTCTGATATTTACATTAACCCATTCGTAATTTTAAATACTACAGGTATTTAGGTACATATACAAAAAATTCTGTTCTTAATTATTTTCCAAAAGAAAAAAAATAAAAAATATTTTATATCATCGCAAACTGTATATATATTTTTAAAACATAAACTTCGAAAAATGTTATTATGAGTGCAATAAAAAAAGTACATACCCCTCAATTTGGTGCTAGCAACAAACAAAAGACACATGGAAGCACTTGGATTGCTTTAACTACCACATGATAAAATTTCAAATCAAACTTAAGAAATTTCTTTGAATTGGAAAACAAATTAGAATAATTATACCGACCTTAAAATTTAGACTCATAATGAAATTTTTTGTGGAAACTGTTACAAATATAAGCATTTTGGAAAGGTATAAATTTTTTTTAGTGAATAATTAAGTTTAGGAACTTTTCTACAGCGTTGATCAAGTTTTTATCTTTAATAGTTTGGACGTTAACACCATATTCGTGAAAATTACGTCGATTTTGTAGCACCCTATAATTTACACTGTATAGATTTCAAGCTTTTATCTTTTATAGTTCAAAAGATAACACTTTAATTTTTTAAATCTCGTAAGTTTTGTAACACCCTTTAACTTTTCTACAGCGTTAATCATTGCCGATGTAGTAACATACACTGTATAATTTTCAATCAAAAAAGAATGCCTTCAATATTTTGTTCCTTTCAGTAATTGCGTTCATACTCTAATTCATTTAATTAGGTGGAAAGTGAACGCATTCATGACGCTTATCTTCATTATAAATGCATTCAAATTCTAATTCGTTTTTTGCTAATAAAATAAATGCATTTATAAGATCTATCTTGTGGTGGGATTTAAATTCTTAGTCATCGACTTCGTGTGGGAAAGTGAATGCCAATCAAGAATTTCAATTCATGCAACGACGCTCTAGGGTACACTTCCTTTACTTTTAACACAGATTCCCAATCTGTTTGTAAATTAAATAATTAGCAGGTAAAAAATGTAAGACAATAAAATTTATTTCTACGACATAAAAGAATTTAAATTTTTGAAAAATATTGAATGAGATTTTACTATTCCTCATATTTGTGCTCTTAATGGTAACAATAAACAATCGTTCAAACGTTAACCAAAGTAATAATAACTAACCACACAATGTTAATTTTCCAATATTTTGGCTATTATTTTACAAACTATAATTTCCATTTTCCTTTAAAGGTATTTCCAATATTTTGTCTAAAGGACACCGACAAATAATCATACATATATAATTGTTAAAAATATAATAATAATTTTTTAAGTTAACACAAAATAGCACTATCTTAACCTTACACAGACGGTGGCTGCACAGAGGCTAAAAAATACTTCTGAATGAATATACGTATCTGTGTTATTTACTTAAAGAACAACATATGCAATTGAAATATATATTTTATGGGTGGCTTTAAATACCATTCATTGCGCGCCATTTATTTTCTTAAAATAAAAAGACGATAACGACATCAACAGCAAGCCAATCTATCCACCATCCAAGTCGTCAATACGAACTTCTAACAAGCAAAACAAGGCAGCATACGCAGAAGCCAAATGAGTAACAAGTGGCTGTTTGAAACCTTGTCGACGATTAGGGTGAACAGAAAGTATCACAAAAAAGTATCCTTTTTTGTGCAAAATAATCAGCTTAATTAAACTGAAACTGAAGAAGCTAAATTTCTACATGATTGCGGTCTGGTTGGGTAGTTAACTGTCTTTATAATAAAATGCAGCAAAATCGGCAGCATTTTGTTTTCAGTGTCTCTCTTTCGTAACGGCACCTTGGAGACGCATGTTTAAATTGGAAAACAACTAAGAGCGCGCAAAACAAATACCGAGATTATATTTTGAATAAAAAAAACTCAGTTTTAATTTTTTTTTATTAATAATTTTTATTTATTTTTTTTTATTTTCTTTTGTTTTCAATCGGAGCAACTAAACCAAAGAATGGGAGGAAACAGACTGACTTGTTCTAGTCTTTTGGTTCTTTATTAATTAAAATTACTTATTCCGAAAAATGTCAATATTGCATTTTCGTTTGGTAACGGAAATGCAACAGACAATATTTATTGCAATTATTTTATTAAAATATAGTTCAATTAGGGTCGTTGCACTTCTCAGAATTGGGACCGAAAAATATAGTGCTTTTTAATTAATTCTTTTAATATTAAATTGGGACGGTTGAAATTCTTGGAATTGCGACCGAAAAATATTTTAAGCTTATAATTTTAATATTAATATCTTTAAACAAACCGGAAATGGGTTTAATATTACATTTTGTTTTATTTATTGTTAATAATATTTGCAATAAATTCATCTATTGGGTCATTGCTTATGTAAGTGTTGTTATTTGTTTTTATATACTTAACTTCTCCCTCCTTTAGATTAGAATTCTCCTGAATTCTTTTATTTAATATTATTTTAATATATCTTTGCTTTACAATTACAAAAATTACGATAATAATTATTATTATTGTTAATAGAAGATTAAGTCCATAGGATAGGTTTTTATGATATTGTAATGCTTAAATATTTCTAAGATTACTGATATTTAATGTTTTGATTTCTTCAAATGTTATTTTATGTGAGAAGTTTTTTTCTATGTGTGTATTTTCAATTATGTGTTTTTCTTCTATGTTCTCAATTATGTTTGAAAAATAATAGTCTTTTATCTTACTGAACAATAATTGAAATTTACGATATAATTTCCGTTTAGCATAATTTTTTCTAAATTACAATTTTGATTGATACTTATATTTACTGCATTCTTAATTATAAATGTGTCTATGTCTAATTGTATAATTTCTAAATCACTATTCTTTATTAATTGACAAGTGTTTTTTATTAGACAATGATTGCTTAATTTTAAATTCTTTAAATGTTTATTTTCTTCAAATTTGTATGTTTTATTTTCAAAATCAATTGTTTGCTCTATTATAGAATCTATCTCTTCACTGTGATCATTTGGTAGCGGAACAATATACTTAAGCTTAACTGTTATAAATGTTTTGGGTATTTTTATTCCAAAAATTAAACATGAATTATTAACAAATGTAGTTCCTATCTGAATATATTTTAGCTTATTATAATCTATTGCATATTTTGCTATTTCACTAGAAGTCAAAATACTTGGATGCGCTAAACCATATTTTGTAGATATGACATTTTCCTGTAGATGTTCTATTCTATTTTTAATAAGTTGTATATTTGATAGTTGTTCTAAATATATGTGTTTATCATTTTCGGTTTCTAAAAATTTATTGATAGAATTTAATTCTTTTTCTATTATTTTTCTGTCGTTTTTGACGATCATTTTCAAATGGCTTATAGTTTCATTTAAGTAATCATTAATTAGAATTTGTTGGTCATTATTTGCTTCAATTTGATCAATACTAAAGAGATGTTTCTGGATGTTTTGTCTGTCTTCGTCGTCCATAGTCCCGAATAACCATTTCGATACACTACCTATTCCGTTAATTAGTCCTCTTCGTTGTCGATTTTGTTTTGGTATTAAAGTGACTAATTTATTTTTTGCATCTAATAATTCTAATTGAAGTAAATGTCTATTTTTTATTTTCAGTAAATTAATATTTTCTTTCATCTGGTCTAAAATGTTTTCTATTTCGTGTAAGTTTACTACATGTAATATTATGTCAGATTCCTTGACTATATCTACATTTTTCATGAAGATATTTATATATCCTGATTGTTCCATAAGTCGTTTGGTAGTCAGTTCTCCTTTATTCATCGGTGTCCACATTATTATCAGCATGAGGATGGATATTATCTGTAAATTTTAGCGGTCTTTTAATATTACTCGGATGAATTCCTTCTAATTTTTCTTTTTTTATATTTTGGTTGTTCTTTATGCCTAAGTGCTTTATAATTTTTTATAAATCCTTCTTTTCTTGTTTCTCTATACTCCTCTCTTTTTAAATTAAGTTTATCAATGTTCTTTTTCTTACATTCTTCTAAATTTTGCTTGATTTTGTCTAACTCTACACGTCCTTCCTGTACTTCTTTTGGTGAGTGTTTTATGCTACTGTAATACCTTTCATTGTAATTTCTAATGGTGCGTTGAATTAATTGTTGTATTGGTAAATCATTGTTAGTTTGGTATAAAATCCTAAATTTTTCTGCAATGGTATTATGGAATCTTTCTATATCTGAGTTTCCTGTGTGGCTATTTGGCTTTGTTAAATGTAACTCTATTCCTTGCTCTGTTAGAAATTCTTTAATTCTTAATGCTTTAAATTCATTGTCTGCTACTATTTTATTTGGTTTTCCTATTTTTGTAATATGTTCTTCCAACTTTTCTATTATGGTCACATGGTTTCTGTCGCTTAATGAATAAGCAGCTCCAAATTTAGAGAACTTGTCTACTGTCGTTAGAAAATGATGACCTTTTATTACATATGTATCGATATGTATAATTTGGTTTTTATCTGACGGTGTCTCAGTAAACTGAAATTTATTTTTAATTGGGTGCCTATCATATTTTACCTGTTGGCAAAGATCACATTGATTTATTACTAGCTGAATTAGTTCCCTAAGTTTAGGAAAATATATCTTATTTTTAATATTGTTATAGGTTTCATTGATCCCCGAATGTAGGCTTTCTCTTACGTGATAAAAGGATATTTGCTTAACTGCTTCTACTTCTATTTCGATATCCTGTGCCCTCTTCGTGCATTTAATGAATTCAATTTGATTATCGTTTGAGTACATATCTATAAGTTTTTCCTGTACTATGTTATAACTATGATCTGAAAGTTCTGAATATATGCCTATCTTTCCTTTTGTAATATAATTTCTAAATATATTACCCATTATATCAAAGTCGCATTCAGCTATATAAATTATTCTTTTTCCATGTAATGTTTTTGATTCTTCTGTCTTATTGTTGGTTAATATTATCTGAGTTTTATATTTGTTAACTATTTCTTCTTTTATGAAAAAGTGATCTAAAAGATTTTCATCGGCAGAGTGAATTGTTACCATTGACAATCGATCGTTATCTTCTTCGATGTTGTGTATTGAATTAAGATCGGATTCAGTATCCTTTGAATTATTTTCGTCGTTCTCATTTTCAAGTCTACTTAGAAAATCTGTTACTCTATTTTATTTTCCTTTGATATATTCAATTTCAAAATCGTACTCTCCTAATTTCAGTAGCCATCTTTGATGCCTAGGTGACATATCTTTTCCTCTGTATTTCGAGTGTAAGAATTTTATTGGTTGATGATCTGTAAGGATTTTAAATTTTCTTCCATAAAGGTAAGGTCTTAGATACTGTACACTCCACAATATGGCGAGAAATTCTTTATTAGTGGCAGAATAGTTGCGTTCATGATTATTTAGCGTTCGCGACGCGAAACAAATTGGATGACCTTCTTGGGATAACACTGCTCCCAAAGCATAGTTTGATGCGTCTGTGGTTAACGTGAATTGCTTTTCAAAATTAGGATATCTCAAAATAGGATGTGAAGTAATTAGTAATTTAAGTTTTTCGAAAGCTTCTATATATGTTGGATCTCGAATATTTATTTTAGATCCTTTTTTCAGATACTTGGTTATGGGTTGGGCAATTTTTGCATAATCTTTCACGAATTTACGGTAATATCCCGTAAGTCCTAAAAAGCTTTTTATTTGTTTTTGGGTTGTTGGTAAAGTTAAATTTTGAATTGTTTTAATTTTATTGGGATTTGGTTTGATTCCTTCCTTTGTTAGTATATGGCCTAAAAATTCTGTTTCTTTTTTCATAAAATTGCACTTGTCGATTTGTATTTTTAAATTGGCTTGTTTCAAAACTCTAAAAATGTCCGTTATAGATTTTGTATGTTCTTGAAGGGATGTACTAAATATTAAAATGTCGTCTAGGTAAACGACGCATGTTTTGTTAATGAAGTCACGTAATATTTCATTCATAAGCCTTTGAAAAATTGCCGGGGCATTTTTTAACCCAAATGGCATTCTTATGAATTCATATAGCCCATGTGGCATCACAAAGGCTGTTTTTTCCCTATCTTCTTCTCTAATTAGAATTTGATGATATCCTTTCGCGAGGTCTAGGGTTGTAAAATATTGAGTCCTTCCTAACTTGTCCAAAATCGAATCTATGTTTGGTAGTGGGAATTTATCGTCAATAGTCACCTCGTTGAGCTTTCTGTAGTCCACTACGATTCTATATTTTTTTTCTCCTGAATTGTCAATCTTTTTCGGCACTACTATTAAAGGGCTTGAATATCTTGAACAGCTTTTTCTGATAATTCCCTGTTCTTCCATCTCTCGTATTTGTTTTCTTACTTCCATTTCGTGTTGTGGAGGATAACGGTATAACTTGGAATTTATCTGTTCATTTGTCACCGTTCTAATCTCGTGTTGGATTTCCATTGTGCTAGTTAATTGGTCACCTTCCTTAAAGAATAATCCTTTAAATTTATTCAAAACTTTTACTATTGCGTCATATTCTTCTTTATTTAAATGGTCTAATTGTATTCTGTTCCAATTGAAATTAGCTGCTTCTAATGCACAAACTTTCACGTTTTTATACGGATTTACTATAAAACTAGTTTTTTTATTATTAAAAGATATTTGTCCTTCTACTAAATCTATTATTGTGTTGAAGCAATTCATCAGATCTATCCCAATGATAAACTGATATTTTCTTCCTTTTAGTTTAGTCATTTTCCACTTAATTTTTGCATTTTTTTCTACATTAAATTCCAAAGGTGCATCTGTCAATATCTCAAATCTAATTATATCTTTTCCATTAATTGTACTAAATTCTAATGGCTCTCTTAATAGTGTTTTTTCAAATCCTTTTATATATTCATCCATTAAACTTATATTTGCGCCTGTGTCTATCAGTGCGTTGTATTTCTTATTTTTAATTGTTATTGTTATGATGGGTAAATAGTCTGATGTCGTTCTGAAAAAAAACTGATCCTGGCTTTGTCGGGATAGAGCTGTGTTACTGTGACACATTTCATTTTCCGAGTGTCCTGCCAATTGATCATAGTTTATTTCTTCATGATTATTTTCAAAAAAACCGTTTCGTTCTTGCCTAGGTTGTGGCAAGCGATATTGGCTGCCTTCTGTTCTAGGGTTTCCTAACTGGGCGGTTTTTGGATTATTATTATTATTATTTACCTGATTATAATTCACTTTATTTACTTGCCTACTCCTTTGAATATTATCTACTTCCATGGGTTCAGTTTGGCTTTGCCTGGGATGATTCCAACGATTCTGGTTGAAATTTTGCCCAGGGTTTCCTGCCTGATTGAGCCTTTGGAAGTTACCTGAATTTGAATATTTGTTGTTAATTCTTCCGTTATTATTTTGCCTATATTGCCCTGAATTACTCATATATCTATTATTATATTCATTATTATTGTAATTGTTATTGGTTCTAAAATTAAAATTACCATGTCCTTTGTTCTGAAAATTCTGGTTTCTATTATAGTTAGGGTTTGAGCTATTATATTTATTTGCTTGTTTAAAGGAACTGGGATGGTTTCCGCGAAATTTTCTAAATTCTGGCCTAATACAGCTGTCTTCGTATCTACGATTCATCATTATCTCTATTATTGTACCTAAATCTCTCTCTGGATATATTTTATCTAAAAGTATTCCCTGTGTTATTTCCTTCGCTATATTTACCAATAAACTGTCTACATTTGACAAATCTATACACTGATCATCTTGATAATAGATACTTAGTTCGTCATTTTTATATTTAAGATTTTGTAACTCTATTGCTAAATCACTTACGGTGTTTACTCGAAGTTCATTAATTTTCCTGTAGATTTGATGAGGTTCCAGGTTTGGGCGGTATCTCAGCTTCAAAGTCTTTTTTATTATCTGCCAGTTGTGTAGTTGCTGTATGTTGATGACTACGTTTTTCGCTTCGCCTTGTATATTGCGGTAGAAAATGGCTTTTGTGGCTTCCTTCCTTCTTCGTCTTCTATGTTGGATAGTAGATACTCTACGCTGCTAAAGAAGGAGTTTATTGTTATGTCTCCCATGCCCGTAAATATTGGAAGATACGACACATTTTTAAAAATTCTATCCAGCTGATTAGGTTGTTGTGGTTGGAATTGATGGTGTTGGAACTGTTGTTGTTGTAACTGTTGTTGTTGAAACTGTTGTTGTTGGAGCTGTTGTTGTTGCTGTAGTTCCGTATATGCCGACCTCAGAATTTCAAGTTGGGCATCTTTTCTGGCCAGTTCTTCTGCCAGATTTACTGTTGTAATTTGAGGCTGTTCCTCTGCCATTCTGTTGTGGTCAAAATCTCGTTGTCTTCTTGCTTTTGGATTGATTTTGAAAATTCTAGCAGCTTCTACTGCTTTCACAAAAAAAAAAATGATCACTTCACTTTAATGGTGTTGGCTTTTTTACTAAGCTTTCACTGCTTTTTGTGGCGATTCACTTTCACTTTTAAAAATGTTTTCTGCACGAAAGAAAAAATGTTTTCACAAATTAACTAATTTTTCTTTTACGAGCGAGGTTCGTTTTTATTGGATCCTTTTTTTAAGAATCCTACCGACTGCGCCAAACAAATACCGAGATTATATTTTGAATAAAAAAAAACTCAGTTTTAATTTTTTATTAATAATTTTTATTTATTTTTTTTTTATTTTCTTTTGTTTTCCATCGGAGCAACTAAACCAAAGAATGGGAGGAAACAGACTGACTTGTTCTAGTCTTTTGGTTCTTTATTAATTAAAATTACTTATTCCGAAAAATGTCAATATTGCATTTTCGTTTGGTATTAATTCTTTTAATATTAAATTGGGAGGGTTGCAATTCTTGGAATTGCGACCGAAAAATATTTTAAGCTTATAATTTTAATATTAATATCTTTAAACAAACCGGAAATGGGTTTAATATTACATTTTGTTTTATTTATTGTTAATAATATTTGAAATAAATTCATCTATTGGGTCATTGCTTATGTAAGTGTTGTTATTTGTTTTTATATACTTGACTCGCAGACATATGCAGACATACGTTATGTTATTCAGAGGGGTTAGAAATAACAACGTAAAATTTGTAATAATTTGTTGTACAGGGGTAGTTCTTGTTGTATTGTTATGTCTACGATGCTGGTAATGGTGACTATGAAAACACTAAAACTACCAAATTATTTTCAAAACTTCTGAGCAAATAAACAGAATTGAAATGGAAAATAGTAAAAGCATTTAAGTTCACAATAGTATTTTATTCTGTTAACTTTTCTTTACAGCGTGTTATTTCTTATTTTCTTAAAATTTGTATTTAAATATTTTTTGTAGAGGTCTGCAGACAGTGTTAAACATTTTAAATGTACAAAAGTAAAATGTTCTTAAAACTGTTTTAGTACCACTAAACCGGTAAAATTAGGTGCTTTCACATTTGTATCTCTATTTTCTGTACAAAATGACTTATTTCTACAGAAAAAAATATTCTATATTTAAATCAAAGTTTTAATGATCTTCCTTAAAAATTATTTTTCAAATCTATCCAGTAGTTTTTACGTGATGCGAACACAGACAGACAAAAATTCCAAAAATAAGTTTTTTTTGCGTTCCATATCGGTATATTTATCGGTTTTATTATATGTACGAATAGAATGGCGATAAAATGAGAAGTCAACATAAGTCGTTACCGACTGAAAAATTGTGTCTTTTCAGAAAACTCATTTTTAGTTCTGAATCTAACGTAGCAATTTCAATATTAAAACACGACGAGGCAGCAAATGAGCGACATATAAGTACATAATAAGGTTTTGTCATCAAGATTTTAATGAAAAGCTCATAAATATGACAAATCTGGTAAATTCTACCAATTCCAATCATAAATTTTTTAATATTAACGGGTAAGTAAATAAAAGTTATATTTAAATAACTAATTTTTGCAAACATCTTAAAAATTTAAAATAAATAATAACACCAATAATAAAAGAAAAAAAAAACAAAACATTGAATCGAAGTAGACATTTTAGCTTTATCTCCCTAAAATTACATTAAACTTAAATGAAAATAAATTATCACTCATTGTTGTTATATAATTAAACGTTGTTAAATTACTTCATACTTATATTCCAAAATAGATAAATAATGTTCATCTCTAAAAAAACCAGCTAACTTCAACATGTTAAAATAAGATACATACAGATCGTGATAAAAATTTTTAAACGCTTCATGTGTCGGAAACAGTATTAGTGTCTTAAAAAATCCTCAAACGTCATACTACATGTTGCTTTCTGATACCAATCTTTTATCATTTATCTGTCATCTATAACATATCATGACGCGACAGTTATAAATAACATAGCCAATCTGCAATTTTAACTAAATTAACATTTTTTTTTAATTAATATATTTCAAGCTGATAGCCTAAATAGCTAGAGGTCTGTTCCAATAACTTTAAAATAATTAGGTTTTTATAAAGTTATTAAACAAATAAATAAACAATAAATACAAAATCAAATAATATATCCTGAAATTTAAATACATATTTAACAGACAAGGAAAATGCAATAATAATAACCAATGCACCTTAATTTAGATTTAAGGGCATAAAATTTGTTTCTTTTTCTTTCTTCAATAAAAAAAAAATAAAAAACCATCAAAAGGAAACACTATTTTTTTGTTTTTTCTAGTATGCAGTTTTACTGTTTTGTTCATTTGAAAAAGTGATTTTAATGCTGTCTCTGTTTTCTTTGGGTACATTTTTCTGAACTTCTTTTAAACTGTCAGGAGAATAACTCATTCTTTTATTTTTCAACTTGTCTTTTCGATGTTGTTTCGTAATAACGGTGTTTTATTGACGCCAATGTAGCCGCCATATGTCGCAATATTAGGCCACGGCGACATGTTTTTCTACACATATGACGCGAAGTTGCAATGCCTCTTGATAATTAAGGTAAGTAAGGTTAAAGATTTGATATTGCAAGCTTTTAAGACTATTTGCTTGACTTTACAAACACTTTACACAATGAAAAGTTAATCTTATTAACATTTATTAGCGCTACAAGTCGAATGAAATTATATATGTTTATAATATATTATATTATTACGTTTATAATTTATTAAATCAGATGAAAAACGAGCAGCTTTTGGAGCTATAATCTTCACCTGGTCGTCCATGTAAATTATCCGACGGAGTAAAACGTTTAATAATTAGAAAAGTTGATAAAATCAAAAAATATCTACCAGAGGCCTTGCAGAAGAACTTTAGAAGGAACTTAATGTTACTGTTTCGCACGAAACAATAAGAAAAACGCTAAATAAAAATCAGTATACATCAACAACTTCTTTTTGCACAAAATGTTGAAAAACGGTTTTCTTTCTTTGTAGAGCATTCTTATAAGCCTGATGATCACTGGAACGTCGTCATATTTTGTGACGAAAGTAAGACAATGCTTTATTTATAATGATAGTCCAAACAGAGTATGGCGGCAGCCTCGAAAAGCCTTACAAAACAAAAACATTATTCCCACTGTCAAATTTGGAAAAATTTAGGTTATGGTGTGGGGATGTATTTCCAGCAACGGAGTTGTTGATTTGGTTTTTGTTGAAAATGCAATTGATGCGCAGCAATATTTAGATATACTGAGGAACCATTTAGTGCAAGGTGCAAAAAAATTCGGCCTAATGTACGGTAATCAACCGCTATTCAAGTTTTATAAAGATAACGACCCAAAGCACAAAGAGAACACAGCGAGAATGTGGTTATTGTTTAATTGCAAAAAAGTGATGGACACGCCATCCCAGTCCAGACTTTAACCCAATTGGAAACGTTGCAAAAAGACATACCAAAAATCGCAGTGAGTTAAAAAGTGCAATATTAGAAGAATGGAACAAAATTCCTAGTGAATACGACCGCAAAAATTAATAAATATCATAAAAAAGAGGATACAAGATGTTGTGAGTACTAATGGAGGACACTAAATATTAAACCACATTATACAAATTTTTTATATAGTTTTTGTAAAATGTAAAAACAATTTCTTGACATTGAAATAATGGAACATTCTTAATTTTATAGTTTAAATCTTTATGTTTTACTTTTGTTTTTGCTATATAATAGTAAACACATTTCTAAATTAATTTGTATTAAAAAATATTACTTTAATGAAATAACAGTTACTTTTTCTAAGTCAATTAATGAAAAACTTTTTTTTATTGTAAAAACATATACTCGACAGACTGTATTTCTTAACAACAAATATGTGGAAGTACATCTATAATATATCCTTTGAGCAAAGCTTATCTTATGATGTTCCCAACGAGCATTTTTCCCCTATTTTGCTTTATGAGCATTTTACAAAAAGTTTTTTCGTTATGATTAATATTTAATTTGTCAACATCGGCCACTACAGATTTTATGTTCATTACTTTCTTTTCTAATGTTTTGACCCTTCTTTTGAAAGTTTCGTTTTTCTTCTTTAAACAGATAAACGTAATCATTTTTACAGCTTTTACTACAATTTTTGCTAAATGATGGTGATTCCGATATTATACTCTTACGTGGCGAAGTTCTAAATAGAAATAAGTTAACATCCTCAATTTTTCTCTTTCTGAATTTGTAGTCTCGTTTTTATCGGTTATGTTTAATGTTGGTAGGATACCTCGCTTCAAATTTTTCTTTCCAATACAGTCTGGTGAAAAGTGCCTTCCACATATAGATAATGTGCGTGATCTTTCCAAACTATATTCGTCAAATTTACATTTTTCTAACCACGCTTTAAGCAATATGGTATCAGAACATGGAAAACGAAATATTTAAAATTTTGGAAAACTTCTTTTCGATTTGCCACAATGCGGTAAACAACACCTACTGCCTAATAAAGACGATAATTTCTTTTTGTTTTCTCTATTAAGTTCGATTCTTGCTTCACTAATTTCGTTTTTTATGAATTTATTAAGTTTATTAAAGCGTTTTATTGAGCGTTGCACTACAATTTCATTTTGTTTTATTTTCTACAATTTTCAAGCAGTATGTGTAGTTTACTATAACTGAGATACTGAACTAATATTTTTCTTTGAAGAGCGCACAATGTAATAAAAGTAACGGTAAATTGATATCTGTTTGCACCAATGTAACCGATGTAATGAGAACAATGACCTCGGTGTAATATTCTTACATGATTACAATTTCACTACTGTTTTATTTAACTTAAAGAGCAATGACTTCGGTGTAGTATTCTTTTGTGAACTACTTAAATAGTTATTGGATACTTAGAATTTTTTGAATGACTAAACATGTTGGAATATGTTCTCACTGTATTAAGTATATAATAATACAAAATAAAATCACAAAAGTTCAGCTCGACTAGAACACTCAAAAAAAACCTGTGGTTTTATTTATTCCTCATGCCCTACCATGGCGACCGTGACTTTAAAAAAACAAATCATTAAATAAAATAAAGAAGTAAATTTTTACTAAAAACAAAAAAAAAAAAACATGCATTACATTAACTTTGAACTAATGAAATAATAATTAAAAAAAGCACTAAACGAAAAATGATATTGAGCTAAGAACGAATAGCCATAAAACGTATTTTCCTGGAAAATTCGTTGAAAAAGATCACTTTAAAAAAAGACAATAAATTTAAACAAAAATAAAATTTTCGCTTTTAGCGAAAGTCAAAGAAGTGTTTCAAATCTCAGTTTATAATGGTCTGATGGAAAAAACATTTTAGGCACTGTTCCGCTTCTAGTTGCAGGCTACGAAGTCGGAAAATTAACCGAAGAGCAAAACAACAACAGCTGCAAGGAAATGTTGGAAATAATTTGTTACAATGAACAAATAAAAACACAATATGCAGAAAGTAATACTGAGATAACTTATATAGAAGTATTATCAATAATAGCCGTGATATTTATTTAACCAATATGATATATAAGGCATCAAAAAGCAGAAGTGTCAGTGCTGATCCTCAACAACAGATATAACAACTATAATCCATTTGTAAAACAAACAGGATCAGTAAGTTTAGTTTTATGAAAATATTTTAAATTATAAGTAAAATAAGCAATGTTAAACTTTAAATAAATTATGCAATAGGAAAGTATCATAAGAGTCCTAGCCCTTTTCAAATTAAATTCGAACAATCATATAAATGTTTGAACCAAAATCGAATAATAAAACAAGAAACTGTGGACAATTTAATTGAAAACTATAATTTAATTCGGGCAACCTTACCTAGAAACTACCACAGATACACTACACCACACAAAGAAAAAGCGATCGAGATCTTTCTAAAGTTAAAGTATAAATTAATTACGAAGAAACTGTGTGGAGCCTATACTAAAGAATGCTACCCCCATGATATTGCCGATAAACTAATAAGACAAAATACGGTTAAGGCCATTTCTCGAACAGCTTCAAGTGATAGGGTAAAACTTATCATTAAAACCGGAAATTTTACCTCCTTGAACGAAGTCACTTCGAAATTCGTAGAAGCTTGTACCGAAGCTTCAACTTCAAATCCTGTGGTATTTTACTTGAAACAAGGGGGACCAAATAATGCAAACAACAGTTTTAATAACTATCGCGGGTTCGAGCAAGGCTAGCGTCCAAACAACAAGTTTAATAATAACAGGTATAACAATAACAATCTTAATTACAATAATTGGCGTCCGTTCACAGAATACAGGCCGCATAAGAATGACACATGAAGTCTCGGAGAACGAGGCAACCCTCTAAAACATGGGGGGCCATCATCAAAATCAGTATTAAGTACTGTATCAATATTGCACTTGATTCTTGACTTAAGTAGTTATATTGAGATTCATCTATCAAATAATGAAAATTTTAATGCCATTCTTGTGACACCGGAACAGATGTCTTATTAATTAAAATCAGTGCGCTCAATACATTAAAATTTAACGTGAAAGACGTTTTTCAAATATCTGGAATAGGAAGATGTAGTATTAAATCTTAGGGCACAGTTCTAATTGATTTGACAGTCAAAAAATTCTTAATTCATCATAAATTTCACGTGGTTTCAGATACATTCCCGTTGCCATTTCCAGGTATATTGGGTTTAGATTTCCCAAAAATATATAGTGCTACTAATCAGTATGGACAATATTCAAATTCAAATGTACTTTTATTGAGACCATCTAATTTAAATTTCCCTTTAGATATTGAGTTAATAGAAAGTTTGAATAATGGTGATATAACCTACCAGCTCGATCCGAAGTTTCCAGGGCCATAAAAATTAACAATGACGTTTCTGATTTGGTGGTTCCGAGTCAATCAATACAAGATGGACTTTATATAGCTGAATCCATAGTATCTTAAAAATTTCCGTATGTGAGAATAGTGAATACAAATTCTAAAAATATATTTTTGAGCAACGTATCAATCAAATAAGAGAAACTATGTGATTATGAGACTCTAGATTCGACTAGTGTCGACAATATAAGAGATAGCTAAATTGGAATTGCTTGAATTGTGTTCAAAATATATTGATATTTTTGCTTTGAAAAGTGATAAAATAAGTACAAACAATTTCTACACCAAGAAATTAAGAGTATAACACCACGATCCAGAGTATATAAAAAATGATCGTACGCCACACTCCCAAAAGGCTGAAATAGTGAGCCCTATTTTGCTCGTACCAAAGAAGGCATTGCCAAATAACCCTGACAGGCAATGGCGTTTAGTAGTTGACTACCAACAAATAAATACAAAGCTAATAGCGGATATGTTTCCGTTGCCCAGAATTGAGGATATTTTGGTCCAGTTGGGTAGAGCAAACTTTTGTTGTTGTTTAGATTTAACCTCTGGGTTTCATTAGGTAGGATTGGATAAACATCAAGAGACATTACTTCCTTTTCGACAAATATTGGTTTATTTCGCTTCACACGTTTGCCCTATGGCTTGAAGGTAGCACCCAATTCTTTCCAAAGGATAATGAATTTAGCTTTTACAAGTTTGACGCCTTCTAAGGTCTTTATTTATTTGCATTGTGTTATTGTGACGGGATGCTCGGTGAAACATATGCTTGAGAACCTAGAAAGAGTTTTTCAAAGATGCAGGGAATGCCATTTAAAATTGCATCCGGATAAATGTTAATTTTTCATACCTGAGGTTATATATTTGGTTCATAGATGCACCGACAAGAGTATTTTACCAGACAGTAGCAAATATGTTTCGGTTAGAAACTACCCAAGACCGACAACTAGCGATGAAGTTCGTCGATTTATCATTTTCTGTAACTCTTACAGATGTTTCGTGCCAAATTTTGCATTTTGCTCTGTTCGTTTGACTAAAATAACTAGAAAGAAAAAACCTTTCGTATAGACTGAGGATTGTGAGCAGGCTTTTCAGAGGCTCAAGAAAGCAGTAATATCCCCACAAATCCTTCGATATCCTATTTTTGACAAAACTTTTTATATAACCACTGATGCGAGTAAAATTGCTTGCGGTGCAATATTATCCCAAGAAAAAGATGGTATGCAACGTCACGTGCATTATCCAAGGGAGAATCGAACAAAGCCACAATAGAACAAGATTTAATTAGTTGTCCAATGGACAACTAATTACGATAGACCATACGCTTATAGTAACAAATTTATTGTTCGTAGTGATCATAAACCGTTGAAATATTTAAGTTCTTTGAAAAATTCATCTAGCAGATTAACGAGAATCCGTACCGGACTGGAGGAATATGATTTTTTCAAGATCATATAAGAGAAAAAGAAAATTCAGGAGCGGCCGCGCTATCTCGAGTTGATTTTTGTAATATTAAATCAATTCCTTCTACCAACAATATTCTCATGGTAACAACACGAGCTCAGTCAGAAAATAAGACTCAAGATAAAATTCAGAAAACAGATAAAAGAATTTACGAAAAGCCTAAAGTTTTTGTAACTATTGGCTTTGATTGCGTAAAGAAATGGGTGAAGCTTAGAACGGATACTAAAAGAAAAATACTTATCATTTCTTTTAAGAGAGGCAAACAAGTGCTAGCACCTAAGATTCATATAGGAAATACTATTGTTAATGGAAATATTAATTTAGATAAAATTTTTCCAATTCTTGAAAAAGAAGCAATGAGTAGAAATTTAAATAAAATTCAGATGAATTTGAATGATAATTTATTTAGCCTCGTAACTATAGAAAAATTCAAGCAAAAAACAAATCCACATATAAACAAATTACAAATAGCGCTAACACCCAGAATGCGCATAGTAACGGGTAAGGAGGAACAAAAATTTTTAATGAAAAAATTTCACGACGATCCTGAAACAAGACTACTTAGAAAACTTCATCAGTCTTATTATTGGAAGAACATCACCAAGAATGCTAACCAATACGCAAAGAAGTGTTTTCAATATCAAACCAATAAAACTACAAAACACATAAAGCCAAACATGATCATTACACCAACATCCCAGAAACCTTTTCAAACACTAATAATAGATGCCGTAGGACCCTTACCTACGTCTGAGAAGGGGAATCAATATATTATTACTATAATATATGAACTAACTGAATACCTTGTAGCGGTAACTGATAAATCTGCTAAAATACTTAGTGAGATGGGCACTGAATACAGCAGTCAGTTATTTTTTTACACTACCAAATATAAAAAGATCAATATCAGTCCCTTATCATCAGCAAAATTTGGTAACCGTTGAAAGATTCCGCCGTACATTTAATGAATACATACGTTCATACATTAACGCATCCAGAAACGACTGGGATGAATGGATAAAGTACTTCACATATGCTTTAAACACAACACCCTCAACGGTACATAGATATTTTCCGATTCAATTGATTTTTCCGAACGTTCCAAGCCATAATCCACCAATACCATCTGATAAAGTAGATACTATATGTAATTTCGATAATTATTTAAAAGAAGTGAAATTTCGACTGCAAACTGCACTGAGAAGAGCAAATTATTTCATTAACAAAGCAAAACTAAATCAAAAACATTCACATGATCAGAACCTCAACAACATTAACGTAGGTCAAGAAGTAATTATAAAAAATAACACAGCACACAAGCCAGAATCAATTTACAAGAGACCATATAGAGTCATTGACGTTAACGACAAAAATAATGTTTTTGTAAGAATAAAGGGTAAGAAGCAAAAAATAAACAAACAAAATGTGAAAACCTAATAATAATTTATTCTTATATCTTTTTTCTTCATATATTACATTTGTCTTATATTCTTTATATGTTGTCTATTAATCATTTTTCTTATATTCATTGTTAGTCAAATGCATGTAGTAAGCATTTTAATGTAGGTTGAAGTTCAGTTCGATTAGAACACTCAAAAAAGACCTGAGGTTTTTTTATTCCTCATGTCCTAACACTAATCCATCTTATAATAATGATAAAAGTTAATAAAAGTAAATGGTGACATTTATTTAAACAAATATTAACATTTAATTATACTATTTAATATATAAATGTAGTAATTTAATTTAGATACTAATAGCATTTTATATTGGGTGTGAATCGGCATAATTTTTTTTGTACAACAATAAAACACATATTGTACCCTGCAAATACACAATCGATAACATTGGTTTTTGTGGGTTATTTGACAATGTAAATGCATACACACGTATGCACGCATATCCCTGTGGTATAAGTGGAAGCCATTGCCACCAGTGGCTAGCGAAGTGGTGAGTGTTTTCTCTCCATACACTAAAAACGCTAACGAAATGGTATGTCACTAGGCTACTACACCTGTGTCTACTTACCAGTACCGGTAACGATTGCTACCTAATATTCGGTAGCTAATTCGCTATCACAAGGTAATGCATAGCACACACATTTTTCTACGACGCATTTAATGTATGTAACCAGAGCAATTATGTTTTTAGAAGAATCCCGTTATTAAAGCAACAAGAACTTTAAGATTATAAGAGAATATTATGATATAAGGATTTTGTTTATTTTAAAGAGATTTTAAAGCGAAAACGTGCAAGGTAATATTTAGAAGACGGTAAAAGTAAAAGAAAAAACGAGTAAAAGAAATTTAAAAGATTAGTGAAGGCCGAAAGTTAGAAGTCTAAATAAAATTTCTATTATAAAACACAAAGAAAAATTAGAAATACGCGCCTGTTCTGCAAATCATTTTTTGTGAGAATCATTTAAATTCACAAAAAAGGTGTTCTGTGAACAAAACTTTTTGTGATTTGAAACCGGTCAGCTTTAAGGCTGTCGATCTGAAACCACTTTCTTAATTTTGGACAGATTTCTATAATACCAAAAAAGGTAAAAATATAAAAATATTGCAAACACTTGCTTTTGTAATACATGTTGTTATTTACTTTTGTGATTTAACATTTTCCATTTGTGATTTGTATTTACTTTTTATTTGTCAGCTGTTTTTGTTTTTCGAAAATACCTCGATGCTTGCCAGAGTAGCAAAATTGTGTATCAACTAGATATATGTTTTATTTCTTTAAAAAAAATTAACTATTTAAAATAAAAGCTATTACTTCTTGTTAAATCGTATTGGGAGTTGTTATTCAAAGTAAATTGTTCGCCTGATCTGCTAAATAATAACTCATAAAGTAATAGCAAATGGCAGCAATAAAATTTTACTACCTGTGGCAACTCCTTGTTTCGTTGTTTATATTTTTGTGCTCTAAAACTTAAATAACAACATAAAAAAAATAAAAATTTGTAATCATGTAAGCACTTTTAATAAAATTTTAAATGAATAAATATGTATATTAATTAATTATTTTGATCAGGGGACAGCATAAAAATAGCGCTCAAGTTGAATTTTTTATAAAATTAATGGAGCAGCATAAGGATTTGTCAAGAGGATTTATGAAAGTTGACAGGATGCAGTGTGAAAAGTTGTGGGCAGATCTTGCAACGCAGTTGAATGCGGGACCTCCATCAAAAGATGTAGCAGCGTGGAAAAAGGTATAAGCTAAAATGTTAAAGTCTGTACAAATCCTTAACATATCCACATTCTTATGTGAATTTCTGGCCTAATAGTGAAAATGCGAATATTTATAATCAAAAATGGTTTTATTGTTTTTCAAAGTATTCTCCAACATGATTTATACACTTTTGCATGTGCTTAAACCAGTTGTCGAAGCACTTTTTACACTCCGATTGAGACACCTCTAAAACATGGTTTTTGAACACTTCAACAGCTTCTTCTGGCGACGAAAATCGTTGACCACGCATTTTTTTCTTGATGTGCGGAAACAAGAAGAAGTCATTAGGTGCCAGGTCAGGGCTGCTAAGCGGATGACCCATTAATTCGACGTTTTGGCCGGTCAAAAACGCTCCGGTTTGAGCCGTTGTGTGAGAGCTTGCATTGTCATGGTGAACAATGATTCGTCTTCTCTTGTTGGTTTTTCGAATTTCTCCGATGACTTCAGGCAAACAAATTGTAGTGTACCACTCAGAAGTGACCGTCCTACGTTGCTTAAGCGAAACAGTCGCCACATGACCAGTTTTGCCGAAGAAACAGGCGACCATTTGCTTCGAAGTGCTTCTTCCACGAACAACTTTCGTTGGATTTTGCTCGTCTTTGAACACCCACACGGTCGATTGTTGTTTCGTTTCGGGCTCATACGCATAGATCCATGATTCGTCACCTGTGACGATCTTATAAACGTCTTTTGAAGCACCGCAATCGTATTTTTGCAACATTTCTTTGCACCAATCGACACGAGCCTTTTTTGAGCGACTTTCAAATTGTGCGGGATCCAACGAAAACAAACCTTTTTTACGGCCAGGTGTTCATGCAGTATCGAATGTATGCTGGTGGAAGAAATGTCCAAGGATGTCTCTATCTCTCAGTATGTCGCATGTCGATCTTGCATTATGAGTTCACGCACGGCATCAGTGTTCTCTGGCACAACATCCGTTTTTGGACGACCTTCACGGAATTCGTCTTTGAGCGAGCTTCGGCCACGATTAAGTTCATTATACCAATTTTTCACAGTGTTATAGGATGGTGCTTCATCGCCATACAAAGATTTAAGTTCATCAATACACTCTTGTCGTGATAACCCACGTCGAAAGTTGTGAAAAACGATGGCACGAAAATGTTCACGAGTTAATTCCATTTTTTTCTATATTAATTTTTTCTAGTCACTGTAAACAACACAAATAATGGTCGTACGTCAAAACGTTTTGAGATAATCATCAAATATTGGAGCATTTTCAAAGTGAGTTGTTGTTGATAAAAAGAAACTTAACTAAGTATTTTACGGAAGCTGAGATGATAGATTTTTTAAAGTTTGAAGATATAATGGCAGCTTCTTTTGAGAACAAAGTAAAGAAAATACATATTAAAAAATTTTGTTGTCTTCGAGTTTTACAAGGAAAAGAGTTAGGTATTAAATTTAACGATAATTGGTTTGTCAATAAAACCAATTTAGACATTCCGTTAGTAGTAAAATCCATTCTCTCTTTAGGACCCAAGGATGCACTTCCCTATACAAAGAACGATTTTCCAGGTGTAAAAATGATAACTGAAGGAGAAGATTTTGTACAAACATTAGAAAATAAGGAGGAACAGGAAGTAGCTAGAACAAAGTTATCTTTAATTATAGATAATCTTTTTAACAGAATGAGATTAACCGATAGAGATAAGTTTATATTAGATAAAGTTAAAAAAACTGAGATTTTTATAAGAAGAAATAGAGACATCCTTATTGTTAAAGCGGATAAAGGTAACACTACAGTAGCTTTAACAAAACATGACTACAATATTCGAATTAATAACATTTTAGAAGATACTAGTAAATATCAATTAGTTAATAAGGATCCAACTAGTAAATTACAGAAGATAAACAATGATTTAGTAGATGAACTTTTTAAAAAACAAATTATTACCATTCTTGAAAAAAAAGAAACTTAAGACTAATATAGCTAATGCTCCTAGGTTATATGGACTTCCAAAGATCCATAAACTAGATTTTCCCTTGAGACCAATTTGTTCTTTTGTAAATTCACCTTCATATGAATTATGTAAATTTTTTACAAATATTTTGAAAAAAAATAACTTAATTTTCTAAATATAACGTTAGAAATTCTTAAGAGTTCAAAAATAAGATAAAGAATCTTAAAATTGAAAATAAAAAAAAATATTGGTTTCTTTAGATGTTATATCTCTGTTTCCTAGCATACCAGTTCATTTAGCAATTGACACCATTAATGAAAAATGGGATATAATTAGACAACATACCAAGATTAAAAAATGTTTATTTTTACGAATTCTACAATTTTGTATTGAGGATAATAGATATTTTCGGTTTAACGAGAGAACATATGTTCAAAAACAGGGACTTCCGATGGGATCTCCAGCATCTATTATCGCTGATATTGTTATGAAGAGACTAATGGATTCGTGTATAGAAAAGCTTATCATAAAGCCGAAAGTAATTACTAAGTACGTAGATGATTTATTTTGCATTATTTCAGATAGTGCAATTGATGATATGTTTACAATATTTAATTCATTCAATGATGACATAAAATTTACGATGGAGAAGGAAATCGATTCCAAACTTTCTTACTTAGATACTTTATTGATAAGACAGGGTAATAAATTGTTAATGGACTGGTATCAAAAACCGGCATCATCAGGTAGAATTATTAACTATTTTTCTAAACATAACAAAAGTGTAATTATTAATACAGCTAAAAATTTGATAGATAGAGTCTTAACAATTAGTGATAAGGAATTTTACTTAAAGAATAAAGAAAAGATTAAGAAAATTCTATATGATAATAGCTTTCCTAAGGGACTTACTTATAAATTAATTAATCAATTTAGAAATAGTAATAATATTAATACAAGAAACGTTATGGAACCTAAAATTTACAAATCTTTAAATTATGTATCAGGTTTTTCCGAACGTCTAAGAAAGATAAGAATAAGAATATAAGATAAGAATAAATATAATATGGCCTATAGGACAGATAACACATTGAATCGGTTATTTAGAAGGACTAAAAATAAAATTAATAAATTTGACATTTCTAATATAGTCTACAGAATACCGTGTATAGGAACAACCAAGAATAAGCTTAAAACGAGAATAGCTGGACATAAGTCTGACTTAAGATATGTTAATTCACAAAGAACAGCATTATCTTCCCACTGTTCTGAATTAGGTCACTATCCAAACTTTGAAAATGCTTCAGTTATAAATATTGAAAAGAATTATAAGAGACGTTATATTTTAGAAATGCTACATATAGTTAATACACCAATGACAAAAAGAATTAATTTTAAAGCTGATACTGACGATGTTGCACATATATATATATAGATATTTAATACATAAATTTACATAATTATTTGTTTATACATGGACGAACACAAGAACATTAGTTAAGTTTTTTGTTTTTTCATATATGTATGTATATTTTTTTTTTTTTTTTTTTTTTTGTTAATATGACTTAAAAAATTTTTCTTTTAACTTCACTATGAAAAAAAGTTTTTTTTGTTTTCAAATTTTGTTTTTTGTTCAAAAATTTTTTATATACATGTAAAAACATTTTAATTCCTGAAGATGGTACACAGAGGAGTACCGAAATATTGAAAAATAAATTTAAAAATATTTGCAATTTTTTAAATTAATAAAGGACTCTATTAGTTAATTTATTGATATTAAATAAACACAAAATACAATTACTTATCCTTTTTTAAATAGGAAAAAATGTTGTAAATTTATAATTTACATATATTACATAAGCAAATTATATTGTGTTATTTCATTAATTAATTTTTTATTTACTTTACCTTGGTTTGGCCCCCCAGCCACAGCGAAAAAAAAATATGTATAAATTAGTCCAATCACCAGCAACCCTAAATTAATTAGATAAACATATAAAAGGTACAAGAACATACATATATACGTACATATGCAGTTAAATTCCTGAACTCAAAAACAGTCGTAGAAGTTTCAAACGAAAAACATTGTTAGACTGGGAAAAAGTACGTAACTAATGGGGTAAAATATTCCACCATCTCGCAATGCGAACCAAAAAAGATTTTTAAAAAAATGAACATGATATTTTAGGTATAATAATGTGATTGTTTCTTGTATTAAAGAAATAAAAAAGTTAAACAACTGGAGCTAAAAGAAATAATAAGACATAACAATGCTTTGGAAAAGAGTGCCCAAAATGAATTAAAATTGAAATTTTTAGAGCTAGAGCAATTAAAGCTCGGTATCCAGACATCACTGGCTAATCCTTAACATTATTTTGTGCAATTGAAAATGTATGATCTCTTAGGATAAAATAACTATGATCTTGTACAATACATTTTGATCTTTTGACCTTCTGTAATGAATTTAATTTTCTTAAAAAGATTTTTTGATTATTTTACTTTTGTAAAATTTTTTTTATTTTTTTATTGACTTATTTGTTAATATTTATATATGTTTTTATTTATGATTAGCCAATAATATTATCTCGGATATTAACTGCCGAATGGTCAATTTCATCTTGTTCAGTTGCATCTAGGTCATCATACTCTGAGCTAATCATTATTTCGTCAAGTTCTATATTA
Organism: Cistogaster globosa; assembly: GCA_937654795.1. NCBI lineage: Eukaryota > Metazoa > Arthropoda > Insecta > Diptera > Tachinidae > Cistogaster > Cistogaster globosa. The sequence goes on from OW569403.1 coordinate 85,798,778, forward strand.
TAGTAAATGCATATATTATGCAGGGCACAGCATACGTTGATTATTGGTACCACTTTTAACGGTACATAAATAATTGTACTTTGGAGACATCTGAAACGGCTTTTAAGGACGCCTATGATTCTTTCAATAATGTTTCTGACAGAGGCATGTGGTTGATTAGTTATATATGTTGCCCAATTCCGAAAGCAGGATTTTTGTAAGGGGTCATCAAATACGTTTTAAGAGGATATCCAGAATCTCCCAAAAACCAACAATTTCGTGCACATCCGTTACGCATCCTGGCGTAGTATCGCTTGGCATCACTCATTTTCCAAATGAAGGAATCATGACAGCAGCCAGGCCTGCATGCGTCAACGGCCATTATACGCATTTCATGATCACAAATCTGACGCGATAAACAAATCACTAAGTGTTAATATGTATATAAATATATGTAAGTGAAAGCTTAAAATATACCAACCATTATTTCATTAAGGCTGTAGTATCCCTTTCTACTCAAATATACAGCATGGTCGCATTTCGGGTATCTTGTGTTGTCGAAATTTTTATCCAATTCACGCACAATTTTTCTAATTGTTGCATTACGTTCCGTTTTATTTTACAAAAGGTTGAACGTCCCATGCTTAAGTTGACAACGTTTGCTATAACGCCTTGAAATGATCCAACTGCTAAATATCTTCACAGCTGCCAGCTGAATACTTGTCGGAATGGAACCTTTTGAAATGTGTGGTCCTATATTATCCAATATCATCATAAAAGCTCGTTTATTCAGCCGGAAAATCGATATAAACCTGAAAATGATCTTCCTTTAAGTATTACATCTAAACTTTACATGTTTGTTACCTTCACATTGTTTTATTTATACCCAATGGATTTGATATGTCTCGCAAATATTTCTTTTTAATGCATTTATTTCTTATTTGTTTTCTCTTCGTCTCAACAATTGACAACAACATAGCTCCAGGCATTCTGATATTTTCAATTTAATTTGAAATAAATAAATTTTGTTTAATTTGCACTTGTATTTTATTAAAATTAACAATTTTCAGTTTTATTTTGTTAAAAGTAACAAAATATTTTTTAATTCATATAAAAATGCCGCCATTTATAAACAAAAGTCAGCTGTTATCTTGTGTTTTCGTAAATCAACAAATCACATCGAAAAGTAAAAACTATTGTGATTTGCATAACATCATGAAATCACATTTGTGCTTTCGAAATCACAAAGTGATTTAAGATTTTGTGATTTGCAGAACAGACGTGATAATCGATTCAAATAAAGTGAAGAAAAGGAATACAATGACTTTTTGCAAGCTTACAGTAACATTCAAGAAAAATGCAGTGAAAATGATTTTGAAAAGTCCAATTTAAATGATGATAGCTTAGAGGCTTTAGAAACAATTGATCAACACGAATTTAAAGAAAGTAATAATTTAAGTGTTAAGTTAGAGTTCTGCTATATAAAGCAAAAGAAGAAAATATATCTGTAAATCAGTTTTATAAAACCAAAGAAAAAAATAAAGCAAAGGACGGAACAATAAAAGCTATTAAGGGGGGTACCTATTTGCATTTGAGTTTTAAAGACTCAATACACAAAGTTTTTCAATTTTTGTAATAACTTAGAATTCGATGCTAATATAGATGGATTGCCTCTTTTTCGCAGCTCAAAAGCTCAACTTTGGTCAATTCTATAAGAATTAGAACTATTAATACTATTTCTAATACTAATACTATTTCCCGTAGGTATATTTCTAGGTAAGAACAAACCAGGAAATTGCGATGAATTTCTTAATGATTTTATTTTTGAGTTTTTGTTTTAATATGTGACGCTCCAGCAAAGGCGTTCCTGGTCACAACTCGCGACATGGTTGTTCAAAATGCACAAAATTGCAAAGAAGATTAATGGAACATTAACTTTCGATAGAGATTTTGAAAGAAGAAAGTATTAAAATCACCATTTAGTTAAGTATTTAAATAGAAATCGGTCTTAGAATCTACAGTTATTTTATGCAGCTTGTAGACCTAGGCATTACAAGGAAATTTTTCCTAAGGTTAATCAAAAACAAAGTTTGTTTTGCAAGTGTTCCTGATTTTTAAAATAAGTGTATTAAAAACTTGCTAGAAATGAAGCAGTTTATTCCCAAAGAATTCAATTCTTGGATGATATTTTGAATTGGAAAGCGAAGGAATTCCGGCAGTTCTTGTTATATACTGGAATTGTTGTATTAAAAAATGAAGTTGATAAGAACGTTTACTACGAATTTTTATTGCTTCACTGCGCCTATATATATTAGCTCGTTGCCCTAAACAACGCTTAAGTAATTTGGAAATATTTAATTGATTGCTACATTTATTTGTTCAAAGTTTTCCGTAGTGTTTAGCAAAAACAGTGTTTCGCGCAATGTTTACAGTCTCCTTCATTAAAAAGACACAGTACCTTACTCCGGTGATCCCACTCTATGCTCAGCTTACCGTTACGTATGAAAACTGTGAAGGTTTAATAAAATAAAAGAAATGGTACTATTGCATATAATTTTCAAGGATCTATATTAGGCACATTTACACGTGATAGTTTTTGTTATTTACAAAACAATCAGCCTGTACAAATTATATCTTTGATGTTTAACGGAAAAAATTTCTGCTTGGCCGAAAGCTTAAAAATTTAAGGAAATACTTTGTAGAACCCTGTGAATCAATAATTTTGGGTATTTTTTAGCCAATTTGGAATCTTGTGATAAAACTGCAAAATTTGCATTTTTGACATACAATGCAAAGCTATTTGTATTCCAAATAATGTTAGCATGATTTTAATGCCAATTTTACATAATTGCCTTTAATTTTTTATTTACAAAATTAAATTATAAAACAAATTCAATTTTATCCGAAACAAGTTAAGTTGCTTTTAGCACCAATCAGATGTTTCTTAAATCATGTTCAACAGTTTTAATTTTCGGTCTAGTACCTTCGGAGCCTATTTAGTTAAAAGGAACAAACAATCAAATCTTTTCTCTTTACAATATTAGTATGATATGATAAGTGGCTTTCGTTCAATATTATATGAGAAAAGTTCTTAAAGTTGATTTAAAAACTCATTAAAAACCTAATTTACTAATTTTTTTAATTATAACAAAAATGTCAGAATCAGACCTAAGCAGCCCATCACGCAAAATTAAGCGCCATTAATATAATCGCACCGAGTATAAAAAGCAATTAAATAAATGAAATGGTAAATATTAATTGCTCTAAGAAAAAAATTTTCATAATTTTAAATAAAAATATACATTATTTTTGTATTGCTACCGTAGATGACCTAAAAAAAAGAGACGAAATTATTCAAGGTAAATATTTAAAAAAATAAAAATTATTTTTGATCTCACAGCCTTCATCTTTTAAAGATCAACTAAAGTTCATTGCCGAAGTGTTGGTTAAACAGCAAGTTTTGCTAAGTAGGATGGCAACAAAGCGAATAGAAATTCAGTGTGTGGCAAAACATTTTCCCTTAAAAAATTAGAACTCGCCTTAAAATTTGGACAACTGCATTTCCGCAGTAAATAGGGATGAATATATAAGTTTTTTTATTTTTATGTTTAATTTATTCTATCATTTTTCTTTCATATTTTTTAGTTTTGCACGATCAAAGCTATTATTTCTCCAAGTGGAATAATAAAAAAAACCTTCGGAATAAATTATCTACCGAAATAACGCACGACTTTCGTATATATGGTGTAAAGGGAAAGAAATCGCTGAAGGCATTTGAACACTTTTACAACATTAAATTAGTTTTTCTCCTAATTTCAGATTCTATTCCAGCTAATTCTGAATGACAGCTCAGAAAAGCAATTCATCAGCAAAAGAAACGCTATTTTAAGCAAATGAGTACAAAAAAATTAATAATAATTATATAATTAAGAAAACTGATCCCTTGCTTACAAAAAGCTTAGAAGTCTAAGTATATAACAAGCTTACAGAAAAATAGTTTCCTAATCATACCTACAATAAGCTTACATTGGTAATATTTTTGTAAGCTTAGGAATATAACCAAATAATAAGTTATCCATAAGCAGTATTACATGTTTAATGCAAATAGTTGCAAGATTCGAGTTGGTAAGATGACACGCTCCTAGTGCTGTTGCCTTCATCCGATTTTTTTATATTTAATTATTTTATAAATCCTTTTTGTCGAAAATATATTTATTAAATTATATACATATGTACATATATTATTAATTCATTTTATTAAAAAAATTTTTCTACAAATGTGTATGTACATATACATACATTGTACATTTATATTTATTCAGATATTTTTGATTTTGAGACATATTTTTTTCGAGACCCTTGCTGGTTTTTCGCAAATTGGAAAAATGATTTTGTACTTTTGGTGTATTCATCTTCTCCAACACCAACAGAAATTGCAGCATCTGAAAATTAGAGAAAATAAACAAAAATGTTAATCAAGCATATTACTAAGCATTACTTCCTATGGCCTTTGAACTACTCAGGCTGCGAGCTGTTCCCTTCCAGCATATATTCGCCGCCAAATTATCTGTCAATAATTTGCGCCAGCAGTTTTTTTAAAAATTAGGACATTTTGCTACTGTCAAAAGCTAATTTTGCTTAAAAAATGTTTTAATGTAAATCGCTGTAACAAATAAGGTAGTATTTTTATAAAACTTACAAACAATTCAAAAAAATGTTTGTCTTCTTATAATTGTTGCTCAAAGTTAAGAAAATCATCCATTACTTCAAACGGGTTCTCAGGCATGATCAATTTAACCTGGGTATTTTCCTTTTTTAATTCCTTGACTTCATTAAGAAGACTTTTTATCTCCTGCCGCAATGAAGTCACCTCATTAGTAAGGCGTACGGGTTCAATTATTTTGGAAAATTTAGCTACAATTTCTAAAAATTTACAGAAGAAACATAAGCTTTATACATTTTACCATTTAAATATGTAAGAAATGTGAAAAGCGAAAATCAATAGCAAATAATCTCATCTGCGCATAGTTATAAAAAAACATAGGACAAATAATTTCGTCTCTCAAATATCTTTGGATTGTTTAACATTTCAGAAAAGTTTTTAAATTCCGTTGTTGCGTTTTAAACAGAAACCTTATAAAAAAAAAATTATCAGATCTTGTAAATTCATTAAATTTGCCTTTTTATTTATATTGTTTATTTTAATTTACCTTCAGATCTTAAAGATCCAGCATGTATAATATTTTGATTGTCCGAAAACGAATTATGAAAGACTGTTTTGTGAATTTTGAAACATGTTGTTAAAATTGGTGTCTTTTACTTCACTCATTGTGGATAACTGGAAAAAACCCAAACTCATTATTCTCATTGTTTAAAGCACACGTTTTTGTAATATCTTTTAAACTATGTTCGAAGGATGCTTCAACTTACCTTCAGATCTTTAAGATCCAGCATGTATTATATTTTGATTGTCTGAAAACGAATTATGAAAGACTGTTTGTGGTGTTAAGTTTTGTGAATTTTGAAAGATGTTGTTAAAATTGGTGTCATTTACTTCACTCATTGTGGATAACTGGAAAAAACCCAAACTCATTATTTGCATTGTTTAAAGCACACATTTTTGTAATATCTTTTAAACTATGTTCGAAGGATATTTGTGAAATTGTTAGGTTTGTTGTCTCCAAAATACTCAAAAGACAAGAATCAAGTGGATTCTGAAACATTGGTCTTAAATTTAAGACTTGCAGGCCAATGACTTTATCATTATTTATTGATGACACCTGGAAAATATTATTTCCACTTCTATAATAATTGTTTGGACGCGTATTTGACAAAAGATATTTTGATTTTTTGGATAAGCGATCTTTAAAGTTGGTGTTAATGCTTTGCTTTACCAGTCGATTATATAGTTAAGACGATACATAACTTTTTTTTCTTCAAAAGCCTTTTCAACATACCCAATTTATTTTCAAATTGAAGGCACCGAAAGTTTTACTAGCTAAGTGAGTAAGACAATGAAAATTGTATGTTAAAATCGATTCATCATAATTGTCAGGTAATGATTTCACTAAATTCTTCAATAATGAATCAGCACATTTGTTGCTTAATTTGTATTGTTCAGTGTCCAATAATATTCTCATCGCCAAGCTCAGTTAAAGAAAATGCAAATATCAGTTTCTATTCAAAACGTCTTTTAATATAAAGAGACTGTTATAGAGAAGAAACGTACGAAACTTCATACCTTTCTGTCGAAACTTATTATTATTGTATTGTGAGTAAAATTGCTTGCGGTGCAATATTATCCCAAGAAAAAGATGGTATGCAGCGTCACGTGCATTATCCAAGCGAGAATCGAACAAAGCCTGGATAGAACAAAATTTAATTGCTATCCAATGGGCAATTAATTACGTCAGACCATAAGTTTATAGTAACAAAATTATTGTGCGTAGTGATCATAAGCCGTTGACATATTTATGTTCTTTGAAAAATCCATCTTGCAGATTAACGAGAATCTGTATCGAACTGGAGGAATATGATTTCTTCAAGAACATATAAGAGGAAAAGGCATGTAGCCAAGACTATGGGTTATTAATCTACGTTTTTAAATTTTTGAATTCGCCATTGCGACCACCTAGTAATGATTCGCCTTGCAATATCACTTATAGAAAATCTATTTGCCGTCAAAAAATTGCTTGCATTACGTTAATTTTTTTAATTAATAATAATCCATTGAATTGGAATATCCATTGGGTAGAAATCTATACATGATACATTACTGTACATGAAGTATTTCTTGAATTTTTGTCTGTCTGTGTTAGCATCACGTAAAAACTGATGGATGGATTTGAATAAATTCTAATTCTAACCAAGAATAGTTATTGCACTCTCTTTCTATTTGCTTCAAAAGGAAGCTCCTTTCGAGTTCAGGAACTTGTCAAATGGTTTGTTGCAGAGGATTTTTCTTATTGTCGAATAGGACATAACATATTTATGTAAAATGCAACCTGAGCCCAATATCATTATAGCCGGTAAAAATTAAGCTACTCATCTTACTAACTATAAATGTTCATGCTCCTAAACATTATAACTGTTACAGTTTCTAACAAAAAGGTTGATTTACGAAGTAGTTGTTTCTATAACATTTCTTGCTTAATCAACTTAATATTTTACAGCATTCCAAAACCAGAATTTCTACCCGCCAACAGGTGCTACCAAATTCCTTTAAATTTAAATACTTTACATTTTTAATTTTTTTTATTAAAATGTCGCGTAAGCAAAATGTAAACAAATTTTGAAATAATACGGAAAAATACATAAAGCAAATTCGAACATCTGAGCTATTAGTTCATGGCGAAGTAATACAGGTGAACGCATGAGCGAAAAATCTCATCAGCTGTATACAGGCCGGGGCACATAGAATCCGTCATACGTTAAACTTTGACAAATTCAACTAAAGTCAAAGTAACGGCGGATGAGGTTGGCACAATGAATACTTTGCTGACGGATGTTAAACCAAAGCTTGCTCCCTATTTTTATTCACTTTTAAATTTAATTTGTATTTTATTCACTTTTTAAATTAATTGAATTTGTATTTTATTGTTTTCCACCAAAATTGTTTTTTTTAAATCACAAAACACAATTGAAACACAGCAAGAGTTAAAAGAAAACAGAGGAGAAGAAGCAGTTGATAGTTGTCAAAGTATTCAAAAGTTAAAAGTTGACCAACTTTCGTACTTTGCGTTGTCGGACACGTATTGATTGTGACAACGCTCATAGGAAAACATGTATTTTAACTTACTTGTCAGTTGAATTTGTCAAAGTTTAACGTATGACGGATTCTATGTGCCCCGGCCTTACGTTGTAGTTGTCAAGGCGAATTAAGCTTGCTTGAAAATTGTCAAAAACACATTATTTGAGGAAAAAAATTCAAAAAATTTATTGCTTTTTGTGTTTAATGCTGTGTTTAATTGCTTATAAAAAATAAAATATTTTAATTGCTAAAAAAATTGTACAATGCGGAATCGTAGCTAAATAATCCCTTTGTGATAGAGATAGTGACAATATTATTAAGAATTTAGAATTTCGTGAGTGCTGTGCAGGATTATGTGGCATCCGCTTGTGATGTAGATATGTGTTCGTTTCGGATATGAGTTTTTGTAGATAGTAGTCGATATGGAGTACAAAACACCTATTTTTGTCTGTCTGTCTGTCCGTAAGTTTCTCCGTGTTCGCATCACGAAAAAACTGCTAGATAGATTTGAATAAAGGTGGTTCCGTAAAACCTTGGTTGTGATATAGAATAATTTTTTTTTTATAAAAATATGTCATTTCGTAGAAATGGTACTATTACAGTTGTCGATACACTATATTTTTGTAGATTATGGATGCAAATTTTTTAACACTGCTCAAGAACTCTTTAACAAACGTTTAAAACCCCATTTTTCTAAATATTAATTTTAAGAAAATTAGAAATGATACACGGACGAAGTCGTGGGCATTGCTAGTCATAAATAATTTTTTGCACAATTTCAGATTTTTTACCGTCTCCCTACGCAAGGGTCATTCATCGCATCCAATCCAAAAAACAGTTCCAACAAAAGAAATGGCCACATGGCGCTAGAATAGTATTCTAAAGTGTTTCCAAGCACAATATACACTGGGGAACATTTTGTTCTTTTCCTATTTGTCTCGTAAATGTCTGCTTATGGAAAAATCATTTAGGAGACTTTTCAAGTTCATAACGTTTTCTTTTGTGTTCCTTCCAAGTTTCGTAGAAACGTAACAATACCCAAAACCTTTTACCTATATAAGAATTCTGGCTGTAACCAATGTCGAATAAAAACATATGCCCCTATTGCGGTTCACAACTTTTTTAATAATTTGGTCGTCTTTCATAGATCGGTATTGCCATTCACAACTTAAATGCGGTTGACTATTTGGTTGTGAGGTCGATTTTTTGGTTGTGTTAAATGCTATTGCGGTTCACCACTTTGTATGAGTTTGGTTGACAAAAACAATAAATATACACAACTGCTTATTAGCAGTTGAGTCTTTGTCGGTTATAAATTTCTATTAAATTTTAATAAATTTCCTTTAAAAAATAATACAAAAGAACAAAAAATGTAACAATCGTAAGTATAGGTGTTTTTTGATCTTAATATAATAAATTAAATGTTTAATCCATATACGCAGGACTTTAAAAATAACAACCAAGGTCCAGTTTGAGTGACTTCTACAGCTGATAAAAAGAAATTGCTAAAGGAAAGCCAAAAATTGGGATGACTTAAACTCAGTGTAAGGAAGCGTGGGAAGGATTTATAATTGAATTAAATAGCTTGGGCCCACCCACAAGAACATTTTTATTATTATAAACAGACATCTTATTAGAATTTTTAGTTTATATAGGTTTAGACTCATTACAAAGCAAGTATTAAAATAAATTGCTAATAATAAAAAAAAACACTAACAAGCAACAGGAATGAGAAATTGATATCTCAGCTGTTATCACTAAATGATCAAGTAGCACCATTTAAACACACCTTCGGCGTTGGAAACGTTGCTCCATCAACAAGCGAGGCTCCTGAAACTCCTCAAAATCTCGACTTGCTTGCACAGGTTTCTTAAAATTATCCTTAAATTGGTCTATTACATAATAAAATGCTTCTTTGTTCAGCCGAAAATAGCTTAAAAAAATCTATAAAACATGACTTATTATAAATACTTGTTACTTAGTTTTGACATTTGGGTAGTTCAAGAGGATTGGAATCATCGCGTATTTTTCTACGTATACGTTGAGCATTTGTATTAGCATCATGATTTTCGTCTTCAAAAAAATAAATCCACGCTTAAATCCGTTCTTTTTATTTCATAAAAACTTGATTTAAACTTCTTTTTGCATTTTCTTTTCTTCATTTTACAAATAAAATGCACGGTATTGCCAACATGAAATCGACATTTCATGCCGGCAACACCATAACAAACACAACTAAAAATCGTTGTGTTCTACAATACCAAAAAATAATTTGGTTGAGTCAAAGTCGGGTTGACTGACAGACGACCAAACTTAGTTGAGTTGAGAACGGCAATAGGGGCAATAATTAATGCCAGTAGCTCCTTTAGAAATTTGATATTTGTCCGCACCTAAATAGAATAAAGTCCTATGTAAGGCTTTCAAGTAGGTGGGTGAGCACCGCATAAAGTTTAAAATCGTTTTTTTAAGTTTCTTTTTTGCTTCGGATATTACTTCATCTTGCTCTTCTATATCTTCCTACAGTTTCTTAAGACTTTTAGATATAATGCATCACCGCCGAATTCTAGTAAAAAATAAAAATACTTTTGTTTAATTTTTTTTCTAATTTGTTGTTTTGTTTTCTTAACAATTATTTTTGACAACATACATAGATTTTGTAGCAACAAATTCCATGTTGATTTTTGTGTTGTTGCATTGTAGCCGTGCAATCACCTGTATTAATTCGCCTTGTATTAGTTTTACCTGGTTCAATTCAACTTGTTTTTTCCTCAACCTTGCGTCGTCATGTACGGCTGGATTAACTGAAGAATTAAAAGTAGTGCAAAATTTTCGTGGCAAAAATTATCATATAAACTAGGGATGGCCACGGTAAAAAAACATCGATGTCTTTTTCGATGCGATGTATCGCAAACATACATCGATGTTGCATCGATATTTCAATAATTACATCGATGTTTTTTATAAATCGATTGTTTTTTTAATTATTTTTTATTGAAGTTTAGATGCTTTTTATTTATTACTATATTTTCGAAAAGATTTAAGTTTATTTTACATCTCCCAATACTTCTTTTTAATGCTGTTTAGAAATATAAGTTTACCTCTCAATCTGTCTTTGTTGAGACATCACCTGCACCGCTTGTGAAAAGCGATGTTCCCACTGTTGGAGGAGATCACTTATAGTCACCTGCTCATCACTGATGAAAATGCCATCGCTATGGTTAATCCCTTTGTTTACTCGCTACATTGTTGTTGATTGATATTAATACTTGTATGTACATGCATTTATATTTTAAGATTTGTTGCATTACATTAATTCATAACCATTTTTTTATGCTTTGGAATTTTGTAGCCCAAATGTAAACATTTTTTATTTTAGTTTTTAGTCTCAAAGTTGAATTTAAAAAAGAACCACGTTTATAAAGTAATCTCTCGCGTCTTAATTAATTTATTATAAATAGTTGATTTTTCTACGCGACACCCACCATTGTAAGATATTTAAAAGCGATCTTGTAAAGCTTAGGAAACTGCGATTTATAATTTTTCCAAATATCCAACGGATTTTTGTTCAGTCTTCCAACAGGAGTCCTCAAATAAACTGAAAGTTTATCAGATAATCACCCTTATTCTAGTTGTCGGCATCGTCATATATCAATCTTGATTAACACTTATCAATTACTGCTCAAAGATTTTTTGTATTCTATAACAAATGTGACGACGATATTGTATCGACGTGACTCTAGCTTTTGTCTACGCCATTTTATATAACGAATGGAGGAATTTAAATCAAACATAACATTGAAAATTAAAAAAAGTGAAAAATTGAAGGTTACAAAAGCAAATCAATTTGAAAAATAAGTGAAAAAATTCAAAAGAATCCATCTCTTGCACTGAGTTTTCGCATTGGGTTTTTCCATGTAACTTTAAAGAAAAATGGGAAAAAATTGGAAAAATTCGAAATTCTCTTGGTCCACCTAGAAGATTAGCAGATGGATGGCAGAAGGTAACAAAATAAAGAATCGAATAGTGATTTATAAAAAAGTTTGTAAAAATTGCTTTTAAGGTATGACGAGATATAAAATTTATAGTGAAAAAAAGATGGTTATTAATGAAGCGGAGTGTAGAGTCACTGGCGTCAGAATGTTTAAACAATTTTCACTTAGTCCGCTGGAAGAAGCTCCACAGTTCCTTTAAACTTATAGAAGCACTTGAATTCTGAAGGAGCAGTTCAAAGCGTTCAAATATTTGACATGGGAATTTGCTGAAATCGAATTTGTCGTTGAAGAACCAGTGGAAGTTAACCAACAGTTAAGGGAAACACCTTGCACGTCTAATACTGTTTTACCAATGATACCAGTTCTGTTCAGCCTGTTCCGTCGAAAGTAATTAAAAAGAAAGCAAAAATAAAACCATGCAATTAAACCGATATATTGAAGAACCACAGCAAGCAACAGGCAAAAATACCTTCCGACATTAGCAGAGATAGAGAAAGCTCAAAACGGATGAAAAAAATGAAAAAATAAAAATGAAGGCTTTAAATAATAAAATTTTAAATAAAATTTAACAAAAAAAAAAAAACTTAGGGATGTGCATTTTTATTTCATAAAAATCGATAAACCGTCGACGTCACAGTTGTGTTATAGAATGCACAATTTTTATTGAATTGACGCCGACATTGATACGGAGTGACATTGATACTAAAACGACGACGACGTCGACAACTAGAATAAGGGTGAATATATCTTCATTTTATTGTTTTCCAATTTCTATGAACACGTTTATATATAAATCTACACGTTTTGTATACAATTTGTAATTTCGATGCATCGAAAGGAAACATCGATGTTTTCTGATTGTTCAGGAGCAATAAAACATCGGATTATATCGATGTTTCGACACAATACATCGGGTGTTTTTAAAACATCGATGTTTTTTGTCCATCCCCAATATAAACATTGTATTTTTGTAAATGATTCTTTAATCTTAAATTGCTATTCAGAAAGAGTATCAAAATAGAACTCAAAAACTCTTTTGCCCTTTATTTTGTAGAATTAAATGTATAGTTAACAGCTTTTCGATAAAAACTTAAAAAAGAATTACATTTTAAATGATCATATTGAATTATTTTAAAGGGATAATAAAATAATAAATTTTTCGAATTCATACATAAGAAAATAGTAGAAATTACAAGTACATGTAAATATACATATTTTGTTTTATCTCCACATGACACTAGTAGGTACTGATTATTGAATTGCGTAGTCCTTATCAAAGTCGTATTTATCCTCATCTTTTGATGAATTTAAGCTAAAGCCATCCAGCACATGCGCAATTTTGACAACCCTCTTCTCATTGCGAGCATTTTGTTTCTTCTTTTTCTTTAATTGTTCCTTTATATTCTTATTGAGTGTTTGATTTCCTTAAAAAGTAAATATAAAGTTAGAAAAAATGATAACCAGTAGTTAAAAAAATACGAAAAAGTTTTCAGAAATCAAAAAAGAAAGTGTAACACGAAAGTTTTCGTTGCAATATCTTTAAACTTATAGACCGTATAAATAATTTTCTTTGTAACTTTTAATGTGTTTTTTGACGACATCGTATGTTTGGTAAATAATTGTAACCGTAAAATAATCGGAATGTTCATTTTTAATTGTTACCATCTAATTTCATTGTTGTATCAATTTTTTGTTTTATATGATCACTGACATCATCTAATTTTTGCTTCTTTTGATTTATCATATCCCCCTCATCAATAATTTTATTGGACTGTTCTTTTCGGTGATCATCCCCATTGCTTGCTTTATATTCCACAGGCCCAGTAGTTTCAATTTCCATTACTTCATCTTGCTTAACGCTCAGACTATTTAAAATATCTGTTTCCATTGCTTGAAAGTTATCAACATCAAATTCATGAGCTTCTGTATTAACAATAGAGGAACTAACGTGTACATCGTTATTTTCAATTACTTCCGGTGGAAAAGTGCAGTATTTAATTTTTCCCGTATTCCAGTCATTAAGAACGCTGCGAGCAGCGGCCACAACGTCTGGAACTCCTTTCTTTAAAAATTTTCCTAAACATTTAAAAGTAATCGAAAAATTAGTTACATCTACATATGTGAATACTGAAATGCATATCTGTGACCACAAGCAATAACAGCTTAATTCGGGTTTTTTTTTTAATCTTCAACAGCATTTTAATTTTAATATTGTTGCGTTAAATCAGGGAATGTCGACTTTACCTGTTTAGATTTTAAGGTAAAAAATACTCTGCTTTTTAGCTATAAAGATAAAATTTGACTTGCATTACAGATTTGAGTGTTAGAAGTATAAGTATAGCAATAACTCAATTTGTTCCTAACTCGAATTAAGATGTTATTGCTTGTGGACACAGATATTTAAAATTTAAATTACCCATTCTGGCAGCTTTTTTTGCAAAGAACTCCTCAAATGTATCATATTCAGTAATATCGTATAATTTACAAAAGTATTCTTTGCCAGCTCTTTTTAAAATGCTTTCGGCAATAGTAAAAGGATCCTTTACATTTCCAACGCTTTGGGCATTCTTAAGAACAGCCGCCATATTATCATTGCTTGCACAAGTTGTGAATACAATGCCAGGACAATCCATAAGTTTTATTTTTGAATCCAATTCAACTTCCTGCATTGCTCTAAAACAAATTTAGTTAAATAATAGCTTCAGTTATTAAAGGCCCTTTTTTGACAAAAATGCATACATACATCAAAATACTCACACACACACACACAACAATATTCAGTTATAAAAGCAATACATAATAACAAAAACATTAAAAATTGACAGGAAAAAGTATACATATAGTGTAGTAACTTCACGCAGTAAGTAGAAAATTAAGAACAGAAAGGAAAAAAAACAACCGTTATGTAATTTTAACCTTAAAAATGGAAATTATCAAGAGGTGCGGATCTCTGTCAAATTTTTTTTTTTTTTAAAAGAGAAGTAGCACTTCAGGCATTAAAACCTATTTAGTTATATTCCGTGCTACATTCTTTAGAAAAGGGAGAGATGAGAGATAAGACAGATGGTGAAAGGAGAAAGATATATAGTTATTTTACTTCGTCGGCGAATCTGCTATGAGAAAGTACCGACGAAGGAGACTGCACGTTTTTTTCAATGTTCATTCTGAATATGTATTTATACCATTAAACAGAAAAAAACATTTTTTGTATCATATTTTTGGTAAAATATGATAGAAGCAGAGTGTTTAGTCGAAGAGACCAAAGCCCATATCATAGTCTTTCTTCTTCTTCGGATTCTTCCTTTTTGGCCTCCTCTTTCTTTTCGGTAGCAGCAGGGCCAGCAATTTTGTGGTCAATGAGCGAAGGGAATGCAAATCTTATGGCAAAATTTCCAAAATATTAAAGCTTAGTCGCGCAAAAATGCAGAAAATACTTATAAATTACAAAGCAATTAAAAGCACAAAAATAAACCACACACTTGCAGACTTAAGAAGCTTTCGAGGCGTGATGTTAGCAGTATGCTGAAAGAAGTAAGGCGTGAGCCGAAACTTAGTGCCCCAAAACTAAAAAAAATAAGCTTCGGCTTGAATTTGCTCGCACACCTTAACAAAGCTGTTGACTTTTGGAAACGTGTAATATTTCCTGATAAAAGTAAGCTTAACATTTTTAGAAATTATGGAAGATCAAAGATCAAAGGATACTTAAAATATTATACCAACAGTTAAATATGGTGGCGGAAGTGTTATGGTTTGGGGCGCCATGGCATCATCTGAAGTGGGTCGGTTAGTCTTTGTTGAAGGTAGTATAGATCGCTTGCTATATAAGAACATATTGGAACGAAACCGAAAGGCATCTGTTGATAGCTTAGGCCTTGGTAATCAATGGATTTTCAAACAAGACAACGAACCGAAACATACCGCTCACGTTGAACGAGGCTGACTTCTATATTATATTATGCCCCAAAACAATTAAATTCCCCTCTCCATTTTTCTGATTTAAACCCTCTTGAGCATATCTGGGATGTTTTAGAAAAAGGTACGAAAATTTGACATAAGCAGTCGGGAAACCATTAAAACTGCTCTTGGTCGAGAACGGACCGAAATTAAGTACGATATTAAAGAACATTTAGTAAATTCAATGCCCCGTCGCCTTCAACATATTTGCTTACATTATGCCTAGAAAATAACTCAACTATTGACTATTATTAATTTTTTAACAGCAATGATTAAATTCTGTATAAGGTTTATTGATTTGTTCTGCCAGTAAATAGTGTTAATGAAGTGATCACATCGAAGCACTCGCCGATAAAACCAAATATACAGCCAGTTCTAAATTAGGAACATAAGCATAAACTAGATAAACCTTACATGACGTTTTGAAACTGTGTCAATTGGACAAAATTTGAATTATTTTCTAAAAAAAACAAACTAACTGCTAAAAAACAACTAACAACTAACTGAAATCACGAGTATTGTTTAATAAGCAAAATAAAAAAAATTATTAAGCTGGCAATATCTTCAAGAATTTATAAATACAGATCTGTTCTGAAAATCAGGTGATTCTAAATCACGATCGATTTTAACCCCCAACGATTTGGTACTGTTCTGAAAATCACGCGATTTTCAATTTTTAGCGTGGTTTCAAATGTTCGAAAACACAAGAAAACTGAGGGGTTACTCTCTATTGCGATTTAAAAGAAAAATGGTACGTAATTGAACAATTGGTACCCTCCATTGCGTTTTCGTATTTTCCTTTCGGATCTAATTTTTTTCTCTTTGGGAAATATGGTATCACCGCACTCAGTAATAAGAAACCTTATGTCAAAATCATTCGTTTTGCGCAAATATCTTGCGCTTAAAAAAACAAACGCAAAAGTAAAGGAATCATTTAAGTAAGCACAAAAAAAAATTTTATATTTATATCTAAATTGTAGTTTTTTAGTAAAAAGCCGAAAACGTTACAGACTTAGCAACGGAAGTTTGAAATTTGATTTAATGGTGCAACAAAGCGGTTTAGCCAAGGGACAATTACAGTGCGGGAATGTCAAACAACGCGCCAAAAATTTGTCTAAACTGGCGGACTTTCTGTAAGGGATTAAGCGGGTAGGAAAAAAGTAATTCTGATATTCACACCTATACTGCGTTTTAATTCGAATTGATATTTTGTCCGTCTGACAACTTTGGTATTCTGCGTTTCGATTCTGCTCAGTTTCTTCCGATTGTATGTATTCTGCATTACGATCGGAGTTCCGTTTTTATCAGTTTTTATTAACGGGGTTTTCGTTGTGTTTTTTAGTTAAAAAGTTAAAAATTGAAAAAAAAATGTTAGTAGAAAATTGGTTAAAATGTCCAGCAATGGTTTAAAAAACACTTAAAATATTTTTAATTAATTTACTAACTTAAATTAATTTTCTTTTGTTTTAAATTGTTATTTTTTTTTACCCGAATCTGATGTTTTTTTTACGTATTACGGGTCAAAAACAACAACAGCAAAGCAATATGAAAAACTGGCAAATTAATTTGCATCTAAAGCAGACATTGCATGTGAATACCACCAGCGATCAAAGGAAGAAGTAGCAGCGTTCTGAGAGGAAGTTGCAGAAGTCCTCAATGCACTAGGTCCTCCATCAAAAAATGTCAGCGCAAAAAATGCCATGAACAACTAATTTGTATTTTGTTTTTATATTTCGTTTAACAATTTTTTTTATAAACTTTCAGGTCTGTTCTGAAAATCACGTGTTATGAAATCACGAGCCGGTTTGAAATCATGAAAACGATTTGGTGCTGTTCTAAAAATCACGCTATTTTAAGTTTTTCGGCGTGCTTTCAATTTTTCGAAAACACAAGAAAACAAATGTTTTTTTATTTGTGTTTTGTTTGTTTATTTCTTAACATTCGTAATTTAGTTCAAATAATTCAAAATGCCTGGAGCTATTTTATTAGCAGTAATCAATGTAAGAAAAGAGCATTTTAGGAATGAGCGTACTAAAAGGCGTTACTTGCGAGACTTGTCTAATCCTATGAATACAAACGAAAATATGTAAGTAATGTACTTTTGTACACTCCTTCCAAAGTGGTTACAATTATAAATGTGTGCTGTGCTCTAATAACATATGCAAAAACTTTGCAGTACCATTTGAAGAATGTACAATTGAAAGTATAGACGATGATGAGGACTTTTCCGAACCACCTGATGGTGATGATGATACGGCAAAAACTATAACGGATAGTATAGCACAGTCTCTACTATATTCAAACAACCGCTAAATATTAACAATAAACTACAAACACTTTATTTAAACCACAAAAAGTTATTTAATTTATTGGTAAGGAACAACAATCTTATTTAATTTATATAAGGTACAAAAAATTACGAGATCTTATTTTATGATGTTGGTTACATCAGGTTTCATTTGCTTAAGCTCCAACAACTCCAATATTATTTCATTTTTAGTTTGTAAGGTTTTTTCTATTACGTAGTGGTGTTTGGTATTTTCTTTCAGTTAATTTTCTTTCCATATTTTAATTTCTTTAAGTTCTCTACGATCTTCTTTTACATTTATATATATTTCTTTTAAATATCTTCTGTTTTCTTTTATTTCTTTTTTAATAACTACCAAGTTAGCAGATATTTTTGAAAAATGCTCTGCTTCCATATTTAAAACGTCCATAACATCACATGTGTTCTTCGTTTGCGACTGGTAGCTCAGCCGGATGTTGCTGACGATGAAAAAGAGAGAGTAGGTGTTTCACTAACAGGTGAATTAGCTTTTTGAGTTTTAGGCAATGTATTTTCTACATTCACTAACGCTTCAAATGTTGACATTGATGTGGAAATCGTTGCCGATGTTGAAGGTAGTTTTCTATTTTGTTTGGTCTTACCCATACTTGCCACGCTTTTGAAATTGGTATTCCATCCACTGAAGCGTATAAGCCAATATTATTGCAATTTGCTCATCGGCTGGTGACAAAATATACCTGTTGAATATGCCACCTCCAGTTTTGCTTGTTATGTGCCAGTTTTTGCTTTACGCTGTTCCTTAAATCACTCCATACCTAAAGAATATTGTTGGTCAAATTCACACATGAAATTCAAGTCTACCTTTTTCCAAGCTGTCGTTTGCTTTTTTGGTGGTCCAGATGCGTTGAGTTCATCTGTAGGGTTCACCCACAGCTGTTCAAAGCGAACCTTATCGCCTTTTACAAACCCCCTCGCCAAGTCGGGATGCTTCTCCATAAAATTTATAAATATTTCCAGTTGATTTTTGTTCTTATGCTCCCCTGTGAAGATCAGTGAAGTTAGTTAATTTTTGCTTTTAAAATTACATACATATGTATATACTTACATTTATTATTAGAGCGATTAAAATTTGGCGTCAAACAAAAAATTCAGGAATTCACATAAAAATTTGAAATTTAATTTATTATATTTTAAAATTATTAAAATTTGAAATTTTATTTATTATACGTCTTGACTAGGCATTGATTTGTTCGCACAGGAACAAAACGTTGGCAGAATAGGGAACAAAAATTTGTTCATGTTTTTCTACGTGGAGAAAACGTAGCGATGTTCATGTAATGTTTGTTCACAGTTTTTAATATATTTTTATTTATTTATTATGGTTGTTTTATTAAATCATATACATTTAAATATGAATTACAAAATTTACAGTCGTTTTGGTCTAAATATTGCCTTAATTAAATTCTTTTTAAATTTTTTAATATGAAAGTGACGTTTGATGGCAGACATCGTTGTTCGAACAAATGTTCTGGTAACGCTGTTTGAACAAGAACATGACATCGACATCGATGGTCTACACAAGCCATTTTAATGTGCGCACATGAAATTGTTCAATGGTTGAACAAATCAATGTCTCGTCAAGACGACGTGTTACAAACAAAATTAATTTAAAACAAAACAAAATTTCGAAGTTGCCACTGTTTTTATTGATGAAATTTGCTTACATTTTGCACTTGCTTTTTTAAATCTGTTCAAATTGCCGCAGTGTTTGACTGTTTTTATTTTTTTTTTAACAATAATCATTAAATTTTTCTTAAATTAAGAACATGATGGCATAAATTTCACATTCTGGTTTAATACTGAGCCAATTTTCTAACCTCAGAATTATCTTCGGAAAAACAAACAAGCTGACTGTTAAAGAGAAAAACAAAATCACGAACATTACTAAATACACCCAAAAAAAAAAATTATGAAAGCAGTATTTTCAGAAATTTATAAATATATATGATTTTATGTGTAAAAACATAATTTTTTACAAAAATAAATAGAAGATATATCATTTTAACTATATACATAGCAACATTAATAATGAATTCTAAACGAAATAAATAGAAAAAGAAAGCAAGTGATTTAAAATCGGCACTCATTTTGTTAACGTTTTTAAATCATGTAATTTCAATATATTTTTTACGCAGAAAACCTTTTGCATGATTTGAAATCACTTTGACAAAAAGTGATTTGTAGAACAGACCTGTTTATCAAGAATTTATTTTTAATCATGTATACATATTTCATTTCCACATTCCACAGTGATGCTATAAATTTTGTAAACATTTTTGTCTTCTTCTTTTTCTTTTAATTCCGTTTTTCTTCAGAATACCAATTCTCGACCGCAACGGAACTGAATGCGAAGACTAAATCTAAACGTATAATAAGGGTGATTATGTCTGTTTGTACACTGCGTGTCATAACTATAGCCGCATTTAGTTTTTCGTATTTTTCCAGTATTAAAGACATATAAATATAAACGGGGTATAACATACCACAGTTCATTAACGGTACTTTTGTTTATAAAAAACTAGACCATGAGCTTCTTAAACTGAGTAAGCAGTGACCAAACAAAATATTTCTTATATATCACAACTATAGCCACAATGCTTAAATTAATTTTTAGCGCAAAGCAGAGGCCAAATTACGGCATTCGATATCGAACGAAATTTCCATTTAAATTCTATTGAAATTTCGATCGATATCGAATGCCGTAATTTGGCCCCAGGCTTTAAAAATTTAAAATATTTTGTTTAATTTGTCTTTCTTCTTTACTATTTTAATAAAATGCCACGCGGCAAATATCTAACCGATGTCGGAAAGGGCAAAATTTTAGTATTTTTAGAAAATGACATGAGCAACCGTGAAATCGGAAGAAAACTTAAG
The DNA here is from genome assembly GCA_937654795.1 of Cistogaster globosa. NCBI lineage: Eukaryota > Metazoa > Arthropoda > Insecta > Diptera > Tachinidae > Cistogaster > Cistogaster globosa. The sequence goes on from OW569403.1 coordinate 85,819,674, forward strand.
TTGTCGGATAAAGTTGTTAGGAATTTTGCAAAAAATCCAACTGAATATGGTCACAAAAAAGCTGGAGGTCCGAAAAAAAAGTTGTCTGAAAGGGATAAACGGAAAATCGTTGCCGTTGCTAGCAATTCAATGAAAAGCAAACAAAGACCTTGCAGAAGAGGGTTTCTTATCTTTGCAAAATAAAAAAACATTTTAAATGATATGATCACTTTCCGCCTACATCAATATTGCCACTGAATCCATCACTATTTTATATTATTTTTTTTTTTTCAATAAAAAAAAAACACAGACTAAGAAATTTGTAAATTATAATATGTTGTTCATTATACCCTTTATTTTTGTTATCTGCATTAAATGTATGTAATAATTACAGGGAGTCCACACCCGATGAATTTATATCTTGATGAAAGTCAAATTTATATCATGATGAAAATTCATCCTGTGTAGACTTCATTTATTAGTATTATATCATCGTTATGATATAATTATCAGAGCTCATAGACTAATAAATTCATCATGATATAAAAAGTCATTTTATATGTAATTTTATTTTTGACGTATAATTTTTTAATAAAATTTTGAATTATTATAGCTTAGGCATTTTTTTTATTATGTTTTTATTATAAAAACCAACCGAAAGTTCAAAAAATAACATTTAGACAGAATTATTTGAACATGTTGACTTCGCAGTGACCAATAAAGAATTATTCATCATAATATTAAATCATCAACGTCTACCCCTTTGAACTGATATTAATATAAATTTGACAATTGTTCTGCCGGCGTTTTATTAGGCATTATGATGAAAATTCGTCTCGTGTGGACATAGTGTTAATACTTTGTATCAGCCGCGAGGCTTTGTATATTATTTAATAAAATTATTAAATAAATAAAATTCAGGTTTTTGTTTACAAATTTTGACAGGATAAGCATAAACTAGATAAATCTTACATGTCGTGTTAGTTTGGCAACATTAGAATTATCCTCTAAAAAGCAAAATAACTGCTAAAAGGAAATCACGACCATTGTTGAATAAACAAAACATTTTTTGTAAAGCAACCAGTGTCTTTAAGAATTTACAAATAATTTCCGTTTTTTATGTATAAAATCTAGTTTTTTTTTAAATTATTTTTTAATAATTTTTTTTAATAATAATTTAAAATACAGTATGTGTGTATTAATATGCATACATACTTACGTACACACATGCCTGCACTAAATTCATTAATTGCGACGACAACCTTAAATCGCTGCTCATGCATTTTTATTTTAACTTATATTTTAATGTGAAATTTATAAAACAACAAACAACAAAAAAACTATTTGTCATTAAATTACAATTTTGTTTTCTTCAAAATTTAATTTTAATAACAACCTTGAACTACCGCTTAATGTTACAGGCCGTTCATTGAATTTTATTTTGTATCACTTTTGCTTATATTTGCATTGCCTGGGTATCTCATGTTTGTGCTGAAGTTATGGCACACACGCCGAAAACTAAACCGGCGGTGCATTGAACTGACGCAAAACAAAAGGCTCAGGTAGCAATATTAACGACTCACACCAAATGTAATTGCTTACCATTAAATTCTTTTATATTTTTATTATTATTATTACTAATATTTAGTATAATTTAGTATTTAGTATTAAAAAGCAAAAAAATAGTATTTAAGACTTTAATGTAATACCAATAAAAGAAACGGTTGTTATTTTTCTCCTCACCGCTATAACCAAGTTCCAAGTGCTTGCGTTATAGCACCTGCTGTCTTGGTGTTACTGCCTTGACACAACCTATTATCCTGACTAGGTTTAAGTGCTTGAGTCAGATAAACTATTCATTTAAGTAAACTAACCAAGTTGAAGTGCTTGCGTTAGAGCACAACGATCAGCAGACGAGCTGAATCAATACATTCTGGTGACCCCGACGTGATCACGGCAGGGATGGAATCGATGGACCAGTTGACCAATTCCCAACGAGCTACAGGAGAGCTTATAGAGGCCATTATCAGAAACTACAAAAAGGACCCAGCGCCAAGGATAACTGCAGCTTATTACGGAAAAAGAATCCGAAGATTAGACACAGCTTGGGATGAATTTGAATGCACCGATAATAAAATCCGATGTCTTGAGGATCCTCCACTGGATCATAAATACTTCACTGACAACTAGTACAAGAAGAAATTGTCACGAAATACAGGGAAGTATTTACATCGGCCATGACTACAGTATCCAACACTGATCAGCCTACCATCGAAAAACCTATAGTGCATGCAAGGACCTCTCCAGCATCCTCGAATTCCGCAATAAAAAGACAAGGTGTAATGATATTATCATTAAGGCGGCTGTTAGTCATAGACCCCACCGCATCTAACATGCAGCTAAAAGAAAAACTGTGGAATGAAATCCAAAATTTACATTTCTCTATATGGGAAACAAACCCTGATCCAATAAAGGTAGGGTACGATGTCAACGCCTACAACGATTTGGAAAAATCAGTCATTGAAAATTTCAAGTTGTCCCCTCGCCCACAGGAGCAAGCAATCTACATATACCAACATTTTGCCACTGCCCAAAGTCATAATTCCAAGGTTCAACGGAGTGGCAATCCTTTCACGATTTGTTTACACAACTAGTTGACAACCAGCAAATTCCGACGGTACAGAAAATGTGGTACCTGAAGTCAAATTTATGGGGTGAAGCTGAGAAATTGATAAGTCATCTCACAGCCACAGCCGATAACTACGCTACCGCCTGGAATCTACTACAAGACCGATACAACAATCAACAAGTTCTGGTCACTACTATTCTGCAGCAACTATTGGATTAACCCAATGTGGGACCATCAGCAGCTGCGATTAAACAACTCCATGATACAACTCAAGAATCTCTACATGCATTATACAATATCGGGATTGAAACCTCATCTTGGGACCCCATGCTTCTTCACGTATTGGTGAAAAAGTTAGACCGAAGCACTCATGTTTTATACGAAAGGTCTATCACCAATCCAAAGGTGGTGCAAATAATAAAAGGTCTACTCACATTTCTAGAAGGTGGCTTTCAATCCATGGAAGCAATGATTCATAAAGAAAGGCCATCAAAAGTGTACGTTTCCACCACTGCAACCAATCAAACAGAGTTCTCTTGTACACTTTGCAAAAACGGTTATCATCAACTGTATCGGTGCCCGAAATTTCAAAAGTTAACACCACCAAATGGCCTTCAATACGTTCGGAAACATAATCCATGCACAAACTGCCTGAGAGCAGGGCACACTGCAAAGACATGTAAATCAGGGTCATGCATGAAGTGCAATAACAAACATAACTCATTGCTCCACCTGGAGACTGGCAATCAGCCGCCGAAGCAAAAATCAAACACTAACAAGACACATCAACCAAACTCGTCAAAAGTAGACGAAGCCTCTGTCAGTATAAGGACAAGTAGCCTTCCAGAAGCAGCATCACTAGCAACATCGAATGTGGAATCACAGAACTCATATGTGCTTCTCAGCACTGCCCTGGTAAAAATTAAAGCAAATGCAACGGAAGTTGAATGCCGTGCTTTACTAGACTCAGGTTCTCAAGTGAATCTTATAACCGATCGCCTGGTAAAACGACTTAATATTCCAAGACAGGCAGCAGCAGTAAACATCAATGGAATCGGAAGCTCCGCTACAAATTCACAACATCGAGTGAATGTTGCTTTGCATTCTCGAATTAGTGGGTTCTCAACTCGCCTTGAGGCACTTGTTCTACCTCGCATAATCGCACCACAACCATCCCAATTACGTTAGCTGATCCTACATTTAATCGACCAGATAATTTTGACCTATTGCTGGGTGCAGAACAGTATCACCAACTACTTTTAATTGTACAAATCACATTGTCACCACTACTGCCTGTAGCAGGCAAGATACAGAACGAACCCTCAACATATGTATCATGTGTAGTATGCACTAAAGATGAAGACCTTGGAACTTCCATCGCTCGACTGTGGGAATTAGATGAAGTAAAACTGATTAAAACGACACTGTCAATTGCCGAACGACAATGCGAAGATCATTTCGAACAAAATACTGTATAGAATCATGAAGATCGTTTCGTGGTAAAACTACCATTTCATCAAAGCCCTGACACTCTAGGCGACTCCCATGAAATCGCACTCAATCGATTTCTTGCTCTCGAACGCCGGCTTCAAAAATCTCCAGAGCTGAAAGCCAAATATAGCGAATTCATGGACGAGTATGAATCAATGAGGCATACGACAAAACTAGATGCAGCTTTCATCAAGTCCCCAAACTATATTATCCCACACCATTGCATTTTGAGACCAGAAAGTTCCACCACTAAACTGAGGGTAGTTTTTGATGCCTCCGCCAAAACGTCTTCTGGGCACTCTCTGAACAATCTTATGTATACAAGACCAACAATTCAGAGCGAGCTATTTTCCATACTCCTGCGTTTTCGAATGCCGCGTTTCGTTTTCACTACGGATATTGAGAAAATGTACAGGCAGATTTTGGTTGCTCCCGAGGACCGGCAGTTTCAACCAATAATTTGGCGAAAGGATACCACAAGACCTATTACGTATTATCAACTCAATACCGTTACATATGGCACGCGATCGGGCTGCATCAGTTGGCAAAAGAGAACGAACTTGAGTACCCCCTGGCTTCACAATTTATTACTAAAAATTTCTACGTAGATGATGGATTGGGCGGGTCTGGCAGCTTAGCAACAGCAATATCCTTGCAAGAACAACTCGTGCGGGTCATAAGAAAGGGTGGTTTTGTCTTGCGCAAGTGGTGTGCAAATCACCCACAACTTCTGCACAACATACCACAAAAGGACTTAGAAGTGAACCTGGACTTCGAGAGCACAAATTCTGACACCATAAAAACTTTAGGGCTTGTGTGGCTTCCAAAAGACGACAAACTGGGTGTGAAGGTCAACACGGTCAACAGCAAAAGAATCACTAAGAGAACCGTAACATCAGATATAGCCAAACTATTCGACCCGTTAGGGATTCTATCTCCTATTATAGTAACAGCCAAACTGTTTATTCAAGAATTATGGGAGCTAAAAATAGACTGGGATCAATCATTGCCTGAGTCACTGCATACCAAATGGGTCAACTTTCGTGCAGACTTGAATATTTTAAAATCATTTAAAATATCACGACACATATTCAAAGGAAGAATTCCAGTCACAACAACTACGTATTTTTACAGACGCATCCGAAAAGGCTTATGGAGCAGCGGCATACATACGATCAGTTTACAAAGATGCAGCATCATAGTACACCTACTTTGTGCTAAGTCCCGCGTAGCCCCACTAAAACGCCAAACAATACCACGACTAGAATTATGTGCAGCTACTCTCGGAGCTCAACTCGCCACAAGAGTCAAGTCCGATCTCCAAATTACAAGTCCTGCCTGGTTTTGGACTGATTCAGAAATCGTGCTTCATTGGATAAATTCTTCATCATCATCGTTTAACACGTTTGTAGCAAATCGAATTTCAATAATTCAAGAAGAAACTCGGCCAGAACAATGGCGGCACGTCAACTCCAAGTGCAACCCAGCAGACATATTATCTCGCGGAATATCACCAACGGCCCTTAAAGAATGTACGATTTGGTTTTATGGCCCCCTGTTTTTACATGGCATAGAGAAATTGTGGCCACCTAAGTTCACTCCTAGCTCCAGTACTCCAACAAATCTCGAAAGGAAAACAAAACTGCTTGAGTCGCGGGCCATTATTACGCCCGAACCTGACTTTATTTATAAAATTTATCATAAAAATTCATTCCACCGACTGCAGCGGATTGTGAGGTACATTTTGCGATTTATTAGTAACACTAGATGTCAAAACCAGCTGCGGTAATCATCAAGACTACTATCTACAGCAGAACTGAACCAAGCACTAATTCCAATAATTGCACAGATGCAATGCTCAGAGTTCGGGCAAGAAATAAAACAACTCAAAAGGTACAACAAATTACAAGGCTCTAGCAGCATTCAGAACCTAACGCCCTTTTTGGATGAAAACGGGTTGATTATAGTTGGCGGTCGACTTGATGCTTCTGCATTGGCATACGATTCCAAACATCAACTCCTCATTCCATACAATGATCCCATTGCAAAACTAATATTTCAAATGATTAATGAAGACTACAAACATTGTGGCATACAGACATTGTTAGGTATTGTCCGACAACGTTTTTGGCCTATAAAGGGAAAAATTATGGCACGAGCCACGGTTCATCGATGCACAACATGAGCAAAGCCAAGCCAGAGCTTTTCCAGCATATCATGGGAAACTTGCCTCCAACACGGGTTACGCCGTCCCGTGCGTTCATCAATGCTGGAGTCGACTACTGTGGCCCCATTACGGTGCACTACAAGATTCGTGGGAAAAGACCGCACAAGGCTTACATTGCTCGACGTGGACATTGCCAAAATATATATTGCGATAACGCAACTAACTTCGTTGGTGCAAAGAATAAATTACCAGAGCTATCAACCATAATATATTCAGCAGATGCACAAGAAGCCATCACGAACGCTTGCAGTACAAGGGGCATACAATTTAATTTCATCCCACCAAGAGCACCACACTTTGGTGACCTGTGGGAGGCAGCTGTAAAATCAGCCAAATACCTGTTGGTCAGAACCTTGGGAAATGTTTCGTTAACGTACGAAGAGCTCGAAACGGTAGTAGTAGAAATTGAAGCCATACTCAATTCTGTCGAATGACCCAAACGATATAGGAGCTCTAACACCAAGCCATTTTTTAATAGAACCCCTAACTAACTGCCCAGATAGACGCATGAGCTTAATCCACAAGCCTTAAACTAGAAACTCGATGGAAGTTAGTTTCTCAGCTGAAGCATGAGTTCTCGAAGAGATGGTCGTGAGACTATCTGAATGAACTGCAATATCGAAACAAATGGCGAGAACAATCGAAAAACCTTCAACCCGGAACGATCGTGATCATCAAAGAAGACAATGTTCCAGTAATGAAATGGCCATTGGGGCGTATAGTAAAAACTTACAAGGGAACTGACGACGTTGTGAGAGTCGCAGATGTGCAAACGTCAGGAACGTTCAAGCGAGTAGTTCAGTATTTAGCCCCGCTTTCCAAACTCACGGACGAACCTGACGAGGAACAGCAACAACCGGGCCCACAAGATGTGGGAACCTACCCAAACACAGAAAAACAATGTCCAGCTCCGTCACCTAAAGAAACACCACCCACCAAGAAAAAGCGCACATTATCCACTCTAATTCTGGCCATACTCCTCACCATTCTGCTTTTACTTCCACTCGCGACCACAGAAAAAATTGAAACAAAGCCATTCGAAAATAAAGTCGGCTTTCACTTTGAAGGGCTTGGCAACGCACGCATGTCTCGGTCAGAATGGAATATAATATCCTACTACAACCTAACATCATATTGGAAAGAAATAGCTACCTTCATGAACGAGGCAAAGGCACTGCATCAATTATGCAATCGTCTAACTTCAAACACGACTTGTCTAAGCATCATTCAAGCAATTGAGCTTAGCCTGATAGGTCTAAAAACATCTTGCTTAAAAGAAGGGTTACACGCGGTGCCATCAACATTGTTGGGAACATTGCGAATTCACTATTCGGAGTTCTCGATTCAAATTATGCTGAGCAAATGTCAAATACCATCAACGCAGTAAACGAGAATAAAATTCACCTTAAACAACTCTTGCTTAATCAAACCTCAATTATAGATGCCACTCTCAATGTCCTAAAACAAAACGAAGATAATCTCAAACAAAAATTTAACAACATATATAGTGAGTTAAATCAACTCGTATCAAGGCTCCACGAAGACGAAAAAGACCAGTATCAAGCAAAACTGTTCAACATTTTCATCTCCCGTTCAATTCAACTTTCTTTAACATCAGCAAGGCTACATCGAATTCAGTCAGAAATCGTAGCAGCATTAACTGACTCACATCATGGGAAAATTAGCTTTACACTTTTGTCACCGTCCTATCTTCAAGCCGAGCTAGTGCAAGTTGAGAATCACCTACCTAGCTCTCTAGAGTTGCCTGTAAGACAAGATAACATCCTACAGCTCTACAAACTCATGAACGTAAAAGGTGCGGTTACAAAACAACACGTCATCTTTCACATCTCCATTTCATTGGCTGATCACGAAACATTTGAACTTTTCAAGCCACACTCCATTCCCGCTCACATAAACAACAAAAATATCACCCTGCGCCGACTTTCTAGCCATAAACGCTCACAAGGACCAATATTTTGTATTGAACGAGAGGCAGCGAACCACATGCACGATTATTAAAAAGGACGAAGTCCTATGCCAGCACATGCAATCAAAATTTAACGCAAATGCTGGCAAATGCTTATGCGAGCTTTCCCTTCTCACCAATAGCACCCAAACACCTTGCAATATCAGTACCGTTTTGGACATCATGGCACTAAAACAGCTGGAATCCGGTAATCAATGGTTATATACCATGCATCAGCCTTCCCGAGCAAGCGCCGTGTGCGGACAACAAAAATTACAACTAAGCCTAGAAGGATTTGGCCTCCTAAAATAAGCCCCAGATTGCACTATCAAAATCAATTCTATCACCCTCACAGGCCATGACATCTTTACCACGGATCTCCAAACATCACACACCGTGACTACCAACCTGAGTGACACCATTGATCAGAAGAGGTCCTAATTGAAAAAATGCACATCAAATCCTACGTCGACCAAGTTAAGAATATCTCCGAGATACAGAGCACACTGCATCAACAAGTGGTTTCAGATTTCCCATCCCAAATTAAACACATACAATATCACCATGGAACCATTGCGTATGCTGCCCTTCTGCTCGCACTCATAATCAGCATTACAATTGCATGGAAAAGGATACAGCGCAAAAGAAATAACTCAAATCAACAGGCACCACGTCCAGCCACACGCCAATTTAGGACCACTCCAGAATTTGAAGTCTCAGTAACTTAAGTGCTAGCAATGAGAGCAGTGTAAGGTTGGTATTTTGTTGAGCATGACTCAACGGCCGGGTAGATGTTCAAACCTTCACAGTTAACTTCGTGTGCAAGTAAGTATGTTTGCATAAATATACATACATACTTACGTACACACGTGCCTGCACTAAATTCATTAATTGCGACGACAACCTTAAATCGCTGCTCATGCATTTTTATTTTAACTTATATTTTAATGTGAAATTTATAAAACAACAAACAACAAAAAAAACTATTTGTCATTAAATTACAATTTTGTTTTCTTCAAAATTTAATTTTAATAACAACCTTGAATTACCGCTTAATGTTACATGCCGTTCATTGAATTTTATTTTGTATCACTTTTGCTTATATTTGCATTGCCTGGGTATCTCATGTTTCTGCTGAAGTTATGGCACACACGCCGAAAAATAAACCGGCGGTGCGTTGAACTGACGCAAAACAAAAGGCTCAGGTAACAATATTAACGACTCACACCAAATGTAATTGCTTACCATTAAGTTCTTTGATATTTTTATTATTATTAATATTTAGTATTAATTAGTATTTAGTAATAATCAGCAAAAATATAGTATTTAAGACTTTAATATAATACCAATAAAAGTAGAATTAATAATTCAATCAAAAGAAACGGTTATTTTTCTCCTCACCGCTATTACCAAGTACCAAGGGCTTGCGTTATACCATCTGCTGTCTTGGTGTTACTGCCTTGACAACCCAATATTCTGACTAGGTTTAAGTGCTTGAGTCAGATAAACTATTCATTTAAGTGAACTAACCAAGTTGAAGTGCTTGCGTTAGAGCACAACGATCAGCAGACGAGCTGAATCAATACAGTATGTCAATAATGTCTACACACAAAACAAAAGCTAGTTTTTTTATATTTCGTATGAGAAAAAACGCTTTTTATAAAATTTATTTATTATAATTATTTACACTATTTGCAAAAGTTACGGCATTTATACTACGGAATTTTTCATGAGATTAACATGAAATTTTTATTTGTTGGTGAAGCAGGAGTGGTTAGAAATATGGTATTGCTTGAATTACGAGAGGATGTTACTGTTGCTTATGTTTATTTTAAAATATCGCATAACGCTGTAACTTAAATAGAGAATTGAGAAAAAATTTCCTCAAAAAATTGCATAGTGTAAATCTTGGCCATAAAACAGAAAAAAAAAACGAAATTTTTATAAAAACAACAAAAATTTAAAACAACTACTCCATTTTTTTTAAGTCAAGAGACTCTTTACACAATTGATGACATTTTTGTTAAAACTAAATAATTAAAAAAAATGCATTAGAAAATTTTAGTATTTTGCATGGCCACTGTTTGCATCTCTCACGCATTGCAATATCTTTTTCATAGAACTGATTAACTTCTTTAAGTCGTAGTTGGATGGTATATTTTGCCACTCTTCTAAAATTGCATTTTTTATAGCAGTCATATTAGATGGATGCCGTTTGCCATCCCTTTTTTAAATAAACCCACAATTATAAAGCAACCATCATTATCCTGATAAAATTTAAATACAGACTTATTCTCTCTTATAAATCTAAATTTCTTAGAACTATTAATTAAATGGGTCTGCCAAGTGCTTCAATATTGTCGCACATCCATTGTTGTTTCTATGAAAGCCAAATCACCTACTTCTTTGCTGGATATGCACCCCCAAGTCATTACAGATATTTTTCCAAACTTGACTGTAGAAAAGATTTTGCTAATTAAATTTAATTTTTTTTGAGGGCGATCGTTCAAAGAGACAATTATATACTTACATATATTCTTAATAAATATTTTGTAATTTTTAGACATTTGATAAAACAATATAGATAAAAATAAGTCTTGCAATTTTGTTTTCTTTTTCTTTTGGGCCACTAATTTAATGGATACAATTTTATAGTCTTTGTCCACCCTGTGGTTTCACCCCAAAATCTGCAAAAACCATTTTAAAGTTCGAAATTAGTTTCGGAATTAAGACGCTTAAGATTTCAAAAACAGCAACACCCGTCGAGTCCAATCTATTAAGTCTTCTGTCGTCTAACTGATCTTGTTGCAGATTTAGTGAATTTTATGTTTATCTAAGCAGTTGTCATATATTACAAGCAAAAAAGATCACTAAAAGAAGGCAAGCATTTCGTTGGGGCTTAACTTAAAATTTCTAAAGAATTTATAAATGTATTACTTCATACCTTGTTACACCAGGTTTGCGGCCAACCGAACAACTTTTTCCTCGGGTAAGCGAATTAATGATAGAACTCTTTCCAACATTTGGTATACCAACAACACCAACACGAATTGTTGTTTTAATGCCTTTATTGCGGCAATAATTGCCCAGCATAGACATAAGCAACTCAGCTCCAACACAAACGGAGCTCTGCATAGCTTTTTCCGAATTCATTTGATTGAATTTCCGCCTCCCCAACTTAGTGTTTTGGTCTTGAGTAGAAGCTTTAAATACCGCAACAGGTCCTAAACGTCTGAAATATTTTATCCAAGCGTTTAAGTTTTCTTTAGGGACCAAATCCGCTTTGTTTAATATTAAAACAAGGCGTTTATTGCCAGGAGCGGAGCGAACAGCACGTTCAACTTCCGTACATCGTGTACCTAAAGGATCGCGTGCATCTACGACTTCTAAAACGACATCAGCATTTTCCAATACCTTCTTAAACTCTTTAAAATATTGCTTTAAAGATTGCTCTTTACTTTCTGGTTCTTTATACTGTTTCTAAAAGCAAATATAAAAAACTTAATTACATTAAAATCTTCATCTATATCTATCGAAAATTAAGAGTTCAGATAACAATGAAAAGGTTTTATCAGCATTAAGCTCATACTTTTAATATCCTTTACTATAGGTGGAAAATAGACATATGAATCTTAGTTTGTTCTACAATATCCATTTCTGGCCCCTTAAAGTATATATATTCAGAGTTTTTATGCATAGCGAAGTCGATTGAGCGTTTGTCCGTCTGTGTCCCCGTTTAAATCAATTTTACCAAGGCACTAGATGAACTAGAGAAAATTAATATATTCCAATTGATCAGACATAGTTTTTAAAATTGTACTATTGAAAATTAGCAAGGTCGGTCCATTCCCTTCGAAAGAGCGAGCAAAATAAATCAGCCTAAATTTACAGGGAACATGTTTAACAATACTATAACAACAATTACACAATTTAAGGCCCCGATTATGGTTACCAACATCTAAATGTTGTGTTGTCTCGGCTACAACACATTTATCTTTTTCGTGATAATGGATTACAACTTCTAGATGTTGTATACGTCACAGGGTTGCATTTTGATTGTATTGAAATTGTCCATAAAAATACATACACTAGGTGTCAAAAGTCTATGCTCCTACAGCGGATTGTTTACTTATGTTTAAAAATTTTAAAAATTAAATGGAGTTTTTGTCAAAGTTTTTTATTAAATTAAATATTTTACTTCAGGCTTACATTATAAGGAACATTTTTTTGCAAATTAATGATGTGTATATTATAAAATCAAAAAAAGATTTTTCAAATAAAAATATATTGCGTCAAAAGTCTACGCCCATAACAAAGGTTTTAAAAAATATATTATAAATTAAAAATAACTTAAACTTAATATCGCGTCGGATATCCACGGCATTAAGGAACCTCTCTTAGCCTGTTTTGCATGGAATTAACCAGGTGTATGGTCTCCTCAGGTGAAATATTCTCCCACTCGGTCTTGATTACTCTTTAAGCATTGCCTTACTGGTTATATTGTGTTGACGGATTTTTCTTTCTAATAATGCCCATAATGTTCTATAGGGTTAATATCGGGTGATTGTGGGGGTGTAGGCAGCACTTTTGGAATGTTATATAGAAGCCAGAGCTTCACAACTTCTAAAGTGTGCTTTGAGTTGTTGTCTTGCTGAAAGTAATATTCATTAGACAACCCCAATCTCTCCGCACTTTGCTTTACATTCCTTTTCAGGATGTCTAGGTAACCAAATTTGTCCATTGTTGACTAAATAAATTCAAAATTACCTACTCCTCAAGCTGCCATACATCCCCACATCATCCCTCCTCCGCCACCATGCTTGACAGTTGGCAATAGGTTTTCTTGCCGGATATCCATTAGAACCATTTTTAATAACACCATTCCGAAGCGTCGCCGAAGGAAGCACACACAAAAGCGAGAAACATTATTGAAAGAACAATTGGGGTTTTCAAAAGCAGATTTCGATGCTTGCTATCTGCAAGAGGCTTACCTATAGTCCTGGAAATAACAAATAAAAAAAATAAGCCACTCAAATAACAAATGTTTGTTATGCTGACATTATAAGACGGAATATCAGGAAGAAATACCTTTCCCATCAAACACTGAAGAAAAAATTAGAGAAGTTGCAGAAACAAACTTGAAAGAGTCTGCGCGTGAAATTAGAAATAATTTGATGGTTGCAACGTTAATAGAATAAACTTTATTTTCTTTTATATTCACAATATATTTTTAAAATAGCTAACTAAAAAATCATAATTCATTTTTATTTTAAAACAAAAAAACTAATACCTATTCACATTTAAAATAACAAAAAATAAAAAACGTATTTTATTTTATGTACATACTTTTTTTTTATTGAAATGCTAAACCAAAAAACAATAATATGCTATTCTAATTTTTTACGAGTTAATTCGATTTTTGCTTTTAATAACTCTACTTGCAGATCTTCTTTTTTCGTTTTTAATATTTATTTCGTAGTTTTTGTTCGAATTTTTTTCGAGCCGTTTTAACGTTTTTAATATTTCTTCGTTTTTTTTTTTTGTCCTTGCTCTCTAAAAAATTTTAAAAGCTCTTCTTCTATATTCGCATGATTTTTTATTTTACAGCTTCTGGGCAATAGCAGCTAGTTATTTCTTTTTGTACCTGGTGGTGGCTCGACAACAGTGATTGATTCCGTGGACGGACCTCCAGCAGTGGCTTGGAAATTGCTCTTGTTTGTTATTAATTTCCTTTTTAAATTGGCTTTATAGTGAGTCCATACCTAAAAGCCAAAAAAATTTAAACTTAATTTAAAAAGGAAACAAACAATACATTTGCTTTATACTCTTTGCCATTCTTTTGCGATTCTAATCGGAGGTTCCAAAGAATTTAACTCGACCGAAAACTTTTCCCATTTTTCTTTGAGATTCCTTTTGCTCATGCCAAATGGTAGCTTCCCTCGAGCAACCTCAGGATTTTTTTTCATTAAGTCTATTTCATTTTCCGTTTGTTTTTTATTATATATTTTCCTGAAAAACGTTTCTAATTATTAAAGTTTTCAAAATAAAGTAAAAAATATTTACAAATTTTCTCAATTTTATGTTTTTAAATTTTCACTTTAAAACAGCAGGTAATGAGCAGATGTAAGTTTTTGACAGTACCGACAACACATAAAAACACATGTTGTAAACTGTAATCAGTAGAAATTTATATAGTTGTAAACCATAATCGCTTTTTCAAAATTACAACACTCAAACTACAACTGTTGTAAACCGTAATCGGGCCCTAAATTTAGAAATTAAATGGTGTTCCTATAATTGACCTATATGGGCCTATCTTTTAAACCATTGAATACAAACACTAAAAAATTATACAAAATGACTACCACTTTGTATAATATAATAAGAATAAATACTTAAAATTATAAATTAACGATTGTTTGATGTAATTCGCCTTACATATACGGCCAAAATATTGAACCAAGGCGAAAAAATATACGGTGGGAGCGATGGCGAATTTGTTAATTTTCGCCCTTAGCCCGAATATCAAACTAAATATAAAAAATAGTATTCAGATTTTGTATATATGGAGTTTGACAGTTAGGCAAAAATCAATGAGTTCGCCATCGCTCCCACCGTATATTTATTCGCCTTGTGTTTACCCTTTATAGACAGACGGTTGAAATTTACAAAGAAATTTACTAAGTCCTCTACTGCGGCAGGTATAAATTTGAATTTATAAATTAAAGGGTGGTTATTAAATTGATGTAATTTGAGCTATATGTCTCTATCTTTTAAACCGTTATATACCAGACCTGGGGGATATCAATTACATTTTGTAATTAATTACACATGTATTTGAAATTTACAATTACACTTAATATATGTAATGAAAATTTAGATTTTTTCAATTACGCATTACATGCAATTCGTAGTTGAAAAATTACAATTGATTTTAATTTGTAATAAAAAATCTAATTACAAGTTACATAATTGAAATAAAATTATGTAATGAATACTTTTTTAATTACTTACAGTCAAAAAGGAATTAATTACAAAAATTATCAAATACATACACATAATAAACATGCTAAAAATATTGTTTAATTGCAAAAATAAGTTTTTACTTGTTTTTATTCAAACTTGATTAGCAAAGTTCAAAATATGGCTTATAAAAAGTTTTATAATTAAATCTGTTTCAAAAATCAAGCAAGATTTTCATTATATTTTTTGTAAATCACTGGTAACGCTGCATCAAGTTTTTCATTTTGCCTTTAAAAATGTGATAGAAACTTTGTTCTACGCACTGATGGAGTTTGACATTCGTGTATACCAGCCAAAAATACTGAATTCGCCTACGCTGCCACCTGGTAATTGATTCGCCTTGGATATTTCCATCATAAGTGATTGTCATTTGATGGATCAAGTGATGCTCACTGTTCTTGTAAGGAAAACTTCCCAGCAAGAAATGCTTTACAGAAACTAACGCTAACACAATTTTTACACTAACCCATTTGCAACAATTTTGTATTGAACAGCGTTGCCGTTGTAGCGATTTTGGTACTGAATTGGGATGAACTTCTTGTTAATAGACTAAATTCTATTTTTGCTTCTATTTACAGATAATAGTGCAGCAAACTTCAAAATACAGCTTATAAAATGATTTGTAATTAAAATTGTGCCTAAGATCAAGCAAAATTTTTATTAAATTTGTTGTAAAAATTTAGTCGGTTTTAAGGAATTTTAGTAATTTTTGAAAGAAAAAAAAATGAAGAGAAATTTCTTGTCAGTTGCAACGTTGTTTGCCCCCAAAGAAACAAATCATATGCAAGAGTGAAACAACTAATATATGTTTTATTTCGTGACGTTAAGAAAATTGCGAATTTATAAAATAGTTATAAAAGTGATATGTTGATTTAATAAAAGCAAAAATTAAAGAAAAAATAAATAAAAAACAAAACAGTTTAAACAAATATACAAGAAAAAGTTCAATGTGAAATTAGAAAGGCACGTTGCATTTGGAGTTGCAAGCAGTTGTAGTGTAGGGATTGCGTCCAATGAACCTGACGCTTGAAACCCAGCACTTCACAGACATGTTGGGGGTATTTAAAACCGCCACAGCCTTCAAAAAGTTAAGATTCCAGTTGAAGAACTTATGAAGCTTTTAGATCCAAAATTGTAAGTTGTTTTTTAATGTGTAAAACTTTTCCTAATTTGCTTAATTTTATGCACCTATTTCTTTGATTTTCAGTCAACAACAGTATTTGGTAAAAACACTCAAGATGTGTGCCTCAACATCACCGTCGCACTGTGGTCAATATTTTGAGATAGCGGCCAAAACTCCTTTTGGTTTTTGTTTTATTTTAAAGTTATTGGACTCGTATAAAAAAAGACAGTAGTAAACCTCGGAAGCCAAAAAATTAGAACTCTATTTCAACTATTTCACTGAGAACAGGGTGGTCCAAAATGGGCTTTTTCAGAATTTAGTAAATTTATGATATTTTTAGTTAATTTTTAAAGTTTAAATGATCATTACTTTTTTGTTTTTCAAGATTTTTGGACGAAATAAATTTTGTGTTGTAACTTAACTTACTTCCTATTACTGGTAAAAAAAATTGAAGCTCTACTGTTTTCAGAACAATTTAAATATTTTTTTTAAAAAAGGTCAAATTTCCTACTTCAAAGAGCAGAACTCATGTGAGTCAAGCTGAGTCAAAACACAAATTTACTATTTTGTAGTCCTAATTCTCCCCTACATTCCTATATATACATGTCCATGCATCGGGACTGCTCTTTTTGAGCTACAGCAATTTTTCTGACCCAAGGTAAGATATTCGGTACAAATGCACGTCATATTTTTTGAGAAGTTATTTGTATGTGAAAGTGGCTATTATGCATATATTTTGATGAAATTTTGTACAAGAGTTCTTATTGATCCAAAAAATAATTCTGTTGAAATTAGGAGAAGTTGGCCAATATTTGGACCTAGTCCACATAGAAGGGTGTATCAAAATTTTGACAAAAATGACAATAGAACTCTCAAATTATGTGGTATCAGGCAATTCATTTGGAAAATGTAAAAAATGATTTTATTGCCATCTAATATTACATAACTAAAATACCTGAAAATTGTAAATAAATTTAAAACCAATGGAAATAACTGGTAAAACCAAGTACCTGTTATATTATTGCCAGTACCTGTTAACTCTCAAATTATGTGGTATCTAGCAATTCATTTGAAAAAGGTAAAAAATGATTTTATTGCCATCTAATATTACACAAATTAAATACCTGAAAATTGCAAATAAATTTAAAACCAATGGAAATAACTGGTAAAACCAAGTACCTGTTATATTATGTTTCAAAGAGGTAAAAAAGATCATATTGAAACTTCGAGCAATAGTATATTAATCCATGCATTCATTTTTTTTCTTCATAATTGTTTAAACAATGGCTAAATTCAGTTATAGTGTTCTATCTGATATATATTTTGAACGGAAATATGAAAACGACATTATTTTACATATAATGAATAATCCATTCTTCAAAATATGCGACAAACAAGAAATTAAAATTCATAACTTAAAAATAAAAAACTTTTTAGATACTTTAAGAAAACGGTACAATCAATGTTCCAGAAACAAGAAATTGTTTTACTCACGCAACTAAGAATGGCTTAGAAATAAACTTATTTTTAAAAATCCATCAGTAACTACCACAGAAACTGGAAAAGGTGGTCGACTAGCAAAGCCAATTGATAATTGTAGTGAAAGATCACGAAGACGCAAGCTTAAACATATCAATGAAGAAGTTTCTTGTAGCATCATAAAGGATTCATTTCTGCATCAAATTCAACCATCGAAAACTAAAAAGAGTAAAATTGCTATTATTGAAAAAATAGTGGAAGCAAGCACAAGATTCACAAAAAGGATTTTAGAAAGTATGCCGACACCAACTGAAGAAAATAAATTTACTCCAGAAGAAGCATTTGCACTATTTTTGGATTTGAAAATGACTAAAAACCAATATACAGAATTGCGGAAGCGAACCAATGAAAAAAATTGTGGAATTTTTCCATCACATCGAGATAAAGTTTCTGCCAAAAAAGATTGCTTACCTTCACC
The DNA here is from genome assembly GCA_937654795.1 of Cistogaster globosa. Taxonomy (NCBI): domain Eukaryota; kingdom Metazoa; phylum Arthropoda; class Insecta; order Diptera; family Tachinidae; genus Cistogaster; species Cistogaster globosa. The sequence goes on from OW569403.1 coordinate 85,838,072, forward strand.
AACTGCTATTAGTGTAACTTCAAGTTCAGCAGAAATAAAATTGCAGGATCTTCTTGAATACACTGCAGAACGATTATTAAAGACATTTGATGCTGACTATTTTAAGAAGTTTAAAAATTGCAGCATGACTTTAATTTCTAAATAGGGATGTGATGGGTCCTCTGGCCAGAAACAATACAAACAATGTAATGCGGAAAATTCATCAGATGCCAATTTATGTATGATTTCTTTCGTTCCATTACGTTTAACGAAAACTTATATTGGTTCAGAGCCGATAGAAGAATGAAATTCCCTCGTCAACAAAATTTTGTAGACCAATAAAGTTTGCTTACAAAAAAGAAACTAAAGATGTCATAACTGAAGAAGTTGGCAAAACAACAGATGAAATTAAAGAACTTCAACCAGTGATATTTGAATTTAATGACCAATGCATCGAAGATAACTTTAAAATGTCACTTACAATGATCGATGGAAAAGTTGCACAAGCTTTTACCGAAACAATGTCTTCGTCAAGCTGCACCATATGCCAAACACATCAAGTCAATTGAGCCAACCACCAACACAAGACGATAGTTCTAATAAAACATATAAATTTTGAATGTCACCTCTTCAAGCTAGAATTCGTTTTATGGAGCATATTCTTAAATTGGGATACGATTTGGAATTTGGCCCGCTAGGCGACACAGTGAAAAACAACAAAGAAAATTTGGAAAAAAGAAAGCAAAAAAAAAAAAACAAATTCAAGAAAAATACCGTGAGATAGGCCTTATAATTGACCAGCCAAAGCAAGGAGAAGGAAATTCTAATGATGGAAACACAGCAAGGAGATTTTTTTCCGATCCAGAAACTGCAGCTTCTATAATTGGTGTAGATTATGATTTAATACGACGATTCCAAACCATATTAGAAGTTATAGCGTGTAGCAAAAAGATAGATGAAAACAAATTTGGTCAGTATGCTAATGAGACAGCAACCCTTTATAACCAAAAATATTCTTGGTCGGCATATGTCTCAACCACAGTTCACAAAATTTTGTTCCATGGGGAACAAATAATTCAGCACAATATGCTTCCAATTGGAGATCTCTCAGAAGAAGCGCAAGAAAAAAGGAACAAAGACTAGAGATTCTTTCGCGAGCACAATACAAGAAAAATTTCCAAATATTGTACTAATGAAGAAGATCTTATTAATATTCTGTTGTGCACATCAGACCCATATATGTCCAGTATTCGACAAAAATGGAAATCAACCTCATTAGAGTTAGATGAAGAAGCTAAACAACTACTGCAAAATGAAAATCAAAGCTATTTGGAAGAAATTTTTACTAATATTGTTTAATTAATACTAGTTTAAAGATTATAATTTGTTTCTAATTTTAGCATAAATTTTTATTAATACATTTGAATAAAATATATGTGCACTTTAAATCAAAAGTAAAAGTTTACTTAAAATTTTAACGATGTTGTGTTCTGTATATAATATATCCAAATGGTATATTGTTGGGAATTTCAGTGTTACTTTTCAGTTTAATCCTCACAAGAATTAGCTTTCTTCCAAAAAAAAAAACAACCTTTGGCCACTGTGAATATTGAGACTAAATAAATGTCAGGGGGCCAAGTGTTGGCATTTTCTGACCAAAATTAAGTTTAGAAATAATAAATAAGTATTGGTTGTAAAATACGATTGATGAAAATAAGAATTTATAAAAAAATACCTATTTAAAATTTCAAAATATTCAACTTTTACATGGAAACTCAACAAAAAATTAAAATGCATTTTTAACTCCACATTACTTACGTTCCTATCAGCCGATTTTTACGTTTGAACACGCAAATTGAAGCTTAAAGTCCCTCCTATTGAACAAAACAAATTGCGTAAAAAAATACCAATCCGGTCAAAATTTACAGAGTTTTGACCACTATCTCGCGAAATTAACCACTGTCCGTCGTCCAAAAGCGATGAGAAAAATATAGGTTAATTAAAACGTTTCAAATATTATATTGGTTAAAAATATTTTTCCATTTAAGGCGTTCCTTCCTTTTCCAGATTACGTCCAGGGTCAAAAAGAAATCTCATGCATGCTCCCTTTGCAGAACCTTCCAGCGGTGAAAGAGTTGGAGAGAACGTCAGAGGAATCGCCAGATTTCACTGAAGCAATGGTAAAAAGGACTAAAGTTTATGCTTAAAGTATTTTAATAATCTTACATTTATATATTTTTTAGACATCACGTTTATGTAGGATTAAGGAAACATCACAGGATGTCAACACTGTAATGCGCTCGACAAATATATTTGGAATGGAAATTGGGCTGAGCACGCTAGTAACATAAGCACCCCTGAGCTTTGATGGCAGTGCACGTTTTAATGTTTTTAACTTCCAGTTGGAAACAGTGGCCAACAAAAATAGATGGGACAATGAAGAAAAATCTATAGAAGAAATAATGGCCTTAATGGGAGCAGCGGCAGAGATACTCGAAAGGTTACTAGCCGGTTGCAGAAATAATTATGAAGACATAATGGTAGCCTTACAACGCAAGTACGGAGGTGAGCACAAAAAACTTTACAGAATGAAGTTACGAGGCAGGGTGCAAGAGGCAAACGAGGCGCTTCAATATTTCGCCATGGTAATGGAATGTTTGGTGCAGCTAACTTACTCAGGCGAACATCATCCGCTTCTCGATCAGTTTAAAATTGAAGCATTTGTGAACGGTATACGAGATCCAGATGTTAAATATGCGGTTTGTGCTATGCAAAAATCAGCCTTTGCAAAAACTATCTCGTACGCGCTAGCACAGGAGACCGCAAGTCATCTCGAAGCCACAGGTGTACAAAGTGCGATGTCTTGAGACTGATTCTTATAACCACGGTGACAAAATGAGCGAGATAAAAGAGATGATAAGACAAATGATGGAGGAGGAAGGAGTAAGCCTCGTGCCAAATTCTGCGGTAAAGTCGGACCCCTCCAGCGCAACTGCAGATCTACAATGAAAAGATCAAGATCTGCTACGCAAGCGAGGGCCAAAAAGCGGGCAAACAACACTAAATCGCTCGAGTCGCCGTTAAACTAAATCGATCTAGTGCTAGGGGGCAAGTGCTAGCTTCCACGACCGATGGCCCCACAATCTCGATTTCCATTGTGCAACAGAAAAATAGCAATCTTACTGTTTGCGGTCTTATCAACGGCAAAAAGCAAGTCCTCACGTTAGACACGGGAGCGTCACAGTCCATAATAAGGACCGATTTAGTAAAAGGAACAGTGGAAACATTAAATAATGTACGACTGCGCACCGCCACTAGGGATTCAGCCACTGTCTATGGAAGAGCCAGGGTAAGACTGACTATCGCTAACATAAGCGCTGAACATGCATTTGTTGTCGCCGACATAAGAAATGAAGTTATTATCGGCGCAGACTTTATGATAGCTCACGGTATTAATCTGCACATAGAACAAATAATGATTTAGCGCAATGTCGGGATACCCTTAGATGTTGGTTATGAAAACAAGACCGCAATAAGAAAGTTATTTGGCGTTGAACGCCAGAAATTACCACCTTAGGCGGAAACTATAGTATGAGCACGTGTGGAGGCAGATTGTGTGGATAACCGGTTGTGAGTGATAGAATTAAAACAACTAAAAGACGACATTTTAACGGCTAAAGCCCTCGTGAGAATCTGCGATGATGGGAGAGTTCCTGTGAGAGTACTTAATCTCTTCAATAGCGTATTAAAAATATTGAATTTTGCTTTATTAAAAAATTTCGATTTATCAATTGAGGGTATATCCATCACGTGTGACCTGGCAACTGTGACTGGTATATCCATCAAGTGTGATGAAAACTTGTCATTACTAAATAGTAAACTGCAGTAGAGTGAGCAGGGCAGATATATGTGTTTCATATTAGAAAAAATTCATTAGTTAGAGGGAGATGCAAAATCACATGTATACAAGACTTTCCACAGTTTTTTATTTTTCCTTTAAGAAAAAAACAAGCAAATTTTTTAAACTAAATAAAACAATTGTTTTCATTTGCATTTAATAGGTTTTTCAGATCGCTAAAAGGATAATTTGTTGTTTATCGTAAATTTACTTTTTTGCGTGCATACTTCTCTGTTATGTACGTACGCAGAGTAGGAATTTACTCATGAATGTGCAGCACACGTGCCAAAATTTGTATACATGCACATGAATAAGTGCTAATTTTTTTGTGTGCCTACCAAAGGCACATGTGCAAGTTCAACTTGCTTAGGCACATTTCATGTGCCACTATTAAAATGAATGGCACTATATATTTCGAAGACAAAGAAGTGCAAGTAACAGCAAAAATTCATGGTGTTTTGTTGTTATTGTATGCGTTGAATTTTTACCCACATCAAAATAATTTTAACTGCGTAGTTTTACAAATAAAAAAGTTTTTTGTCTGACAGGCAGTAAGTAATTGATTAAAAATACGGTATGCAAATCGATATTCGTACACCCCTATATTCTTTATATTAATTTCCTCTTTTATTAAAATTGGCTTGGTATAATTAACAGAGTAGGAAAAATTAATTGTTTTTATTAATAACAGATCATTTTTAAATATGACAGTACTAGATATGAATGTAGAATAAATACTTAGAAGGTATTCGCTATTTTACTAAAAATGTTAGTTATGCCTAATAAAAGAGCAAAATAAAGAATATAATTAGTCATGGAAAAGACAAAATTTATATTTAGTTCTCAGAATTTTGCCAGCTGCTGTCGGCTTTATGGAATTTTAAAAGTAGAAAATACAGCAGTAGATGTAAAATTTCATTTTTTCAGCTAATTAAAAAATATCAATCCCTTACAATTAGAAGAAAAAATTTCCCAGAAATATCACATTTTATGTCCCATAAAATGTAAAAAAATGTAAAATACTTTAAAAGATGTTTGTTATTCCACCAAAAACGTACATATTTATATGTGTACATCACTAATAAAGTTTCGAGATAAGACAAACCGTTACCTGAATATCCTCAATAAGCAAGAAGAAAGTTTCTAATATTATTTTCATACAAATTTGCTTAAAGATATTCAAGAGGATGTCAATAAAAACAAACAAAACTTAACAGAGTATAAACATGAGTTCAAAATGTCGTTAAAAGAAAAGGAAAATAAAAAGGCTATCGAAAAACGATATGCAGAAAGATTAAAAAAAATAGATAATGCCCATAAATCATTTGAAAAAATGCATTAGAAATAAAAAAATTTTATAAAAATGTAAACCAATTTGAATATAAAAGTTATGAAATATGCAACAAAATGGAAAGGAACAATTTAAAGATGTGCAAAGATATAAAAAAAGTTGCAACAGAAATAAACATCAAACAAAATAAAATGTCATATGCTGATGCAGTGCAATCTAAAACAATGATGCCAGATAGTAATAAACAAGTGTCATTAATAACAAAACCCAAAGAAAAACGGAATGTTGAAAAAACAAAGGAAGAATTAAATAGTAAAGTTAATCCAGTCAATTTAAAAATAACTAATGTTGAAAATAGAAGAAATGGAGCTTTAAAAATTCAGAGCGAAAACAAAGAACGGAGAAAAATAAAAACTGCAATACAAAATGAATTAAGTGAAAATTATGAAATTAAGGTGCCCAGTCCAACAGAATTTTATATAGACATAACTGATATTTCGTTTAAATATTCGGAACAAGAAATTATTAAAAAATAAAGAAACAAAATTCAATTATAAACAATTGTGGAATTTATTTTATTTATTTATTTACATTTATTTACCTTATAATTACAAATTATAAAATAAATTTAAAAAAGGAAGAAGAGCAATAGCAACTTAGGCCTTCAGCTCAATAGATATTGAAGTATGTACATTGTTTAATTATTATTATTATAACTATTTTGTTTTTTTTTTTTTTGTTTTTTTTTTTTTTTATACTGGGTAGGATTAAATTAAGTTGTATAGGTTTGACTCTTTTAGAAATTTGGTGATTAGTTCTATATTTTTAGAGGTAGGATGATGAAGTGAAAATAGAGGATCGGAATTTTGAAAGGTTTTTCTTCTAAAGGTACTAAATTTCGGACAGTCACAGAGGAAATGGGAGGGTGTTGCAGGATATGATATAAGACAGTTGCAAGAGGGCGTGAAGTTGGGGTTCAATAGTGAATCATGTGTTAATTTAGTGTGACCTAGACGAAGTCGCTCTAGTTTAATACTATCTAGCCTTTTGGGTAAGGTGTCATTTCTGAAAAAGTCATAGATTGTTTTGTGTTCACTGTTTATTGTTTTGTACCACGCTGAACATGAATTAAGTATTTTCAATCTGTTTTCTTGAACCAGTTCACGTTCTACCAGAGAGTCTAAGTCCCTGCGAAGAAAGTTTTGCGTCATCTCTAGTGGGTGATCAGAAGCACTCCTGGCGGAGTGGTCAGCAAATTCATTTCCCTTTATGCCACAATGACCAGGTACCCAAACTAATTTTATATCTGGAAATCTTAAATTGCGTTTCTGATATTAGAAACGTAGTACCCATTATTTGATATATTCTGAATTGATTTTAATGAAGAAAGAGAGTCGGTACAGATTGCGAATTTTCCGCTTTTAGCCCTTACCAAAAGTATTGCCTCGTGTATTGCTATAAGTTCTGCGGCATATATTGAGCTGTTTGGAGGAAGAATGGAGATCTTTATTATGCTGTTCTCTGTAGTGATACTATACGCTGTAGAGCTATTTGTTTTTGATCCGTCAGTAAAAAGAAATTTGTAGTCAGTTAGTTCGTCCTTTATTTCTGCAAACATAACTTTATGTTCAGTTGAGTTCGTTTCCGTCTTTGACCGCTCATGAAGGTTAGTAATAATTGAAGAGGAATCTAGTGTCCAAGGAGGGAGTTGTTTAGATTTATGTACATTCGTTGTCAAAGGTAAATTAAGCTCCGTACACTTCTGAATACACCTGTATATAACAGATGGACACTTTGGTATCTTCTTTGAATTTTTCAGCTTTTTTGCAATCTGATAGATAGGCGAGCTTGTGTTGTAGAGAAAAGTCCTAAACAGCTTCGCTGTGTAAATTTCTCTCTGTGCATATAAGGGCTTTGTGTTTGTTTCATAGAGCATATTGGATATAGGCGTGGTACGAAAAGCGCCTAAAGATGTTCTTATGGCCGCGTTTACGAAGGAATCCAGTTTTCTAAGCTGAGAACTAGGTGCAAATCCAAAAATTGGTAGCCCATAATTTATCTTTGAGAGAATGAGCGCTTTTGAAATCGAAATAAGGGTTATGGAGTTACAGTTAAATCTAGAGCTCGCTAGGCATTTTATGACGTTTAATCGTTGTGTCAGTGTGGAATTTAGATAATCAATATGGTCATTCCATTTGTAACGTTTATTTGTTATTATGCCAAGTATTTTCATTGAGCTAACTTCAGAAATAGTAATACCTGTGGCTTGAAGTCGAAGGTTACAGTTTTTGAGCCTACACACATGTAGGTAGCTGCATTTGGTGGTGGAGAGTGAAGCCCCAGATTCATTGCACCAAGCTTTGATTTCATTAAATAAAGGGTTTATGTCTAAGACAGCGTTTTTTCTTCTATCCGATTTAATAATCAAATTGAAATCGTCAGCATATGCACAAAAATCTATTTCTTTATGTAAGGAAATTATTGAGCAAAGTTTGTTGTAGGCGATAACAAAAAGAATAACCGATAATGGCGATCCCTGTGGGATTCCATTATGTAAAGGATATGGCTGGGAGTAACAGTTATCTATGCGGACAACTATTTTTCTGTTTGTCATGAAATTGGCTATATACCTTATAATTTTGGGGCCTATTTTCCATTCCATAAGCTGGTTAAGAACCGAGTGAATGCCTATTTTATCGAATGCTCGTTCAAAGTCTAGTGATATTATAGTTGCATGTTTTCGTAACGAGAGGCAATTTGCAATCTGATAGTCAACAAAGAGAAGACTATCAGTTGTCGAGCTCCCCTTTTTAAAGCCAAATTGTCGGTTATTGAGAAGCTTGTTTGTAGTAACAAACCACCATAGCCTATTAGCAATGATTTTGTCTAATATTTTAGATATACAAGGGTTCAGCGAGATAGGACGGTAAGAGGTTAACAAAGTTTTGTCTTTACCCGCTTTATGAATGGGAATGACTATACTGGTTTTAAACTGTTGGGGGATGTAGTTATTAAATATGTTGTTGAATAAGTTTAAAACTCTAAGTTTAATTTTTAATGGTAACATTTTTAGCATGGTATAGGATATTCTATCTAATCCAGGAGTTCTTCCTGTAAGGTTTCCTAAAGTTTTGGTAAGTTCCATCATTTTTATACTTCCCTCAATCGTTAGAGACTGGGAGCTAGGTAAGCTTGTGCAGTAGTTAAGTAATGCATTATGTTTGTTGTTTTTGTAAGTGTCTGTGAAGTTTGAGTCGGATGAAATGTTAGACCAGAATTTTCCAAATTCTTGACTTATTTTCGTTCTGTCAATAATAATCTCATTAGGATTGTCTAATGTACCAATGCCATGAATGCTTTGAGTTGCTTTGTATCCGGTAAAATTACGAATGTTTGCCCATATTTTGTCCAGGGGGGTTTTTTGGGTTAATTGCTGTTGTTAGGAAGTTGATGGATTCCTTTTTGGCGATTTTAATTTTTCTTTTGTATAATGCATTTAGTTTCTTATAGTTAAGTAAGTTTGATTGGTTAATGTTTCTTTTAAATAAGTGCCAAAGTCTGTTTTTTTTCCCCTTTGAGTTTTTCTAAATTTTGATTCCACCAGGAAACTCTTCTTGGCTTATTGCTAGACTGTGGGATGGATAAGTTAGCAGCTTTTATTATTGTCTTGCATATGTTGGCAGTTTCTTTATTTATATTAGAAGTTATTGGTCTCTGATTTTCAAATTGAGTGCAATAGCCTTGGAACTTGTCCCAATGGGCGTACTTTAAGTTGAATTTAGGTTTAGGTACAGCAATTATGGTACTAGTTATGGGAAATAAGGATATAATTATGGGAAAGTGGTCACTTCCATAAAGGTTGTCTTCAGTTTTCCATTTAGCTTGAGAGGCAAGATGTGAGGAGCAAAATGTTACATCTATGTGTGAAAATGTTCCGTGAGTATTTAAATGTGTTGGGGATTTGTCATTTAGTAATACAAAGTCAGAGTTTGTAATGTAGTTAAAGAGTGTAGCGCCCGCGCTGTTATTTATGTTAGATCCCCAGCTCTTATGTGAGCTGTTAAAGTCTCCTGTGACTAGTGATTATGTGGTTGACGTAAAGATATTATCTAGATTTCTAACGGTAAAACTTGGTGGGGGTGGTATGTACGAGTTGAATAAGTTGAACTTATTTTTGGATATTATTTCAACACAAACTGTATCAAAGACTCCTGAAACAATTACTTCTTTATGCTGTACGGACTTATGAACCAGTATTGCAACCCCTCCATATCGGGTACGAGATGTATTTTTTACGTATATAATATAGTTAATAGGAATGGGGATATTGGATAGTGAATGGATATGGGTTTCTTGAATGCAGATTACTTTAGGACAGTATGTCTTAATTAATATCTGTAATTCGTTAAAGTTATTTAAGTAACCGTTCATATTCCACTGTATAAGGTTAAATGACATCAAAAATTTTTAATAAATTCAGTACCAACATAATCAAAATACTTATTGACATTAAATGGAAATAGTGAACTTCCTTAATAAAAAACTTTCGATATAATGTGGAGTGATAATTTAGAAAGAGAGTATAGCTTAACTTAAGAGAGAGCATTAAAGAGTCATGTTTAAAGAGTATGAGAATGTAACAATTAGTGAGGATAAAAATATAAGCTTTTACTAAAAGAAGAACATACGGAGGGTAATATATGAGTAATGATAGTATTCTTTTGTATATATAAATATTTGAGCAAATAATAAAGAGTAGTTTTTGTTTAATTAGATAGACCGTTTTGCTAGAAAGGAAAAAGTTTAAAGTGATAAAAGGTTTGTATATAAATATTGTATGAATGAGTTGCGTAATAATATGTATGTATGTATAGTTTTTTAATTCAACATTATTTTTGCATTGTTGTATTAATTTTTAACAAGCTGTAAAGTGGGTAAACGTAAAATTCAGAGTGTATACAACGTTTCTTGTTTGTTGTAAGAAATACAGCGATTTTAAAATAATTGTTATGGAATGTTTAAAAGATTTTTTTATATTGCATTTTTGGTAATTGGTTGTTTGAATTTTGAGTTTTATAAATAATATTAAGAGAAATATTGAGCGAAAAAGAATATAATGTGTAAGTGATGTTGAGATTTTGTTATTGGTCCTAATGAGGATATTTACAAAATTACAGAATCCATGGTGTATCATTTTTTATCTATTTGCTAATTCTTTTCGATTTTCTTGTAGCTTCTTTAATTTTCTGCTTCAATCTTTTCGAGGAGTTTATGGGTAAAATAATTGGGTTATTTCCTTTTAAGATTTGGGAAGAGTTACTTATCTGATCAGTTTCCATTTCAGACGTCGAAAGGTCAATGTCGCTGACAATATCAGTATAGTCTTTCACAAATCTTGGGTTTGGTTTTTCAACTGAAAGTTTTTCTGGTGGTTTAATTATTGCGGAGGAAGTTGAAGGTTTGTCGACAATGTTTGATTTGGTTATTGTTGAGTATAAAGTTGTGTAATGGTTAGCATGACGTTGCTTATAAATTGCTGAGGCTCTTTTTTTTTACCTACTTCTGTTGTAGCAATGGCTTGAATTTCTTTTTCTTTTAAAAATATAGGACAATTTCTGTCATCAGTTGCATGTTTCGTGTCTTCCAGATTTGAATTTAAACAATTAACACATGATGGTGGATTTGAGCAAGTCTCCTTTAAGTCCTCGTTTGTATGGAAGGCATTAGAGCAATTGGGGCATGCTCTCTCTTTTTTACATTCCCTTGCTGGGTGACCGAATTGATGGCAGTTTTTGCATTTTAATGGCAATGGAATGTAGGTACGAACACGACATTTTTCATAACCAATAGCTATGTCCAATGGAAGAGTAGTAGAGGCAAATGTCATTATAATAAGGCCAGTTTCAGTTAGTTTACCATTAACATTTTTTAATATCTTATTGACGTATGTTACATTTTGGCTCCTTAGTTCATTTAAGATTTCGTTTTCACTAATACCACGAAGGTCGTTTGAGTAAATTACACCTTTTGCATAATTTAAACTGGGATGTTCTCTTATATTTATTTTTATTTCTGTTGTTAGCGATGTAAGTTGGATTAACTTATTAGCTTGGGTAGCGTTCTTAGTTTGTATAAGAATAGAACCGTTTAGCAGCTTCTTACATTGTTGCATTTCACCTCCTGCCACACTATCAATAACTTTTTTAATTAAAAAGGGAGAGACATTAGAAAGGGTATCCACGCTATCGGTTCTTTCCATGATCAAAAACTTTTCACCAGGAGATAGAATTGTCAGTTTTTTAGTTTTATCATACGTTATTTGTGGAGTTGTTCCACCGCGATCGGGAGGTTCACTCATATTGATTATAAACTTTATGTCTGTTTAAATCTTTATTTATTTTATTATTTTTTTTTTCTTCATTATTGGTTATTATTGTTTATATAACTATGTAAATGAAAAGTATAAAAGCACTTCGAAACACGTGTAATTGATATATTACAAAAGTAGTATGCGGTTTGTGCTCAATTGATCTTTACACCGCGAGAGTAAACTGTCAACTGAATTGTGGAATTAAAGTAAACAAAACATATGAATATAAAAAGAAAAACAAAACAATATACAATGTTAAAATAAAAACAGATAGTGAATCATATGCAAAAATAATGAGTGCACAAAGGTTGGGAAAGATGCAGAGTTTTTGACGGCACTGATGTAAGGAGATGCTTTAAATGCAAAAATCAGGAAATATGTGTTAAATGCCATGGAAATCATAAATCCAAAGAATGTAATAGGGAAACAATAAATAAATGCATAAATTGTATAATGATGAATCAAAAGTTAAACATGGGATAAGATGAAAATCATGGGACTTATAGCAAGGAGTGTAAAGTGTATCAAAATAAAATTAAATTAAAAAAAATGTGTTTATCATTTTAAAAATTAAAGAATATATATATATATATATATATATATATATATATATATATATATATATATATATATATATATATATATATATATATATATATATATATATATATATATATATATATATATATTATATTATATTATATTATCGGAAACACTTATTATTATATTATATTATCGGAAACACATATGACAGCAGATATTGCTGAAGACGAAATAAAAACAGATTACTGTAAAATATCAACAAAAATTATACTTGATAACTGGCAAATAATAAGAAAATTGTTACTAGAAATTGTAAACAAATCGTTTGAAACAGGACAGTTCCCAGAAAACTGGAAGGAAACTATGGTTACCCCAGTTGAAAAAGCAGCAAAAACGAGAAATGTGAAGAGTATCGTCCTATAAATACGCTAAAAACATGCGAAAAATTATTAGAAAAAATTGTAAAAGAACAACTGGAAAAATATATGGAAGAAAACAGTTTATTTTCAAAGTACCGATCTGGATTTAGAAAAAAAAATTCCTATGAAACTGCTGCAAATTTTGTTATTAATCGTTGAAAAAACATTAAGAAAAGGAGAAAAATCATGGCTATATTTTTTGACTTCAAAAAAGCGTTTGAAACCATCGACAGAAAAATATTAATTTTTTTAGTTTTGGCAACTCTGAATGCAAAAGAAGCAAAATTTATAAGCTCTAATATAAAAATTTAAAAACTAATAAAAATAACTAAACTGAAGCGTAAAAAACAATTAACAGTGTAATAAAAGGTCTGTTTCTTTACTTTTTGGGTAAAGTTCGTGAAAATGAGAGCAAGTTAAATTTTCTCTTATAAAGATACAAAATTGTATAAAAGTACGGGAACACAAAATTTAAATTTTAAACACAAATTAAAACGTCATAGTGTTTTGACTGTTTCAATAAAAGAATCAATTTAAAGAAAAAATTAAAAAAAAACAAATAGGAACATTTCTTACAAATTTGTTGCGTTTGTGAGCTCGCAAAGAAGCATATGTGGGGCCTTATGCAAATTTTGCGAATAAATTTAAATATAACTCTCAGATAACAATTTCATTCAAATAATTTAGAATGCTATTCCTCTTTCGGCTTTTAAAAATTTCAAAAAGAAACTGCAAAACTTATTCTTCTAAGTCGAAATCAATTTCTGGATATCGTCACAATTACTAGAATCACTTGAACTCTCTCTACCAAATCTGCAACAATGTTTTTTAACTCGTCTTCATTTGCCATTACAAATTGTCTTTTATATTAGAATAACTATTTTACTCTGTTTTAAATATTGCTAGTGACTTTTTTATTTTTTTATTTTATTTATGTTTTACAGCTGCTTCACAAATAAAAATAACTTGCACGAAGAAAAAGTTTGGGCTGTTTCGTGCAAAAAGAAGAAGAACTTTATTCTCTCAAAATCGCTCTCATTTACCCAATTTTTAAGTACGGGAACGCTTTTCGTGCAAATTGGGATCCCACGGGATCCCAAAGTAGAGTAAAGAAACAGACCTAAAGTGAAACCGAAATAATTTAAGGATATTAAGAGTTTTTTAAAATAACACATGTCTTTAAAACGTAAAGTATGAGTGAGTGTTACAAATGCAAAGGTGCGATTCGTGGTGAATCAGGTATAAACTGTGCTGGTGTATGTAACAAAATATATCATTGTAGTTCTAAATGCTCGGGACTAGATCAATATTCTGCAAAAATTTTGGAAACAAACAAGTTTGTGAGATTCATGTGTGATGATTGCATACAGTATATTCATAATGTTGATTTAGTGCTAAAAGATATAAAAGATGGTGTCAACAAAAACAAACAAAACCTAACAGAATATAAAAATGAATTTAAAATGTCGCTGAAACAGAACGAATATGAAATCAAACAGCTATTGGAGGCAATTGAAAAGAGATATGAGGAAAGACTCAAAAAATTTGATAGTGCCCAAAAAATTTGCGAAAGAAATGTTTATGAAATAAAAAAATTATATGGCGCGGTAACCGAAAGTGCAAACAAAAATAAAGAAATCTGTACCACAATAGAAGAAAATAGCATGAAGATTTGTAACGAAATAAAAAAAAACAATAAAAGAAACAAGTATAAAGCAAAACAAACCAACATTCGCAGAAGCAGTGAAATCCAAAACGATATTGCCAGAAATAAATACACAAGTACCAATAATTATTAAACCAAAAGAGAAACAAAAGTTGCAAAAAACAAAAGACGATTTAAACAATAAGGTAGACCCTAGTGGACTAAAAATTACAAATATTGAAAATAGAAATAATGGAACTATAATTATAAGAAGTGCAAATGATCGAGAAAGAAATAAAATTAAAAACGTGTTGGAAGTTGAAATAAGCGAAAATTATGAAATAAAAGTACCGAAAAAAATGAAATGGAAGTTATAATAACAGATACGAGGGCTGCTCTATATATTTCTGGCCTAATAGTGAAAATGCGAATATTTATAATCAAATATGGTTTTATTGTTTTTCAAAGTATTCTCCAGCATGACTTGTACACTTTTGCATGCGCTCAAACCAGTTGTCGAAGCACTTTTTCCACTCCGATTGAGACACCTCTAAAATATGGTTTTTGAACACTTCAACAGCTTCTTTCTTCTGGCGACGAAAATCGTTGACCACGCATTTTTTTCTTGATGTGCGGAAACAAAAAGAAGTCATTAGGTGCCAAGTCAGGGCTGTACGGCGGATGACCCATTAATTCGACGTTTTGGCCGGTCAAAAACGCTCTGGTTTGAGCCGATGTGTGAGAGCTCGCATTGTCATGGTGAACAATGATTCGTCTTCTCTTGTTGGTTTTTCGAATTTCTCCGATGACTTCAGGCAAAAAAATTGTAGTGTACCACTCAGAAGTGACCGTCCTACGTTGTTCAAGCAGAACAGTCGCCACATGACCAGTTTTGCCGAAGAAACAGGCGACCATTTGCTTCGAAGTGCTTCTTCCACGAACAACTTTTGTTGGATTTTGCTCGTCTTTGAAGACCCACACGGTCGATTGTTGTTTCGTTTCGGGCTCATACGCATAGATCCATGATTCGTCACCTGAGACGATCTTATAAACGTCTTTTGAAGCACCGCAATCGTATTTTTGCAACATTTCATTGAACCAATCGACACGAGCCTTTTTTTGAGCGACTTTCAAATTGTGCGGGATCCAACGCGAACAAACCTTTTTTACGGCCAGGTGTTCATGCAATATCGAATGTATGCTGGTGGAAGAAATGTCCAAGGATGTCTCTATCTCTCGGTATATCGCATGTCGATCTTGCATTATGAGTTCACGCACGGCATCAATGTTTTCTGGCACAACAGCCGTTTTTGGACGACTTTCACGGAATTCGTCTTTGAGTGAGCTTCGGCCACGATTAAATTCATTATACCAATTTTTCACAGTACTATAGGATGGTGCTTCATCGCCATACAAAGATTTAAGTTCATCAGTACACTCTTGTCGTGATAATCCACGTCGAAAGTTGTGAAAAATGATGGCACGAAAATGTTCACGAGTTAATTCCATTTTTTCTATATTAATTTTTTCAAGTCACTGTAAACAACACAAATAATGGTCGTACGTTAAAACGTTTTGAGTACGATTATGCTTAAAAATGACAAACTTTCCAATGGAAATGTCAGACTGCACTTGGCAGCACTCAGTGTTGCCAGGCCAGAAATATATATAGCAGCCCTCGTATGACATTTAAATATACTGAAATAGATTTGGTAGAGAAAATTAGAAAACAAAATGAGGCGTTAAAAAATAGTGAATTACAAGTCGTTACGTTTTATGAAACTAAAAAATATAATAGAATAATTTATAATGCTAAAATTTAAGTTGATAGCGAAATTCACGCAAAACTTATGACAGCGAAAAAAATAAATATAGGCTGGAAAATATGTAGAGTATTTAATGGTATAGATATAATAAGATGTTACAAATGTCATGGGTATAATCATAAAGCAAGCGAATGTAGAAATGATGAAATCTGTTATAAGTGTCATGGAACCCATAATTCAAAGGAGTGCAATAATAAAATTATATCGAAGTGTATAAATTGTATAAGAATGAACAATAAACTGCATTTAGAGTTGGATGAAAACCATTTCACGACAAGTAGATTATGTCCAGTATATCAGAATAAAATTAGTATAAAAAAGAGAAGAATGGGATTTAATATATACCAATCAAAGAAAGTGAGTGTAATATATACAAACGTTCAAGGATTAATAAATAATTTTAATCAAGTTGAAGTTATGGCAGAATTACAGACCCCAGAATTCATCATCCTATCTGTAGAGGAAAAAGAATACATTCTAAGAGGATATAATTATTATGGCGTTCTATCAAACTCAAGTCGAACTGGAGGGGTTATAACGTATTTTAGAAACCGGTGGAAAGTAACAACTTTATGTGAAAAATCAGATGAGTCCAAATACTGGATATGTTCATATTTAGCAAAACATAAAGGAATTCTAATTATAATTATGGCAATATATCACCTAGCAGCAGTGAAGTTGAATTTTGTAACGCGTTTGAAGAAATTGTTGAGGAAATATGTGAAAGAAATAACGATGTTATTATAGTTGGAGACTTCAATATTGATTGGAGGAAAGAGGGAACATATAAGAATAGAATTCAACAAACGATAAATGACAACGGATTGCGAAAAATTATAACTGAATACACAAGGATCACAACGAATACGAGAACGTTAATAGACTATGTCATAACAAACAATAAAAATATAGTGGCTGTAATCAATAATGAAAATAAAATAGCTGATCATGAAGCGAAATTGAAATATTTAAATACAGAAGGAGATTATTTAATAATGAAATATATGGTACTTTAAATTATAATGTTAATATCGATGTAAATAAAAATGTACGCGTCTTTGACACTATTATTGAAAATACAATAAAAAAATTCACAATCAGGAAAAAAATCAAAGAAAAAAACAATGTTAACAGGTGGTTTACACAAGAGCTAAGAGATATGAAGCGGGAGAAAATAGTAAAATACCAAATAGCTAAAAGGAATAATACAACAATAGATTGGGGCAATTACAGAGTAATTCGAAACATATATAAGAAAACAATCGAATGTAAAAAAACAAATTTATTAACAGCACAATAAGTAACTCTAAGGACCAAAAATCGATGTGGAGAGAAATAAAAAACCTAATACTGAAGAAAAACAAGTCTGTGATAACCAATGTGATATTTAATAAAGAAGAAATTAGTGATAGATATATAATAGCTAATAAATTCAACGAATATTTTATAATAGTATTAGCTTAATAAGAACAAGTATAGAACAAGTGCAATATGAGAACCAAATCCCTGTGATAAACTCAATTTTTCATTTCCGTGCAGTAAGTTTAATAGAACTGAGGCAAATATGTATCAAAATGAATGGAAAACCAGACTTCACTAAGCTATCAATCAAAATTATACTTGATAACTGGAACACCATAGGAAATAGCCTACTGTATATAATTAATAGCTCCTTGGAAACCGGAATTTTTCCTGATAATTGGAAGATATCAGTAATAACTCCTATCGAAAAGGTATCAAAAATGACAAATTGTGAAGAGTTTCGTCCAATAAACACACTTAAGATATGCGAAAAGATACTGGAAAATGTAGTAAAATATCAACTAGAAACGTATATGGAGCATAACAACATTTTATCGAAATATCAATCTGGATTCAGAAAAAAATTCTCATGTGAATCAGCAGTTAGCTATGTTGTCAATAGATGGAAGAATAGGGGATGGAGCAATAGGATAATAGTAATTTTCCTGGATTTCAAGAGAGCTTTTGAAACCATTGATAGAGGCATTTTGGTAAAAAAAAACTTTACATGTATTGGATCAGAGGAATTGAATTAAAATGGTTTAAATCATACCTTAAGGATAGAATGCAAATGGTTAAAATAAATGATATAACATCAAGCACAATAAATAACGAATTTGGTGTTCCTCAGGGCTCAATACTGGGAGCACTTTAATTTATTATATATATAAATGATTTGCCTAATGTGCTAAAAAATTGCGAAGTTGTTCTTTACGCAGATGATACGTTGATATACACCGAAGCAGGCTCAGACGAGCAATGTCAAAATAATTTAGATAATGATTTGAATAATGTGAATATATACCTGAAAATGAATAAACTAAAATTAAACGAAAACAAAACCAAAGTGATGCAAATAAATGTAGACTATGAAACAGTAGTTAAAATTAATAATAAAAATATTGAGAACGTCGATCAAATTAAATATCTCGGATTTATTTTGGATAAGAATTTAACATTTAAAGATCATATTGAATATATATGTAGAAAAATCGGTAAAAAATCGGTTTTTTTAAACGTATTAGAAATAATATCTCTATAATAACGGCAATAAATATATATAATGTTATAATAAAACCTCATTTAGAATTCGGGTCAGCAATATTATTTACGAGCTGTACAACAAACCAAATAAATAGACTCCAAATGGTTAAATGTTCGACGACTTAAATTTAACACTCTTAGTTTTATATATAAAATTAAACATTGTAAAACACCAGAATATTTATGCGAGCAAATCAAATAGGTTGGTGAAGTACAACCATATCAACTACGAAACGTGGATAATTTCAGGATAAAGAAAGCGAATACAACATCAATGCAGAGATCATTATTTTATAAAGGACTTTAGTTATTTAACACACTTACAAATGATATTAAAACAGAACAAAATTATATCGTATTTAAAAATAAAATGTGTGATTTCTGTAAAAAATAATCAATATGTTTTTAATAATTAGTTTTTGTTATATATGAATGTAAATTAGAATTTTAAAGTATTATAAATCTAATAATAATAAAAAAAAATGCTTCGTGCCAAGGCAAATTGAATACTAGGTAAAATTGATAGCCCAGGTAATCGAATTCGCATTACAAATTTTTCCTAACCAACGTCAAAAATTGTTTACAATTTGCTGACGCGCCATTTAAAAACACGAAACAAATTTTCAGTTTTAAAATCAAATAAAAATTTTTAAACTATTATTTTTTTGATAAAATAGTGAATGTTTAAAAAAATCATTGTGTGATAAGTAAAAAGAGTGTGTGTGCATTTAAAATATAAATTAAAAGAAAGAAAAAAACAACATTTATTGAAAAGAAGACGTTTCTTTAAGCAACATTTTAATAAAATTGTTTTTTTTTTTATCCAAATATGTGTGTGTATGTATGTACATTTATAAAAAAAATTTGAAGAAATATTTGAGTGGTTTGCAAAATAAGAGTGCGGGAGTGGAACCAAAGCAAGTGCCTTGAGTGGAACTTTGTTCAATATGCCGAAAGACACCAGAGGAAAAATAAAATGAGTGGAATTTGTTCAGTAAATTTAATTATCTTCTCTGTTTTTTATATTATTCTTCACTGCCAACTGACAGGAACACAAAAATTTACACAAACAAAATACACGCGGTTTTTGTTAAAGCCGACTTAGTAACATACACTGCGTAAATTTCAAGTTTTCATCTCTTATAGTTAAAAAAAAACCACCATAATTGTGAAAAATCATTCAATTTTGTAACACCCTTTTAGTTTTCTAAAGCGTTTATCATAGCCGATGTAGTACCACACACTGTAAAATTTTTAACTAAAAACGAATTATTGTAAATAAAATAAATGCCTTCCATATTTTTTCCTCCCAATAATTGCATTCAAATTCTAATTAATTAATTAGATGGCGAGTTCACGACGTTTATCTTCATAAGAAATCCATTCAGATTCTAATGCATTTGCTTGCTGGAGAAGTGAATGCATTCACACAAATTTTCTTCAAAATAAATTCATTGAAATTCATTCACTTTCTGTGGCCAAGTGAATGGCATTCAAGAATTCTAATTTATTGTGAATGCATTAAAATTTTATTTTAATTCCTTTTTTTGAACAGATGAATGCATTCAAACATTTTACAGCTCTGGGGTAACTATTCAGCACATACAATAACAAAACGCCACGATTTTTTGTTATCATTGTACTTCTTCGCGTTCGACATATACCGAAGTGCAAGATCGTGTGCCTTCATGTGCCATTCATATTAAGAGCGGCGCATGAAATATGCTATTAATTTTAATATTGGCACATGATATGTGCCAAAGCAAGTTGAACTTGCACATGTTCCTTTAGTAGGCACATAAAAATATTAGCTCTTATTCATGTGCATGTGCCTATTTATTTTCTGTGTACACTCCTCTTTATGTACATGTGCCGCACATGAGTGTGCAAATGCGTATCCTGGTTTTTAGCCGTACACGTAATTTCATAAGGAATAGCTACACTCGGAATATTCATGTTTGTATACGCAAATACATATTTATATAAAACACAATTATGGATGTGTTCTTCACATTTCAAAATTTAGAGACACATTTAATAGTTTTGAAAAGAAAATATGTGTTAGTTACTTTTAAACAGAACATTGTGTGTACTTTCTGAACTCTGTTCTAAACACGTGTAAAGTCTGTAAATAAATTTACAGTGAATAACTATCTTGTTCATAGATTTGAAGAATGCTGACAAGGGTTGTAGGGAACCAGAAAGCGAAAATAAAATCCATCATCATTTAAATGAGTAAAAATAAAAATTTATTTTAGTCCATAGTTACCTCATTGTCCTCTGAATCGCGTTCGTGCAAAAATGTATGCATTGTACCGCGCATATTAGCATCATCCATGAATGCCTCAAGAGTTTTAAATCTGTTCTGGTCCTTTTCAATTTTAAAGCTTTCAATCCGCTTTAGACGTTCCTCCGCTTTACGTTTTTTAGCTTCTTTAACTTCTTTTAAAATATCATCCTTAAACGGGCAGATGTTCGGGATCTGTATTATTTTTTGTTTTTTACTGCCTTTATTAAGATTCTTTTTGGCCTCACGTTTCATTTTTCTATTATGCTCTCGTACCTTTTTTTCAATTTTATGCTTTAGTCTCCCCGTCATTCGTTTTGATTTTTTAGCTAGAATAAGAAATAATAGAATAAATCGTGTTTGGTACAACAGATTTAAAATAAAAAATAAATTGCCTACAGGTTGTAAAAATTTTAAAGGAAAAAAATCAAGTGTAAGATTTGGGACTAACACAAATACGGAATATTTTATGGTAAAATGAGGTCATATGGCCTCGTAGACATGGTAAAGTAAGATATATTAAAGTAACATAAATTAAGTGAAAATAAAAAAAACAATAAAAGCCAAGCAAAAAGCTTCTATGGCATAACCAGTAACGGTTTTGTTTACGCCTTTCCGCATAGTCGGACATCGGCCGGTCGCAGTTTTTTCATCTATAGTGTGACCAACACATACAACGCGGACCATAGCTGCCAAACAAAAGGTTAGCACCAATTTTCACTTTAAACTTAAATTTTACCCCCAACTTTATTTTTTTTGCTGTGCCACTAAACTTAATTTAAGCTAAATAATTTTTAATAAATTAAAATGCAAAAAAATATCTCATTTACTTTTTAAACGTTTTAAAGCCATTTTTATACTTTTTGTATAAATCAAATTCTTTGCAAAACACGTGAAACCAGGAAACGAAGCCGATATCAAACTGCAATCGGTGGTGGCTAATCAAAAGACTTCGGCGGCGACCAAAAGACGAGTGAAGTCTACAAATCTTCAGCGTTGACGTCTCGTTTAATATCAGCTCTGTTAACAATAAAATTCAAAATATA
The DNA here is from genome assembly GCA_937654795.1 of Cistogaster globosa. Classification (NCBI taxonomy): domain Eukaryota; kingdom Metazoa; phylum Arthropoda; class Insecta; order Diptera; family Tachinidae; genus Cistogaster; species Cistogaster globosa. The sequence goes on from OW569403.1 coordinate 85,859,941, forward strand.
AATCTTTATTATATATTTTAGACAATTTGTTCCTATAAGAATCATTAAGAGGAATTTATAATAAAAATTGTTTTTGATTCTCACAAAGAAAATATCCTAGGGTCAAGTCAAGCACACCGTTACGATCGCATTTAAATATATTTTCACAAGATTTTTAATTTTTTTCCATTTATTTTTTAATGGGAATAATTCTTCTTTTATGACTTTTTTTTTTTTTTTGGTTTGGTAGAAATATCTTTCTTTCATTGATATTATTATTATTATTATTATTTATTTTTTGTTAGAAAAAATGTTTGGAAGATATAATAACTGCTAATATTTTATATTTATTTTTTTGGCAGAAGTCATTCAATCTTTAAATTTTTTTATATTTCGCGAAGTTTCCAAAATTTCAAATATTCCTTACATAAAGTTATTGATTAATATAATTTTACTTGTTAATTATATTTTGTTGAGAATAAGAATTAAAATATTTTTGCAAAACAAAAAAAAAAAAAAACAATAAACAAATAAAAGAGCAATTATTTTAGCCAAATGAATATTAGATAACAGTAATTTTTTTTATACGAAAACATAAATAAAAATAAGTAAAAAACAATTTTTTCTACCAAAAAATAAGAAAAACATAAAAAATAGTTTTATCTGTGAATAAAAAATATAGTTAAGGCCAGGGCACATAGAATCCGTCATACGTTTATTGATGCTAAAAAAAAATTTGAAATTATTTTATTTCTTTTCTTTCTTATTTATTTCTTTCTTAAAGATTAGTCTATTAGAAAGTATTTTACAATTTTTAAAATAATTTATTTAATGTATTTTGACGATTTTTTTCAAGTTTCCATTTCAAGAAAAAAATAAAATTATCAATTTCAGCGATTTTCTCAAATTTGAAAAGCTTGCCGCTTAATAACTTTTTTCGTACAGTCTTTCAAAAACAAACTATACCACGATCGATTCGTATTTTTATCCTCTTTCGATCATATATAGCAGTATATGTGCACGCGGAATAGTTTCCGAGATATAAGCAAAAAACTAAACTTATTAATTTCAGCGATTTTTTTATTTTGAAAAGTTTGCCGCTTAAGAACTTTTTTCGTACAGTCTTTCAAAAAACAAAGTGTACCACGATCGATTCGTATTTTTATCCTTTTGCGATCGTATGTAGCAGTATATGTGCTCGCGGAATAGTTTCCGAGATATAAGCAAAAAACTAAACTTATTAATTTCAGCGATTTTTTTAATTTTGAAAAGTTTGCCGATTAATAACTTTTTCCGTACAGCCTTTCAGAAAACAAACTATACCACGATCGATTCGTATTTTTATCCTCTTTCACCCGTATATAGCAGTATATGCGCACGCGGAATAATTTCCGAGATATAAGCAAAAAACTAAACTTATTAATTTCAGCGGTTTTCTCAAATTTATAAAGTTTTCCGCTTAATAACTTTTTTCGGACAGTCTTTAAGAAAACAAGCTATACCACGATCGATTTGTACTTTTATCCTCTTTCGATCGTATATAGCGGTATATGTGCACGCGGAATAGTTTCCGAGATATAAGCAAAAAACTAAACTTATTAATTTCAGCGATTTTTTTATTTTGAAAAGTTTGCCGCTTAAGAACTTTTTTGGTACAGTCTTTCAGAAAACAAACTATGCCACTATCGATTCGTATTTTTATCCTCTTTCGATTTTATATAGCAGTATATGTGCACGCGGAATAGTTTTCGAGATATAAGCGAGAAACTTAACTTATATTTTTGAGCGGTTTTTTTTACCATTAAAAAGTTTATTGGCTTAAAACGTTTTTCGTACAGTCTTGCAAAAAACGATATATACCACGATCGATTCGTACTTTAAGCCTCTATCGATTGGCGGCAGTCGCTATGATGCACGGCTTTTAGTTTTGTTTTTATAACTAAAAAACCATCACAATAAATGACTACATGTTTTGGGTGTAGCTCCTTCATTTTTAAAATGGCGAAAGTGACAACCTGAAAATCTGATTCTGCAAGCTTAGAGCTTTTCATTTCTAATTTTTATTTTAAAATCTATTAAAAATTGACGAATTGTGACCGTTTCTAAAAGGTCTTATCTTTTGTCAAATTTTGCTTACATTTTTGTTATGAACAACAATTACTCCTTTTTTTACAACACTGTAAAAAAAGTTTGACTATTCTCCGAGTTTGTAATCTTCTCCTACGTAATAACAAAATAAACTCGTTTCACTCAAATCAAAGAGAGCAAAATTAAAATGGCTTCCTTAATGCCGGGGCACATAGAATCCGTCATACGATAAACTTTGACAAATTCAACTAAAGTCAAAGTAACGATGGATTAGGTTGGCACAATGAATACTTTGCTGACGGATGCTAAACCAAAGTTTGCTCTCTATTTTTATTCACTTTTAAATTTAATTTGTTTTTTATTCACCTTTTAATTCAATTAAATTTGTATTTTATTGTTTGCTATCTAAATTGTTTTAATAAAATCACAAAACACAATTGAAACACAGAAAGAGTTAAAAGAAAACAGGAAGAAGAAGCAGTTGATAGTTGTCAAAGTATTCAAAAGTTAAAAGTTGACCAACTTTCGTACTTTGCGTTGACGGACACGTATTGATTGTGACAACGCTCATAAGAAAACATGTATTTTAACTGACTTGTCAGTTGAATTTGTCAAAGTTTAACGTATGACGGATTCTATGTGCCCCGGCCTTTAACCTCTCACACGCTTCAAAAAAAAGAGTGCTTTAAATTAAATTGGGTACTGCCAAGCATAAATTCATCGAAATATACTCAGATTTTATAAATTATATGGCATCATCTACAAAACTACCCATTCAACTATGAATATCAGTTCTTTTTCTTTTCTTTTACATGGGAAAGGATTTTTAAGATAACAAACTAACTTAACAAACCGAAAATGAAATTATCCAAAAGTTAATGTAATAAATTAAATAAAAGTCAATACCTTATGAACAAAAAAAAAATCTTTTGTAAAAAAGACTAAAAATGCATTACAACTACTACATCTGGGCTTCCTTCATACTATATATAGGCTTATATCTCGAAAACTTAGAGCTGTTCCTGGATGGAACCAATTGAGGAAGAAAGCCACATGTATTGGCTCTAATCTGGCATATAGCTTATATTTATTGAGCATATTTTCTTGAACAAAGTATTAAAAAAAATAAATTTTCAAATTTCACTCATACTACAAAAGGGCTTTTATCTCGAAAACTAGAAGTTGTTCCTGGATGGGACCAATTGTGGATGAAAGCCACATATATTGGCTCTAATCTGGCATATAGCTTATACTTGTTGATCATATTTTCTTGAACAAAGTATTAAAAAAAATAAATTTTCAAATTTCACTCACTTTAATAAATAATAAAATAAATTGAAAACATTGAAAAGTATATTTATTGATAGAGTAACAATATCCAATTTTTATGAATACAATTACTGGTAGTATTCAGTAGCACTAACCAATATTAATACCGGTCAACTACATACGAGTATATCAAGCGGTTAAATAACGAGTTATTAAGTATTAATAACGGTCATGTGTACCGGTTAACTAAAGGGTTATTTAAAATGTAATACTACCGGTATCGCTACGGTTATATAGGCAGTTATATACACGTTACTACTGAGGTGTGCGAGCGAGAGCACTATAGTGTTTTCTCTTCTAAACAGTAAGGTGAAAGAAAGAGATATAATCTCACACGTACATAAGAGAATAGGTTAGTTTTTTCCCAAAAGGCCTATACAAAATAACTGAACGTTTTACAATTTCTAACCAATACTTTGATTATGAGTACTTAATATATAACGCGTTATTTAACCTGTAGTGTTCTTTCGGGGAAAAAGTAAAATATGTCAATAAAAGCCGCATTCTTCACCGCACGTCATTTTATTTGTTTTTTTTTTCTCTGAGATGCGGAATCCGGCACCGTAACCGTAAGGTTGTATTTGCACTTAATTTTTTTTAGCTTAGAGGGAGAGGTAAAAAACAATCTATTGTGCAGACAAATAAGAGTTTCTCATCCGCTATTTATAGGTGCTACCCAAAAAATTATTTTTATAATTTTTATAGTTTTGAACCTTATCACATAAACTAAGAATACACTAATTGTAATTTAATATATAGAAATGTATACTGCTTAACCCATTTTGTACAGCGGGCGAAATCTCCACTAAATACTTTTGCTGGTTTTCATTGAAAAATTAAAAATACTATGTAGTATAATTAAATTATATTTTTAATTTATAATAAAGTTTGAAGTATTGGCTTTCCGACCTAAACTTTCTTACCCTCCCTTTCCCCTTTTAAAGTTTTAACTTGGTGGATATTAAAATAGACCAAAAATAGCCTATTATTAAACTAATTGTAACTACTTACAAAAAATATAAAAATAAAAAAGCGTTATTGATTTAAATAGCTAACATTTCGAATAAAATATAGTACACACAGACTAGTTATATAAACTACTATAGCTTACCACCAGAGAGCTTTGAACATAGCTGGTCGAGATCTCGACTGCTGGGATAATTAGCGCACCAAATAAATCGTTTCTAGTATTTTTTGATTTTTTTAATTAATAATTTTAAAATGTGTATATTGCCTAATAAATGTTGTTTATATTTCTAGAGACAATATTATTAGGCTGCTAATATAAAATACAACACTGCGTTTATATTTATAATTCAAATTTTCAATTTAAAAAGAGAAATACTCATGTGTCTAATGCATTTCTCTGACTTCGTGCCTCAATGGAAAAGGACTAAGCGTATGCATTTTGATATTGCTCCTGTACATGAACCATTGAAATTTATTATTTATTTCAAATTAAAGTAATATAATTAGCCTTTTAGGCCAATAAACTTATATTACAAAGGGAAAATCCTGAATAATATATTCTTAAAATTATAAATATTCATGCATACAAATATGAACTACAATAATTGGCTCCCCAGCCGAAGAAAAATTTTAAATAATAATAATAATAAATGTCTCATAAGTAGTTAGAAATGCAAAGAAAAATGTCGATATCATAAAATAAATCTTCATTGCCAACATAGACACGTACTTAACTTTCCGAAATGTCAGCGTAATCACCCATGTTATGTCAAACACATATCGCTGAAGATTTGAAACAGTTAAAAATGTACCAGCCTTAAACCGGAACTATATACTGAGGCAAACGAACGACTTACACCAGGTTCGATTGAAATATAAGGCTCAAATCTTCACGAACATGCCAAAATAAGTTTAGCAGAAGAAAAATTAGTTAAGAGTTTCAGACGAAATGCATTATTGGAGTGGGAAAAAATACGCAGTTCCAAAGGCAAATAGTTCCAAATCCTTGCAACACGAACAATAAATGAACGTTCAAAGAAATTACACCTTATACGAGGGATAACAATCTGAGGGTTCCTAGAAGACGAGGAAAAATTAAATTCAGAGCAAAGCCTAATCGGTGCTCCGTTTCTTACAACTCTATAGAAAAGCAGTAAACAACGAACTTTTATAAAATTTCGTACTCAGAAATATGCATTCTTCTAGGTACATTATAAACATAGCGCACTATAATATTAGTCACACGATTCAACTTAGTGACTATACGAGCGAAAGCCCCAGATATAACCTCAAGTCCATACAATATATGTGGCATCAAGAGTGCGTAAGCCAATCTATACCTAATAAAACAAGGTAAATAAATATTATTAGAATAAATTGTACGCAATATTCCAAAGACTCTGGAGTAGATATGATTCACATGAACATCAAAATTAAGTTTATTGTTAATATATATACCCAAACATTTGAAATTATCAACCAAGGCAATAGTCTGACCATCAACAGAGATATTCAGCGTAGAATCAGTACTGCCAAAAAGAACGGCCTTAGTCTTATTAAAGTTAATGAACAAGGAATTAATAGAAGACCAGTGAGAAAAACGCTGCAAACTGTAATTTATATTAGATTCTAATACGTCGATATTATCCCTATGAGTACTAAATAAAAGAAAAACATCATCAGCAAATAAAAAGATCTACATATTCCCGTTTCAATGTGCATAGGCAAGTCATTTACATACATTATGAAAAGAAGAGGTCCTAAAACAGATCCCTGGGGAACACCGGATAGTAAGGGGCGTACGTCAGAATACTCTGCACCAGAATCAACGAATTGATATCTACCAGACAAATACGAATAGATCAACATACAAGCCGTTCTGGAGAAATTAAACAACCCTCTTAACTTCATTATCGGTATGCTATACTGAACAGAATTAAAGGCCTTAGTCAAGTCAAGTGAGACTAACGATGACAAAAAATCCCTATTTACGTCAGCCCGTAACGCATCGGTTAAATTCAACAACAGTGAAGTTGTGCTAAGCCCACGACGGAAAGCAAACTGCGAGGGAGGAAGATAATTATTAACAACAGAAAGAATTTGATGCTTAAAACCGTGCTCAACAACCTTATATATAGCCGGCAAGAGAGCAATAGGTCTTAAATCATCAAGACATCTAACTATTCTAGATTTAGGAATCGGAACAACTCGAGCTTTTTTCCAATCATTTGGAAAAACAGAAGAAGTCAGTATAGAATTAATATGAAAAGTTAATAAATGAGAAATATAAGGAAATATAACTTTCAAAAAGGTAATCGGAACGCCATCAGTACCAACAGATTTGAACCTTACTTTGTATAACGCAACTAAAAGTTCATTCTCTGTTATACAGCTAAACGAAAACGAGCCGGAATCATCAAAAGCACCAAAGTCAATACTCTCCAATTCAACATGTGACCCATTAACAAAGTGATTATTTATATCATTAGCATTAAATCCTGACCAAGATCCATTGTCATGAGTTAAACCATTCCTACACAGAATCCTCCACATTCCACTAGAATCCAGTTTATTAAATAATTTAGTGAAATACCTTCTCTTTTATAACGGCAATAAACTCTTCAATTTTCACAAGACCTAGAAACCTGAAATGCAGAATAAGCCAATTTTCTCTGAGAAATAGCCAAAGTTACGCTATTACACTTCATCCAACAATCATCACTACTAGGAATGCTCCTCCGGCAGAGCGGAACAAACTGATACAGCGATTTTAAAATACACCATTAAAAATTAACATCACTAGAATTAAAAAAAGACGAAGCGTCAAAAGTAGATAAATATAAAAGCATTCTATCCCAATCAATTTGATTATAATCCCTGTATTCAAAATAAAGCGGAGAGGATTTCGGCTTGATATTAACAACAACAAAAATTAACGCATGGTGCGATATCGAAGGACATTGGACCTGATCAGAATATTAATCATGGATATATCACTAACCAACCAGAAATCTAACAAAGAAGTTACATTATTGGCAGTATTAAAATGAGTCGGCTTAGAATTATGAAAAACCGACAAGTTACATCTCAAACACAAAGATCTTATTAAACTTGATTTCACGGTATTAAACAGGTTGCAGTTAAAATCACCAACTACTAAAATGCTAGAGTATCTCAAAAACAAATCTAGATGAAGATGTTCAAAAGAAGCAAGATCACCATTATGCAGATAAATTACACCAAATAAGGTTTTAGTATTGTCGTTAACAATCTCAATAAAAACAGACTCACAGTTTTAAAAATAACATTATACTTCAGAACATTGGACACGTAAATACCTACTCCACCACCATGTGCATGCAACCTATCGTTTCTTACGAAAGAATAACCAGGTATTTTAAGGGATAGACTATTTACATAAGGCTTAAGCCAAGTCTCAGTAATGGCAATTAAGTCAAAGTTACCATTAACAATATTTTTGAACTCATAAAATTTAACAGCGTTAACGCAAGGTTTAATACTTTGGAAATTCATATGCGCAACTTTTAACAGAGCGGAAAAAGTACGAAGAGAAGATTTAATAGAAGAGCCACTACTTATAATAGGACCAATATTATTATTATTTATAGACATAGTATAACAACAAAGACAAGTTGGGGACCCAAAAGTAGATAAATATTTTAATACAATCCATTATAAAACACATTCATAGCTCAATTGTCAAAGAAAATGATATTAAGACCATAAACACTTAATACAGAAAAACAAGAAATTAGTTAAGAAGTTCAGTGAAATTAAATATATGCAGTTAAAAAACCATTCTTAACGACCAAAAGTAAAGCCAAATATAGGCGGTAATATTAAAAAAAAAAATCAAGCAATCGTTAAAAATGGTTATAATTAAACTTACTAGTTAAAATAACAGAAAAAGATTTAATCATAAAAACGTAAGATTATAGTACAGAATTAGAATTGTTGTTCAAAAGAGCGGCACATTCATTCATATCATAGGTGACATCCTTGCCATCAATCAGAGTAAGCTTAACTTTAACCTTGGCAGTGTTGAGCACTTTGTACTTCAAAATTATCTTTTGTGTCTTCAATTTACGACAAATATTATTAAGTTTCGAAGCAAGGGGAGAATAATGATCATTCAAGTAAATCCTACTGCCAATATCACCACCAACAACATCACTCAGTTTCAAGGTCTTCATTTTAAAATATTCTTTCATTAGCCGGTCTCTCAAGGATACATTATTAAATTTGATTAAAATAAGTTTGTTGTTATTAATGTAGCAGACTTGGTGTATATCCAGATTTGTAATTGTAAGGCCAAAAACAGAGCAAAGCGAAAAAACAGTGGAGGTAAGATTTTCCAAGCCTGCCGGCATACCACTCACAACAACACTTGCACGGTTGATTCTACGTTGGAGAATATCATTTTCCATTTCTAGGGCAGCAATTTTATTTGAGGTAGAGCAGTCAACAATATTTATTAATTTAGTGCAAGTGACAATGTCAGATTTCATGTCTTTTAAGCAAGTCAACGTTTCATTCTTAAAATCCGCAAGAATTTGTGCTATGGAAGTCTTAAAAGTTTCACGTTCATCTCGGTTTGACTCTACAAATTTGTTGAAGCCCTCCCTTAAGGCACGGACTTCAGTTTGAATGGAAACATGATCCGAGTCAGCATTCGTACAAGCCACACACGTAAAAGACAACGCCTCAGGCTTTTCACTAAGCAAAGCAAGGTGCTTCTCAGAGACTTTGGCACAAGTAAGGTGAAGCCATAACTTGCATCTGCAGCACATAATACTACCTTTTGATTTTCCTAGAACGGAATCACATACTCCACACTTAAAATTTCGAGTGGTAGGCATATTTTAATATAAAAAAAGGCAGCAGCAACAAACAGCAGAGCATCCACAAAAAAAAATGGAAAAAAATGGCAATTTATTCAGCCACACAGCAAAAAGTTGTAACAACAACAACAGAGCACCAACAAAAACTTAAAAATGGCACCTTGTTCGGCCGCACAGCAAAAAAACTTTCAACAACAGCAGCAACACAATTATTTAAATTGCATATATGTACATATATTTTCAATGTCTCAATTAAAAAGTAAAATTGTTCTTAAATAGAAACTGAACTTATAATTATTAATTAAGTGTTTTTCCAATAATAAAAGACAACCGAGTAACACACACGTCTATTCAGGCATAGTGCTGCCAAGTATTGAATGCAATAAAAGATGATATTGTTTCTAAATTAGGTATTTTTTAACAATACGATCCGGATTTGATTTTTTATGAATATCTATGTGTATTGCTTGCAGGTGGACACACACCATAATAGCTATTCTCCCTAGTTTTTGACGATGGGGTCACTCAACATTTGGTGAATAAGACAAACAGATATACTCCACAGCGTCGATTCTATTATTTTCCAGTTATCATTCCGTTCCAAAAGTGCAAAATTATTGGCGCAATGAACCGACCTATGGAATTGCTATCATAAAACAAGCAATGACACGTAATAAGTTCCGAAAATTGAAATCATACACATTGCAAATAACCATAAAAATGATAAACTCGCAAAGGTAAGACCGCGGTGTAATCTTCTGAATATTCGATTTATCCAGTTTGGTGTTTTTGAACCAAATCTTTCGATTGTTGAGAAAATGGTACCATATTTTGGTCGCCATAGCTGCAAGATGTTTTTCAGGGAAAAACCAATTCGTTTCGGATATGAATATTGGTGTTCGTGTTCGTCAAAAGGGTACCGTTTGCAATTCCAGCCCTATGCTGGAGCATCGCACAAATATGATCAACAACTTGGCCTAGGTGCTAGTGTGGTTATGAGCCTAATGTCAGTTTGTGAGCATCCTAGACAACATACCGTTCATTTTGGCAACTTTTTCACCGGATACAATTTGCTTTGCCTTCTAAAAGAAAAAGGTTTTTGTGCAACTGGCATAATCTGCGCAAACAGGCTGGCAGGAGCAGGTTTAAAACAAAATTACTTTGACATGATATGGACTACACATTTGATCAAGAACATAAGATTGCATTGGTTCGATAGAGAGACAATGCAGAGGTCATTTTGGCTACAAACCATGATCAGATGAATCCAGTAAGAAATGTAATGAGATACGATAGACTCCAAAAAAAAGGATCGCTGTACCCCAAGCCAACGTTATTGCCAATTATAAGAATATTGGCGGGGTTGACTTGCATGATAATGCTGTCACTAGCTATCGAATTGGAATCAGAGGCAAGTATTGGTAGTGGCCACTTTGGGTTACCTGCTTGGACTGCTCCAGTGTCAATGCATGGAAATTGCATTGCTTGTTGCTGATAAAACAAATCAGAAGCCCATGAGTCAAATCGATTTTAAAACTCGATAACAAAAGCTCTGTTGTTATCTGTCGAACCGGAAACAAACACCGATTAAACTTTGTCCGATGAAAAAAATTGAAGTGACGACGATTTTATAGGCTGTGTCTGTCAAAGGCTGGTATTGCCGATGCAAACTATGCAAGAGGCATTCTTGCGGTAAGTTTAACGTAAATTTACATGTAGGTAGTTGTTTCAAGGCCTACCACAAAAATGTTAAATAATATTTTTTATTCAACAGATAAAAATAATTAAAAATAATAAATAAATACCGCGATCTTTTATTTAATTATAACTTTAAATAACATATCTTTATTAACCCGTTTTCATAATGAGAGTTATTTACCACTTAGTTTATTATAATTCAAAATAATAAAATATATTACACAGGACCTTGATTGCTCTAATTATCCCAGCGGTCGAGATTACAGATAATCACCGTCAGAAAAAAATAAATATCAAAAAGCTATATTTGGCCAATTTCTAACTAGCCATGAGAATTTCATTAAGATATTAAAACATTTATGTATGTACCCTGGTATAAAATTGGTTAAGCATATGCTTTCGTTTTAAGAATTAAGCTGCATAATAAAACTTACATAATTTTAAGCGAATTTCTTTGAAAATCTTTTCTTGTCTCTTAAAATATTTATCTTCCTGAAAACTACCTTTCTGTCTTACCTTTCTGGAGTTCAAAGATAAACGATAAGTAAGAAATAGTAAATAATATGTAATAAAAAACATTTTGCGAACTAAGTTAATTGTTGTACACATTGATGTTGAACGTGACGAACTATTGTTTGAAGTTATTGTCGATACAAATCAACTCAAATCTAAAGAAGACAGAAAATTGCAATCTGATAAAAACAAAATGCATGTGGCGGAGAGAATGATAAACCGGTAAACAGTCGACATTTTAGAAGACTCGAATCGGCGAAGTTATTGATATTGATGATTTATGTGTTACTGAAGAAAATGACGATGATGTGATAGAAGCTGACTACAAAGCAAGTGACTGCTGCTCTTTATAAACTGCAAATGACAAGTCCTAATAAACCTCTTTCTTTTAAACGTAAACCATCGGACAATATTTTATAAGTAGAATTAGGTTCTAATGAAAAAATAGTTTTACAAAGTCACAACATACAAGAACATCTGCGTCTGTGGTCTCAGGAGAAGTAATAAATGTAGATTAATTTTATAATTTATGTGAATTTTCTTATCATTTCAGTTAATAAAATACATGCTAATTTAATTGAACTAAAGATAATTTTATAAAATTGATGGCAAAGTAGAGAAAGTAGGTGTTTCATACTATTAGGCATGTCACAGAACTCATTTTCTATCGAATAGTTGTTTAACTCCGCAAATTGATAAAACAAAAATAATATTTTAAATTCAATATTTAAGACCTTAATTGTGTAAAAATAAAAATAATTTTTGTTTAAATAAAAGAGAGCATATTAATTTTAATTTGTGTAAAATTGTATTGTCGTTTAAAAGTTTATTTTAAGTAAAATGCATATCGTCACTTCAGTATGTGCTTGCTTTTTAAAGTCGCCAAATTTCTTGCGACAAGTTTTAAGCGATCTGAGTGCTAAGTCCGCAACAACAACAAGTAGTAGTTTTACTGTTACTGTAATTTGATGTATGAGTTTTAGATCGTTACAGACAGAAAGCTGAAACCTCTTTTGAAGTCTGTTTTTTTGCAAGAATTATTTAATAAAGCCATCGTATTTAAAAAGAGTTTGGTTGCAAACAAAAGGTAAGATTTAAAAATTATCCTATTTTCCTGAAGTAACGCACATAAATTAGAAGCAGAGCAATGTTATGCATAGTTTTCCAGGGGGTACTATGCAATAAGCCTTGCCTTGCTTGCACTAGCCTTGGGAAATAATTTAAAAAATATTGGGATTTTGTATCGAATGTTTGTGCCTCTTTACATACACATATCTTATCGCTTTAAAATCTTACATATCCACAGTAGCAACAATGTCAAAATTTGTCACCTTGATATTTTAATAACTATTTTTTCATTAATTTTCTAAAAACTTTTAATTTATTTAAATGTTTTAAGGTCATTACCAACATTGTTTTCAATTAGAAATAAATTTATGTTATTTAATATAATTTAATTTATCCACCTAAAAACTTTTGATTTTAATTTTCTTTTGGCTATGATTTGTCAGAAAGAAAAAAGTACTGGGGTTATAGCCTAAAATACAAGTCTTCTAAGCTATCCGATAAGAGCAAGAAAAGATTTCAATAGTTATCCGAGAACGAAGAAGAAGAAACACCACTACGAAGGGGCGATCAAGATTATTAGGGACAAAAAATTTTGCTTTTACACTCACGAGATAAAGGATGGCAGAAATTTTAAGATGGTTTTATTTGGTCTTCTTCAATTAACAACTGAAATAATGGGGGATGACTTTGTTAAGAGGCACAAAGAAATGATCTAATGTGGATGAAGCATTGTACTTAATCGAGTTCCACAGACAACATGTGTCAAAACATGACGTTATGAAAATAAGATATTTTTGTAATATATCGGTTTTTTGGAAAATACCATTTATGGGAAATAAAGGCCTTACCCAATGTGCTAAGTGTTCATTGTGTGGTGACGGTGCCAAAAACTATAACCGGGTCAATTTATGCTCGGCGTGTGCAGTTAATCATGATATCGCTGCTTTCACATTAAAAAAAGCACTCAAAATTGTAGCGTTGCGTACAAGCGTAATAACTGCTCTAAAAATAATCTAAAACCACAGAGCTGATGACTCAAAGTGCCTTTGTCGCATGGAGCATTTAGAAATACGCCAGCGGTAAACAGCCAAAACCGAAACGTCTAACAAGCGACAAAGCTATATAAGTTTTAACTTTGATGATGTAAACTTTACTCAGCTATCAAGTTATGAACATTGAGATACAAATCGTAATTCTCTTGTTAACAACGACGATGATATTTTCAACGAAATGCTACTGAAAATATTCATTGATGCTGGTGGCGCATTTCAAAAATATCAAAACAAGTTGGACAAGTTAAGAGTATTGGTTATGACGCTTAATAATGCTATATAATTCAACAGGTACCCAAAATGTTCATGTTATGCACTAGAATCCTCAAGGCGTAACGATAGAATTAGCAGCTTCACGGCTCGAGCTATTTCTCCTTGACAAAAAGGTTGAAATTCTTTTACTCAGCGAAACATTTTTAAGACCGCATCATAAACTTAAACTTTGAGGCAACAAAATATACGGAGAAGATCGGCTTACTCACGCAGGAGGTGTGCTAATAACGATAAAACCTAATATAGAACATAAGTAATTACCAAAAATTTTAACACATAGTATTGAGAACATCTCCTTTCATGGTATTATTAATAGATGATCCGTTATTTTAACTGTTGTCATACCTTTCGGTAAAAACCGTCGTCATTGGCTGTTTATTTGGTACGTTTGGCGATCACTAGTTCTCCTTAAAAAATTTTGATATTCTTGTACTCAACAAAATATTTTTAAGACCGTATTACAAACTTCAACTAAGAGGCTACAAAATGTACAGAGAAGACTGGCTTACTCACGGAGGAGTACTCATAGCGGTAAAAAGTTATATAGATTATAAGTTATTACCTAAAAATAAAACACATAATATTGAGAATATTTCTATTTAAGTTTTCATAAATAGACTATCAGTTTTTTTTTTATTTTTACATATAACTCAATGGAAACTGCAAACTTTAGATCTGACTTAAATTTTTTCATTTCTACCTTAAATGGCTTTTCTATATTTAGTAGTGTAGTGGGTGTAGTAGGCTACACCCATTGAAACTGTGTTTCAAACAACTTTACCAGCAAAGTACTTAATGAACATTGTCTTCTATCTAACTATTGTATATATTACCCAGACTCTTTCATCAGGTTTTGTCCTGTTCAATCCTCTACAGTAGATATTTTGCTATCGAACTCTTTATACCTTTTTCGGCCTTGGAATCCCATCTAAATTTTTTTAATTCAGACCATGTTCCACTCTCATGCCTTATCACATTAAGTCGCCAGAACGTATTCCTTCACAAAACTTGTACTCTCAATAAAATGTCATTTCTATTTGAGAAAACATTAAATATTTAGGATTGTACTAGATAAAAAGCTTTTGATTAAACAACATATGTGACAAGTCAATTAAGTGTGGTTACGCACTATATACTGTTCTAAACCGGAGTTCAAGGATAAGCCTAAAAAATATTGTTATAAAAAATGTGTATCCGACCAATCTAAATTTATGGTTGCCAAGTATGGAATGGCAAAACTGCTAAAACTCACACAAAAAAGCTTCAAATTATCCAGAACAAACACTTAAAAATAACACACAACCTTCCCCGTAGATTCCCCACTGACTTACTACATTCCAATTTTGAACATAAGATCGTCTAATTTGAAGCTGTAAGAAATTTACTAAGCAATCACTAAGATTTTTTTGGAAAGAGAATATAAGTTGGTGATTGGTGAACCAAATTTCATTATAACTTTTAAGTTTGTTTAAGGTTTTTTGAAATAAACTTTTCCTTAACACAGTATTTTTAAAAGTTTGTAATATTTAATTTAGTAGTTTGTAATTGTTGTAAAACTTTTAAGTAAATTCTGATACTATTGTACTGTAGTGTATGTGCACTTATGCGCAACACTGTAATAATAGGTATATGCTCGTAGACTTATGAGCAAGACTGTATGCAACATACAACCAAAAATACAAATTGTTCAAATAAAAATTAATCAAAGGAAATTTATGTATGGTCAGCAGAAAATGCAAGTTCAATGTATAAGTATATTTTTGTTGATCGTGAGAATTTGGATGGTAACCAAATACCATTTTTGTTTATAAATTATTTTATTGGATAATACAGCAATATTGTGAAAATGATGACCACTACAAAATTTTACTATATAAGCCGCTATTTTTATTTAATAAAGACAGAATTAATTTGCAATTAATATAGACTTGTTAATTTTCACAAAAAGGGCATTTTGATGCTCGGAAGCAAAACGGCAGAAGTGCTCAGTAATACTTACCTTGAAACTTAACTATAACACTGAACATATTACATGGCGATCCTGCCAAATTTTGAAAAAGATCCTGGTCCTTAAAAAGATCCATTAATACACATACTAAATGACTACACAGAAAAAAATAAACGACATTAAAAAAAATGGGAGGAATACGTTCCGGAACCAATCAATAACAAGAAGACAGACACACCCTCCCCCACATACATTCCAAGACCAAAAAACGTCGGACCAAAGCCTTTGACCATCGAGGAATACAGGGAAAGTCAAAAGAAAAAGACGACATAAGTCATCATCGAAAAAGAAATAAAATTATCAAACCCCAAAAAGAGAGGTGGAAGAAAAAGACGCTTTCAGGCCGAGTGCAAATTAGGACAAAATATAATACAAATAAGTCAAGGAAAATAGAAACAAATACTAATAGAAGAACTTAAAAAATTAAAATCCGAAGGATGGAAGAAATTCTAAGACTCAAGACAATATTAAAAAACATAGAACAATCAATGGGGATAAACGACGCGAAAATAGAAGGCAATGCAAATGCATACGCCATTAACGACAACAAAATTACAATAAGCCAGGAAATAATAATAGTACTTTAAATTATCTTAGTTTTATTTGGATTGTGGAAATTAACAAGAAATTACATAAAAAAGAAAATTGTTAGTAATAGGGTACAAAATGTATAAGATGAATTAAATAAAATATTTTATACAAAATAACTATTGTAAATTTAAGAAATAAACAGGGAATTACAGAAAATAATTACGAATGCAAGAAAATCAGGTAGTAGAAAATACACCAAAGAAACTATTATACATAAAATAAAATTAATTCAACAACTTAGTAAAAAATACGGTAAATTAATTGCGATTCTACTAAAAATAGAAACAGAAACAAAAATTAATCAATTCAAAGAATTAAAGCAGAACGCATTGGATAGTATTATAGGAAACAGTAAAAAATTCTCTAGTGAAGAAAAATTAGAATTAGAATCAATGTCTAACGAAAACACATTAGAAACAAACATGTCTAATTTCAACAGTAAACAGGCATCGGATATGATCCCGACATTTGATGCAAGGGCAAAACACCTCGAAACATTTTTATCAATGGTCACACTAGTTTATGATGACTTAAATGTGCAAGGAAAAAATCATTTAATAAAATATGTAATAGCAATGAAAATGAACGATAGGGTCAGAGATATTCTAACAATAGAACAAATACCAACAACATTGGACGAATTAAAAGCCTCTTTGACTAAAAACTTCAAATCTACAAAGACAGCAAACAGCATTCATTTTGAACTGAAAAATACTAGGCAAAAGGCTAATGTATTAAACTATAAAGAAAAAATAAATTCATTGATTGCAGAGTTAACAATAGCTCAAATATCAGAACTGGGAGAAAATACAAATGAAACATCCTGCTCTTTGATTAAGAAACTTAATGAAAGACTAGCACTAGAAATTTTTCAGGAAAGTCTGTATGAGCAGATACGTATAGCAGTTATAGCAGCCCAACCAAAGACTTTACCCCAAGCTTACGAAATTGCTGTTGCACAAGAAAGATCATTACACCTATCAGATACATTTAAAACCCTACAAATAAATAGAAATAATAATCAAAATATAGAAATTAGGAGCAACAATAATTCAAGACAAAAAAAATTTTATAGTCAAAACAGTCGCAACAATAATAACAATAACAGATACAATAATCCAACAGAAGGGACAGAAACTATAAAAACAACAATAATAGAAATTTTAACATTTACAACAGGAATCCAAATAACACCAACAGTAGATACAATACAAATAACGCTCACAACATAAATAATAGGAACACCTACAATAATAATAACCATTCAAATCAAAGAAACAATAACCACCCAAACGCACGCACAATTCACCAACAGAGAATCGAAGAAACCCTGGAGACTCAAAACGAATCTCCAGAAAGGGAAAATTACAGATTCACACTATAAATCCTAACATTTCAAACTTTATATACCTATCTATCAAAAACCTGACTTATAAACAGACTTTCTTATTAGATACTGGTTCTGACATATCACTTTGCAAAGAAAATGTTATACACGGATATAATATATTTGAACAAGATATTTTTAAACTAACTGGCATAACTAAAGGATATACGGAGACTCTTGGATCGACTGAATTAGAAACAGTACTGGGAGAACATTGCTTCAAACATAAATTTTACCTAGTGAACAGTGACTTTCCAATAAACACAGACGGAATTTTAGGAATGGATTTCTTTCATAAATACAACTGTATAATAAATTACGATACACAAACTATAAGTGCTTACATAAATGAAGACAGTATCACAATTCCGATAGAAAGTAATGCAAAACCTTTAAGAAGCGTTACTATACCACCAAGAAGCGAAAAAATAAAAAAAATCAATATTGAAATAGGTAGAGATAGTGTAGTATTCAGCAAAGAAATAGAAAACGGAGTTTTCGTTGCAAACACGATAATACCTAAATATGGTAATCGCCACATTAAAATTTTGAATACACTAGAAACACCCATACGATTGTCAGATCTTAAACTAGCTGCAATACCCTTACAATACTATAACATTTATAGAATCAATCATTTGGACAACAAACGTTATTCAAAAAATAGATTTCAGGAATTACTAAAAACAATTAAATTCGAAGACTCTGACGACGGAAAGCGGAAAGCTTTATACGATATATTAAAACAATACCAAGAAATATTTCATTTAGAAGGAGAATCCTTAACCACTAACAACTTTTACAAACAAAATATGGAACTAAACGATAATACCCCAGTATACATAAAAAACTACCGTTTACCACATTCGCAGTTAAATGAAATAGACAGACAAGTACAGAAACTACTACAAGACAATATAATAGAGCCATCAATTAGTCCATACAACTCTCCTTTATTATTAGTTCCTAAAAAAGGACAAGATAACATAAAGAAATGGTGTTTAGTTGTAGATTACAGACGTTTAAATGACAAAATGGTAAACGACAAATTCCCCCTAACAAGACTAGAAGACGTTTTAGACAAACTAGGACGAGCAAAATTTTTTTCAACTCTGGATATGAAAAGTTGGTTTCATCAGATAGAACTAGATACAAATTCAAGAGCAGTTACAGCATTTTCCACTAACAGCGGTCACTACCAATACAATAGACTACACTTTGGACTAAAAATATCATCAAACAGTTTTTAGAGAATGCTTACCATAGCATTATCTGGTTTGTCATCTGAAGCATTCCTATATGTAGATGATATAATTATTTTTGGATGCAGCTTTAAACACCACAATGAAAATCTCATAACAGTATTTGAAAGATTAAAGCAGTACAATTTAAAACTAAATGCTGAAGAATGTTGCTTCTTAAAACCAGAAGTTCTATATTAAGGACATCTTATTACAAAAGACGGTATAAGAACCGACCCAGCAAAATATGAAATTATTGAACAGTATCCTATTCCAAAGAATTCTGATGAAGTTAGAAGATTCATAGCCTTCTGTAATTACTATAGAAGATTCATTCCGGACTTTGATAAAAAGCATTTGAGACATTAAGAGACAAACTAAAGAACCCACCTATATTTCAACATCCTGATTTTGAGAAACCTTTTATGCTGACCACAGACGCCTCAAACGTAGCTTTAGGAGTAGTACTCTCACAAGGAGAAATTGGTAACAACTTGCCTATATCATATGCAAGCAAATCTTTAAACAAACATGAAAGAAATAAGTCAGTTATTGAAAAGGAACTATTAGGAATTCATTGGGGAATACAATTTTTTAGACCATACCTGTGTGGCAGAAAATTCACTGTAGTAACAGACCATAGACCCCTTATTGCACTATTCTCGCATAATAATCCATCTTCAAAATTGACCAGAATTCGACTCGAATTATCAGACTATGACTTTGATATTATATATAAAAAGGGAGCAAATAACACTAACGCAGACGCGTTATCTCGTATTGAAATAAACTCAAAAATATTAAAAGAAATGATTCCACTCTGTATTGATGAAAAAGAAAGAAAAATTCTGGCAATAACACGTAGCATGCTTAATAAGAATACTAAAAATAAAGAAGATAAAATTAAAATAAAGAACAAGAAAAAGAATTACATATCTCAACAGGAGACTGATCACCTCCATATGTGGGAATGTATATCAATAAATAATATAAAGAAGCTTAAAAAAATAAAATTTATATATGAAAATAATGATAATAATAATCTGCAGAATGAATATAATGATAAAATTACACGCGTGATATGCAATGAAAGCGAAAATCCAATGTTTTCACAAACATTTATGGAGAAACGTTTATTGAAAATTAAGAAATTGAAGAATAAAAAGTACGTACTATATGATAATGATAAAATATTTAAATATATACCGGTGGAAAAGTCGAAAGAAAAATATAATAAATTAGAAAATAATGACATCGATATAATTATATACAGAATGCCAAAAAGAGTAAATGATAACATAAAACAGTACAGATTAATAGAAGAATTTCATAATTCACCTTATGGTGGACATTTCGGAATAAGAAAGACATTAACAAAATTAAAACAGCGATTTATTTGGAAAAAACATGAACAAAATGGTTAAAAACTATGTAAGAACATGTGAATCGTGCCAAAAGAATAAGCAAGTAAGGCATACAAAAGAACCTTTTTCAGTAACAGATACACCATCAAGTAGTTTTGACATTGTAGTAATGGACACAGTTGGACCACTAAGACCGTCAGAGGACTTTAGATACATACTTGAAATGCAATGTTAACTGACGAAATATGTGATAGCTTGCCGGATTAAATCGAACGACGCCAAAACTGTAGCAAAAACCCTAGTAGAACAAGTCATTTTAAAATACGGTTTGTTTCTCAAAACAGATAAAGGTACTGAATTTACGAATGAGAGAGATTTGTGTATTATTAAAAATAAAACAGAGTTTCTCGACGCCTTACCACCATTAAACCTTGGGAACAGTTGAACGCAATCACCGTGTTCTAAATGAATATTTTCTAAACTTTGTGGAAGACAACACTTGGCATGAATGGATACCATACTTTGCCACCATACTTTGGTATATGGGAAATTTTTATAGACTACCAGGTGACGAATTGAGTGAGCCCAAAAAGATCTACAATTTAGAAAATTATTTAAATGAACTTAAAATTAGACTTCGTCATTCTTTGCAAAAAGCTAGAGATATAATAATAGAAGTAAAGAATAAGAGAAAATTAGAATAAAAAAAAACAAATAAGACTAAATATAGGAGACCGAGTTTTGGTAAAAAACGAAAAAAAACAACTAGATCGACCATACAAAGGTCCGTATAAAGTACTGGATATAGATGACCTAAATGTAATTATAGAAATAGATAAAACAAAAAGTATACATAAAAACAATTTAAAAAAGTTTATTTCTTAAGAAAATATTAATAAAGTTTAAAAAAAAAAATTTAAATACAGCAATCTTTAAAATAATTTTAGTTCATAAATAAATAAATATAATTAGATATTAAGAAATCTTAAACACATAAATAATAAGAATATTTTTACACCATTGTTTTTTATTTTTAATAATACCCAAAACCAAAAAGGGTGAGGGTGTAGTGTATGTGCACTTATGCGCAACACTGTAATAATAGCTATATGCTCATAGACATATTAGCAAGACTGTATGCAACATAAAACCAAAAATACAAATTGTTCAAATAAAAATTTATGAAAGGAAAATGCAAAGAAAGAAAATGCAAGTTCAATGTATGTTTTTGTTGATCGTGAGAATTTGGATGGTAACCAAATACCATTTTTGTTTATAAATTATTTTATTGGATATACAGCAATATTGTGCAAATGATGACCACTACAAAATTGTACTATATAAGCCGCTATTATTTTTTAATAAAGGCAGAGTTAATTTGCAATTAAAATAGACTTGTTAATTTACACAAAAAGGGCATTTTGATGCTCGGAGGCAAAACGACAGAAGTGCTCAGTAATACTTACCTTGAAACTTAACTATAACACTGAACATATTACAGGACCTTATATATTTTAAGCTAATATTAAAAAAAGAAATATAATAATAGTAATAATAACAAGAAAAAAATGTGTTAAAAGCTTATTTTCTAGAATTTTAGAAAAATACATTAACACATATGTACATACATATATGCTACAAATTGTATTATCATTTTGTATATCTCTATCGGCTAAAGGACAATATTTTCATAAAGACCTTTCCAGCCTTTTAACAAAAATATCATATTATCGCTTTGCTTCACCATCGCTTCTTACTGAATTTATATACAAAAATTCATTTACATAAGTAAAACTTAAGCACACACAAAGTGTAATGACGAGAATGAAAAATAGATACAAATAATAATTTCGGATGATTTCTTTCTAAGAAATACGTTTTTTCGAAGTTGATATTGTCAGTTTGACAGTTTTAACTATAGCAATAGACTGGTTTACTCTCCTTTATACCGGCTAAAAGGCAAGCGTCCAAAACTAAAATTAATTAAAAAATTCCAATCTGATGTATCTAAGCTATCAAAAAATCTAAGAGTGATATTTTCTGTCAGTTTACTGACTTCAGAAAAAAATAGATTAAACTTGAGCAAATAAAATGTCTCCTTTCTTTTACAAGTCTCTGGTTTTAGTTGATTTTTACGAATTTTCATCATTTTTTTGCTTGCTTTCGTCCCAAGCATCAAATAAGGGTGAATTGCTTGCTGTTTGTCACAGTAAAGTTTTTCCCA
Source organism: Cistogaster globosa (assembly GCA_937654795.1). Lineage (NCBI taxonomy): Eukaryota > Metazoa > Arthropoda > Insecta > Diptera > Tachinidae > Cistogaster > Cistogaster globosa. The sequence goes on from OW569403.1 coordinate 85,882,587, forward strand.
TTCCTCTTCTGGCTCTGTCTTTATAGTTATTTGCGAGTAACTGTGGTTTTTTTCCATAACTTCTAATGATTTTCCTTGAATCATCGTTGCGTTAAGACGTGTTGTTTGTTGCTCTATTAAAAACTTTTATTCAAAGTGTTTTTAAACCGTTTTATAAACTTTAAACTGTTTTAAAGTATTTAGAATCTGTTTTAATCGAACTGTGTCAGTAAATTGATTTGTATTTAGTTTGGAGTGTGCTCTCATAATTTAAACATTTTTGTATATTTTTGTACTGAGAATAAGAGAATAATATAAACATCCTTCTTTCAAGTGTGATCAGCTGATTAAGTTTTTCTCAATTTATACTGTATATTACAACTGTACTGGTTTGTGTATTTGGTAAATTGTTATTAGTGACATCTGTTGACAAGTAAATAATCTTAAAACCAAATAACAAAATAAGAAACATAAGCTGTTCAGCATTAAACTGTAAAATTTTGGATAGTAATGCAACCATTATTGTCTGTTGGTTGTGTGAAAATTCATATCACGCCAAATGTACTGATATCCCCATTCGTGGTGCTGACGTTTTAGCTGAAAATAAAGGTTTACGATGGTGCTGTTCAAACTGAAAGAAAATTGATGTTGATTTTTATAAATTTTTTAAATCAAATCGCGATAAGTTCGATGAAATTAAAAAAGAATTTATTTCACTGTCGAAAAAACTAGAGAAATATGAAGATATGTTTGAAGACTTTAAGTTGATCGACAAGTTATGTTCTGCTAATTCCCCGACTCAATCATCACCAAAACGTAGGAAGTCCGCTAGAAATGTTACTAAGTTAAATCAACCGCAAATCCCGATACCGACTGGATCCAAAAACAATAAATCAGAACAGAATACTTTATCTTCCGTTAACGAAAACACAATGACTCCTCCCTTAGTTGTGCCATCATTATCTGCTGTAAACAATACAAACAATATTTCTAATAATGATAATTCAAATGACATCAAACCACTTGTGGTAATATCATCAAATAAAAAGTCTGTTTTTGTATCTCGTTTTGCTTTCGAAACAACTGTTGATGATATTGAGTATTACATCAAATCTAAACTTAACTTTGAAGCCAAAGAAAATGATATTAAGACCATAAACACTTAATACAGAAAAACAAGAAATTAGTTAAGAAGTTCAGTGAAATTAAATATATGCAGTTAAAAAACCATTCTTAACGACCAAAAGTAAAGCCAAATATAGGCGGTAATATTAAAAAAAAAAAATCAAGCAATCGTTAAAAATGGTTATAATTAAACTTACTAGTTAAAATAACAGAAAAAGATTTAATCATAAAAACGTAAGATTATAGTACAGAATTAGAATTGTTGTTCAAAAGAGCGGCACATTCATTCATATCATAGGTGACATCCTTGCCATCAATCAGAGTAAGCTTAACTTTAACCTTGGCAGTGTTGAGCACTTTGTACTTCAAAATTATCTTTTGTGTCTTCAATTTACGACAAATATTATTAAGTTTCGAAGCAAGGGGAGAATAATGATCATTCAAGTAAATCCTACTGCCAATATCACCACCAACAACATCACTCAGTTTCAAGGTCTTCATTTTAAAATATTCTTTCATTAGCCGGTCTCTCAAGGATACATTATTAAATTTGATTAAAATAAGTTTGTTGTTATTAATGTAGCAGACTTGGTGTATATCCAGATTTGTAATTGTAAGGCCAAAAACAGAGCAAAGCGAAAAAACAGTGGAGGTAAGATTTTCCAAGCCTGCCGGCATACCACTCACAACAACACTTGCACGGTTGATTCTACGTTGGAGAATATCATTTTCCATTTCTAGGGCAGCAATTTTATTTGAGGTAGAGCAGTCAACAATATTTATTAATTTAGTGCAAGTGACAATGTCAGATTTCATGTCTTTTAAGCAAGTCAACGTTTCATTCTTAAAATCCGCAAGAATTTGTGCTATGGAAGTCTTAAAAGTTTCACGTTCATCTCGGTTTGACTCTACAAATTTGTTGAAGCCCTCCCTTAAGGCACGGACTTCAGTTTGAATGGAAACATGATCCGAGTCAGCATTCGTACAAGCCACACACGTAAAAGACAACGCCTCAGGCTTTTCACTAAGCAAAGCAAGGTGCTTCTCAGAGACTTTGGCACAAGTAAGGTGAAGCCATAACTTGCATCTGCAGCACATAATACTACCTTTTGATTTTCCTAGAACGGAATCACATACTCCACACTTAAAATTTCGAGTGGTAGGCATATTTTAATATAAAAAAAGGCAGCAGCAACAAACAGCAGAGCATCCACAAAAAAAAATGGAAAAAAATGGCAATTTATTCAGCCACACAGCAAAAAGTTGTAACAACAACAACAGAGCACCAACAAAAACTTAAAAATGGCACCTTGTTCGGCCGCACAGCAAAAAAATTTTCAACAACAGCAGCAACACAATTATTTAAATTGCATATATGTACATATATTTTCAATGTCTCAATTAAAAAGTAAAATTGTTCTTAAATAGAAACTGAACTTATAATTATTAATTAAGTGTTTTTCCAATAATAAAAGACAACCGAGTAACACACACGTCTATTCAGGCATAGTGCTGCCAAGTATTGAATGCAATAAAAGATGATATTGTTTCTAAATTAGGTATTTTTTAACAATACGATCCGGATTTGATTTTTTATGAATATCTATGTGTATTGCTTGCAGGTGGACACACACCATAATAGCTATTCTCCCTAGTTTTTGACGATGGGGTCACTCAACATTTGGTGAATAAGACAAACAGATATACTCCACAGCGTCGATTCTATTATTTTCCAGTTATCATTCCGTTCCAAAAGTGCAAAATTATTGGCGCAATGAACCGACCTATGGAATTGCTATCATAAAACAAGCAATGACACGTAATAAGTTCCGAAAATTGAAATCATACACATTGCAAATAACCATAAAAATGATAAACTCGCAAAGGTAAGACCGCGGTGTAATCTTCTGAATATTCGATTTATCCAGTTTGGTGTTTTTGAACCAAATCTTTCGATTGTTGAGAAAATGGTACCATATTTTGGTCGCCATAGCTGCAAGATGTTTTTCAGGGAAAAACCAATTCGTTTCGGATATGAATATTGGTGTTCGTGTTCGTCAAAAGGGTACCGTTTGCAATTCCAGCCCTATGCTGGAGCATCGCACAAATATGATCAACAACTTGGCCTAGGTGCTAGTGTGGTTATGAGCCTAATGTCAGTTTGTGAGCATCCTAGACAACATACCGTTCATTTTGGCAACTTTTTCACCGGATACAATTTGCTTTGCCTTCTAAAAGAAAAAGGTTTTTGTGCAACTGGCATAATCTGCGCAAACAGGCTGGCAGGAGCAGGTTTAAAACAAAATTACTTTGACATGATATGGACTACACATTTGATCAAGAACATAAGATTGCATTGGTTCGATAGAGAGACAATGCAGAGGTCATTTTGGCTACAAACTATGATCAGATGAATCCAGTAAGAAATGTAATGAGATACGATAGACTCCAAAAAAAAGGATCGCTGTACCCCAAGCCAACGTTATTGCCAATTATAAGAATATTGGCGGGGTTGACTTGCATGATAATGCTGTCACTAGCTATCGAATTGGAATCAGAGGCAAGTATTGGTAGTGGCCACTTTGGGTTACCTGCTTGGACTGCTCCAGTGTCAATGCATGGAAATTGCATTGCTTGTTGCTGATAAAACAAATCAGAAGCCCATGAGTCAAATCGATTTTAAAACTCGATAACAAAAGCTCTGTTGTTATCTGTCGAACCGGAAACAAACACCGATTAAACTTTGTCCGATGAAAAAAATTGAAGTGACGACGATTTTATAGGCTGTGTCTGTCAAAGGCTGGTATTGCCGATGCAAACTATGCAAGAGGCATTCTTGCGGTAAGTTTAACGTAAATTTACATGTAGGTAGTTGTTTCAAGGCCTACCACAAAAATGTTAAATAATATTTTTTATTCAACAGATAAAAATAATTAAAAATAATAAATAAATACCGCGATCTTTTATTTAATTATAACTTTAAATAACATATCTTTATTAACCCGTTTTCATAATGAGAGTTATTTACCACTTAGTTTATTATAATTCAAAATAATAAAATATATTACACAGGACCTTGATTGCTCTAATTATCCCAGCGGTCGAGATTACAGATAATCACCGTCAGAAAAAAATAAATATCAAAAAGCTATATTTGGCCAATTTCTAACTAGCCATGAGAATTTCATTAAGATATTAAAACATTTATGTATGTACCCTGGTATAAAATTGGTTAAGCATATGCTTTCGTTTTAAGAATTAAGCTGCATAATAAAACTTACATAATTTTAAGCGAATTTCTTTGAAAATCTTTTCTTGTCTCTTAAAATATTTATCTTCCTGAAAACTACCTTTCTGTCTTACCTTTCTGGAGTTCAAAGATAAACGATAAGTAAGAAATAGTAAATAATATGTAATAAAAAACATTTTGCGAACTAAGTTAATTGTTGTACACATTGATGTTGAACGTGACGAACTATTGTTTGAAGTTATTGTCGATACAAATCAACTCAAATCTAAAGAAGACAGAAAATTGCAATCTGATAAAAACAAAATGCATGTGGCGGAGAGAATGATAAACCGGTAAACAGTCGACATTTTAGAAGACTCGAATCGGCGAAGTTATTGATATTGATGATTTATGTGTTACTGAAGAAAATGACGATGATGTGATAGAAGCTGACTACAAAGCAAGTGACTGCTGCTCTTTATAAACTGCAAATGACAAGTCCTAATAAACCTCTTTCTTTTAAACGTAAACCATCGGACAATATTTTATAAGTAGAATTAGGTTCTAATGAAAAAATAGTTTTACAAAGTCACAACATACAAGAACATCTGCGTCTGTGGTCTCAGGAGAAGTAATAAATGTAGATTAATTTTATAATTTATGTGAATTTTCTTATCATTTCAGTTAATAAAATACATGCTAATTTAATTGAACTAAAGATAATTTTATAAAATTGATGGCAAAGTAGAGAAAGTAGGTGTTTCATACTATTAGGCATGTCACAGAACTCATTTTCTATCGAATAGTTGTTTAACTCCGCAAATTGATAAAACAAAAATATTTTAAATTCAATATTTAAGACCTTAATTGTGTAAAAATAAAAATAATTTTTGTTTAAATAAAAGAGAGCATATTAATTTTAATTTGTGTAAAATTGTATTGTCGTTTAAAAGTTTATTTTAAGTAAAATGCATATCGTCACTTCAGTATGTGCTTGCTTTTTAAAGTCGCCAAATTTCTTGCGACAAGTTTTAAGCGATCTGAGTGCTAAGTCCGCAACAACAACAAGTAGTAGTTTTACTGTTACTGTAATTTGATGTATGAGTTTTAGATCGTTACAGACAGAAAGCTGAAACCTCTTTTGAAGTCTGTTTTTTTGCAAGAATTATTTAATAAAGCCATCGTATTTAAAAAGAGTTTGGTTGCAAACAAAAGGTAAGATTTAAAAATTATCCTATTTTCCTGAAGTAACGCACATAAATTAGAAGCAGAGCAATGTTATGCATAGTTTTCCAGGGGGTACTATGCAATAAGCCTTGCCTTGCTTGCACTAGCCTTGGGAAATAATTTAAAAAATATTGGGATTTTGTATCGAATGTTTGTGCCTCTTTACATACACATATCTTATCGCTTTAAAATCTTACATATCCACAGTAGCAACAATGTCAAAATTTGTCACCTTGATATTTTAATAACTATTTTTTCATTAATTTTCTAAAAACTTTTAATTTATTTAAATGTTTTAAGGTCATTACCAACATTGTTTTCAATTAGAAATAAATTTATGTTATTTAATATAATTTAATTTATCCACCTAAAAACTTTTGATTTTAATTTTCTTTTGGCTATGATTTGTCAGAAAGAAAAAAGTACTGGGGTTATAGCCTAAAATACAAGTCTTCTAAGCTATCCGATAAGAGCAAGAAAAGATTTCAATAGTTATCCGAGAACGAAGAAGAAGAAACACCACTACGAAGGGGCGATCAAGATTATTAGGGACAAAAAATTTTGCTTTTACACTCACGAGATAAAGGATGGCAGAAATTTTAAGATGGTTTTATTTGGTCTTCTTCAATTAACAACTGAAATAATGGGGGATGACTTTGTTAAGAGGCACAAAGAAATGATCTAATGTGGATGAAGCATTGTACTTAATCGAGTTCCACAGACAACATGTGTCAAAACATGACGTTATGAAAATAAGATATTTTTGTAATATATCGGTTTTTTGGAAAATACCATTTATGGGAAATAAAGGCCTTACCCAATGTGCTAAGTGTTCATTGTGTGGTGACGGTGCCAAAAACTATAACCGGGTCAATTTATGCTCGGCGTGTGCAGTTAATCATGATATCGCTGCTTTCACATTAAAAAAAGCACTCAAAATTGTAGCGTTGCGTACAAGCGTAATAACTGCTCTAAAAATAATCTAAAACCACAGAGCTGATGACTCAAAGTGCCTTTGTCGCATGGAGCATTTAGAAATACGCCAGCGGTAAACAGCCAAAACCGAAACGTCTAACAAGCGACAAAGCTATATAAGTTTTAACTTTGATGATGTAAACTTTACTCAGCTATCAAGTTATGAACATTGAGATACAAATCGTAATTCTCTTGTTAACAACGACGATGATATTTTCAACGAAATGCTACTGAAAATATTCATTGATGCTGGTGGCGCATTTCAAAAATATCAAAACAAGTTGGACAAGTTAAGAGTATTGGTTATGACGCTTAATAATGCTATATAATTCAACAGGTACCCAAAATGTTCATGTTATGCACTAGAATCCTCAAGGCGTAACGATAGAATTAGCAGCTTCACGGCTCGAGCTATTTCTCCTTGACAAAAAGGTTGAAATTCTTTTACTCAGCGAAACATTTTTAAGACCGCATCATAAACTTAAACTTTGAGGCAACAAAATATACGGAGAAGATCGGCTTACTCACGCAGGAGGTGTGCTAATAACGATAAAACCTAATATAGAACATAAGTAATTACCAAAAATTTTAACACATAGTATTGAGAACATCTCCTTTCATGGTATTATTAATAGATGATCCGTTATTTTAACTGTTGTCATACCTTTCGGTAAAAACCGTCGTCATTGGCTGTTTATTTGGTACGTTTGGCGATCACTAGTTCTCCTTAAAAAATTTTGATATTCTTGTACTCAACAAAATATTTTTAAGACCGTATTACAAACTTCAACTAAGAGGCTACAAAATGTACAGAGAAGACTGGCTTACTCACGGAGGAGTACTCATAGCGGTAAAAAGTTATATAGATTATAAGTTATTACCTAAAAATAAAACACATAATATTGAGAATATTTCTATTTAAGTTTTCATAAATAGACTATCAGTTTTTTTTTTATTTTTACATATAACTCAATGGAAACTGCAAACTTTAGATCTGACTTAAATTTTTTCATTTCTACCTTAAATGGCTTTTCTATATTTAGTAGTGTAGTGGGTGTAGTAGGCTACACCCATTGAAACTGTGTTTCAAACAACTTTACCAGCAAAGTACTTAATGAACATTGTCTTCTATCTAACTATTGTATATATTACCCAGACTCTTTCATCAGGTTTTGTCCTGTTCAATCCTCTACAGTAGATATTTTGCTATCGAACTCTTTATACCTTTTTCGGCCTTGGAATCCCATCTAAATTTTTTTAATTCAGACCATGTTCCACTCTCATGCCTTATCACATTAAGTCGCCAGAACGTATTCCTTCACAAAACTTGTACTCTCAATAAAATGTCATTTCTATTTGAGAAAACATTAAATATTTAGGATTGTACTAGATAAAAAGCTTTTGATTAAACAACATATGTGACAAGTCAATTAAGTGTGGTTACGCACTATATACTGTTCTAAACCGGAGTTCAAGGATAAGCCTAAAAAATATTGTTATAAAAAATGTGTATCCGACCAATCTAAATTTATGGTTGCCAAGTATGGAATGGCAAAACTGCTAAAACTCACACAAAAAAGCTTCAAATTATCCAGAACAAACACTTAAAAATAACACACAACCTTCCCCGTAGATTCCCCACTGACTTACTACATTCCAATTTTGAACATAAGATCGTCTAATTTGAAGCTGTAAGAAATTTACTAAGCAATCACTAAGATTTTTTTGGAAAGAGAATATAAGTTGGTGATTGGTGAACCAAATTTCATTATAACTTTTAAGTTTGTTTAAGGTTTTTTGAAATAAACTTTTCCTTAACACAGTATTTTTAAAAGTTTGTAATATTTAATTTAGTAGTTTGTAATTGTTGTAAAACTTTTAAGTAAATTCTGATACTATTGTACTGTAGTGTATGTGCACTTATGCGCAACACTGTAATAATAGGTATATGCTCGTAGACTTATGAGCAAGACTGTATGCAACATACAACCAAAAATACAAATTGTTCAAATAAAAATTAATCAAAGGAAATTTATGTATGGTCAGCAGAAAATGCAAGTTCAATGTATAAGTATATTTTTGTTGATCGTGAGAATTTGGATGGTAACCAAATACCATTTTTGTTTATAAATTATTTTATTGGATAATACAGCAATATTGTGAAAATGATGCCACTACAAAATTTTACTATATAAGCCGCTATTTTTATTTAATAAAGACAGAATTAATTTGCAATTAATATAGACTTGTTAATTTTCACAAAAAGGGCATTTTGATGCTCGGAAGCAAAACGGCAGAAGTGCTCAGTAATACTTACCTTGAAACTTAACTATAACACTGAACATATTACATGGCGATCCTGCCAAATTTTGAAAAAGATCCTGGTCCTTAAAAAGATCCATTAATACACATACTAAATGACTACACAGAAAAAAATAAACGACATTAAAAAAAATGGGAGGAATACGTTCCGGAACCAATCAATAACAAGAAGACAGACACACCCTCCCCCACATACATTCCAAGACCAAAAAACGTCGGACCAAAGCCTTTGACCATCGAGGAATACAGGGAAAGTCAAAAGAAAAAGACGACATAAGTCATCATCGAAAAAGAAATAAAATTATCAAACCCCAAAAAGAGAGGTGGAAGAAAAAGACGCTTTCAGGCCGAGTGCAAATTAGGACAAAATATAATACAAATAAGTCAAGGAAAATAGAAACAAATACTAATAGAAGAACTTAAAAAATTAAAATCCGAAGGATGGAAGAAATTCTAAGACTCAAGACAATATTAAAAAACATAGAACAATCAATGGGGATAAACGACGCGAAAATAGAAGGCAATGCAAATGCATACGCCATTAACGACAACAAAATTACAATAAGCCAGGAAATAATAATAGTACTTTAAATTATCTTAGTTTTATTTGGATTGTGGAAATTAACAAGAAATTACATAAAAAAGAAAATTGTTAGTAATAGGGTACAAAATGTATAAGATGAATTAAATAAAATATTTTATACAAAATAACTATTGTAAATTTAAGAAATAAACAGGGAATTACAGAAAATAATTACGAATGCAAGAAAATCAGGTAGTAGAAAATACACCAAAGAAACTATTATACAAAAAATAAAATTAATTCAACAACTTAGTAAAAAATACGGTAAATTAATTGCGATTCTACTAAAAATAGAAACAGAAACAAAAATTAATCAATTCAAAGAATTAAAGCAGAACGCATTGGATAGTATTATAGGAAACAGTAAAAAATTCTCTAGTGAAGAAAAATTAGAATTAGAATCAATGTCTAACGAAAACACATTAGAAACAAACATGTCTAATTTCAACAGTAAACAGGCATCGGATATGATCCCGACATTTGATGCAAGGGCAAAACACCTCGAAACATTTTTATCAATGGTCACACTAGTTTATGATGACTTAAATGTGCAAGGAAAAAATCATTTAATAAAATATGTAATAGCAATGAAAATGAACGATAGGGTCAGAGATATTCTAACAATAGAACAAATACCAACAACATTGGACGAATTAAAAGCCTCTTTGACTAAAAACTTCAAATCTACAAAGACAGCAAACAGCATTCATTTTGAACTGAAAAATACTAGGCAAAAGGCTAATGTATTAAACTATAAAGAAAAAATAAATTCATTGATTGCAGAGTTAACAATAGCTCAAATATCAGAACTGGGAGAAAATACAAATGAAACATCCTGCTCTTTGATTAAGAAACTTAATGAAAGACTAGCACTAGAAATTTTTCAGGAAAGTCTGTATGAGCAGATACGTATAGCAGTTATAGCAGCCCAACCAAAGACTTTACCCCAAGCTTACGAAATTGCTGTTGCACAAGAAAGATCATTACACCTATCAGATACATTTAAAACCCTACAAATAAATAGAAATAATAATCAAAATATAGAAATTAGGAGCAACAATAATTCAAGACAAAAAAAATTTTATAGTCAAAACAGTCGCAACAATAATAACAATAACAGATACAATAATCCAACAGAAGGGACAGAAACTATAAAAACAACAATAATAGAAATTTTAACATTTACAACAGGAATCCAAATAACACCAACAGTAGATACAATACAAATAACGCTCACAACATAAATAATAGGAACACCTACAATAATAATAACCATTCAAATCAAAGAAACAATAACCACCCAAACGCACGCACAATTCACCAACAGAGAATCGAAGAAACCCTGGAGACTCAAAACGAATCTCCAGAAAGGGAAAATTACAGATTCACACTATAAATCCTAACATTTCAAACTTTATATACCTATCTATCAAAAACCTGACTTATAAACAGACTTTCTTATTAGATACTGGTTCTGACATATCACTTTGCAAAGAAAATGTTATACACGGATATAATATATTTGAACAAGATATTTTTAAACTAACTGGCATAACTAAAGGATATACGGAGACTCTTGGATCGACTGAATTAGAAACAGTACTGGGAGAACATTGCTTCAAACATAAATTTTACCTAGTGAACAGTGACTTTCCAATAAACACAGACGGAATTTTAGGAATGGATTTCTTTCATAAATACAACTGTATAATAAATTACGATACACAAACTATAAGTGCTTACATAAATGAAGACAGTATCACAATTCCGATAGAAAGTAATGCAAAACCTTTAAGAAGCGTTACTATACCACCAAGAAGCGAAAAAATAAAAAAAATCAATATTGAAATAGGTAGAGATAGTGTAGTATTCAGCAAAGAAATAGAAAACGGAGTTTTCGTTGCAAACACGATAATACCTAAATATGGTAATCGCCACATTAAAATTTTGAATACACTAGAAACACCCATACGATTGTCAGATCTTAAACTAGCTGCAATACCCTTACAATACTATAACATTTATAGAATCAATCATTTGGACAACAAACGTTATTCAAAAAATAGATTTCAGGAATTACTAAAAACAATTAAATTCGAAGACTCTGACGACGGAAAGCGGAAAGCTTTATACGATATATTAAAACAATACCAAGAAATATTTCATTTAGAAGGAGAATCCTTAACCACTAACAACTTTTACAAACAAAATATGGAACTAAACGATAATACCCCAGTATACATAAAAAACTACCGTTTACCACATTCGCAGTTAAATGAAATAGACAGACAAGTACAGAAACTACTACAAGACAATATAATAGAGCCATCAATTAGTCCATACAACTCTCCTTTATTATTAGTTCCTAAAAAAGGACAAGATAACATAAAGAAATGGTGTTTAGTTGTAGATTACAGACGTTTAAATGACAAAATGGTAAACGACAAATTCCCCCTAACAAGACTAGAAGACGTTTTAGACAAACTAGGACGAGCAAAATTTTTTTCAACTCTGGATATGAAAAGTTGGTTTCATCAGATAGAACTAGATACAAATTCAAGAGCAGTTACAGCATTTTCCACTAACAGCGGTCACTACCAATACAATAGACTACACTTTGGACTAAAAATATCATCAAACAGTTTTTAGAGAATGCTTACCATAGCATTATCTGGTTTGTCATCTGAAGCATTCCTATATGTAGATGATATAATTATTTTTGGATGCAGCTTTAAACACCACAATGAAAATCTCATAACAGTATTTGAAAGATTAAAGCAGTACAATTTAAAACTAAATGCTGAAGAATGTTGCTTCTTAAAACCAGAAGTTCTATATTAAGGACATCTTATTACAAAAGACGGTATAAGAACCGACCCAGCAAAATATGAAATTATTGAACAGTATCCTATTCCAAAGAATTCTGATGAAGTTAGAAGATTCATAGCCTTCTGTAATTACTATAGAAGATTCATTCCGGACTTTGATAAAAAGCATTTGAGACATTAAGAGACAAACTAAAGAACCCACCTATATTTCAACATCCTGATTTTGAGAAACCTTTTATGCTGACCACAGACGCCTCAAACGTAGCTTTAGGAGTAGTACTCTCACAAGGAGAAATTGGTAACAACTTGCCTATATCATATGCAAGCAAATCTTTAAACAAACATGAAAGAAATAAGTCAGTTATTGAAAAGGAACTATTAGGAATTCATTGGGGAATACAATTTTTTAGACCATACCTGTGTGGCAGAAAATTCACTGTAGTAACAGACCATAGACCCCTTATTGCACTATTCTCGCATAATAATCCATCTTCAAAATTGACCAGAATTCGACTCGAATTATCAGACTATGACTTTGATATTATATATAAAAAGGGAGCAAATAACACTAACGCAGACGCGTTATCTCGTATTGAAATAAACTCAAAAATATTAAAAGAAATGATTCCACTCTGTATTGATGAAAAAGAAAGAAAAATTCTGGCAATAACACGTAGCATGCTTAATAAGAATACTAAAAATAAAGAAGATAAAATTAAAATAAAGAACAAGAAAAAGAATTACATATCTCAACAGGAGACTGATCACCTCCATATGTGGGAATGTATATCAATAAATAATATAAAGAAGCTTAAAAAAATAAAATTTATATATGAAAATAATGATAATAATAATCTGCAGAATGAATATAATGATAAAATTACACGCGTGATATGCAATGAAAGCGAAAATCCAATGTTTTCACAAACATTTATGGAGAAACGTTTATTGAAAATTAAGAAATTGAAGAATAAAAAGTACGTACTATATGATAATGATAAAATATTTAAATATATACCGGTGGAAAAGTCGAAAGAAAAATATAATAAATTAGAAAATAATGACATCGATATAATTATATACAGAATGCCAAAAAGAGTAAATGATAACATAAAACAGTACAGATTAATAGAAGAATTTCATAATTCACCTTATGGTGGACATTTCGGAATAAGAAAGACATTAACAAAATTAAAACAGCGATTTATTTGGAAAAAACATGAACAAAATGGTTAAAAACTATGTAAGAACATGTGAATCGTGCCAAAAGAATAAGCAAGTAAGGCATACAAAAGAACCTTTTTCAGTAACAGATACACCATCAAGTAGTTTTGACATTGTAGTAATGGACACAGTTGGACCACTAAGACCGTCAGAGGACTTTAGATACATACTTGAAATGCAATGTTAACTGACGAAATATGTGATAGCTTGCCGGATTAAATCGAACGACGCCAAAACTGTAGCAAAAACCCTAGTAGAACAAGTCATTTTAAAATACGGTTTGTTTCTCAAAACAGATAAAGGTACTGAATTTACGAATGAGAGAGATTTGTGTATTATTAAAAATAAAACAGAGTTTCTCGACGCCTTACCACCATTAAACCTTGGGAACAGTTGAACGCAATCACCGTGTTCTAAATGAATATTTTCTAAACTTTGTGGAAGACAACACTTGGCATGAATGGATACCATACTTTGCCACCATACTTTGGTATATGGGAAATTTTTATAGACTACCAGGTGACGAATTGAGTGAGCCCAAAAAGATCTACAATTTAGAAAATTATTTAAATGAACTTAAAATTAGACTTCGTCATTCTTTGCAAAAAGCTAGAGATATAATAATAGAAGTAAAGAATAAGAGAAAATTAGAATAAAAAAAAACAAATAAGACTAAATATAGGAGACCGAGTTTTGGTAAAAAACGAAAAAAAACAACTAGATCGACCATACAAAGGTCCGTATAAAGTACTGGATATAGATGACCTAAATGTAATTATAGAAATAGATAAAACAAAAAGTATACATAAAAACAATTTAAAAAAGTTTATTTCTTAAGAAAATATTAATAAAGTTTAAAAAAAAAAATTTAAATACAGCAATCTTTAAAATAATTTTAGTTCATAAATAAATAAATATAATTAGATATTAAGAAATCTTAAACACATAAATAATAAGAATATTTTTACACCATTGTTTTTTATTTTTAATAATACCCAAAACCAAAAAGGGTGAGGGTGTAGTGTATGTGCACTTATGCGCAACACTGTAATAATAGCTATATGCTCATAGACATATTAGCAAGACTGTATGCAACATAAAACCAAAAATACAAATTGTTCAAATAAAAATTTATGAAAGGAAAATGCAAAGAAAGAAAATGCAAGTTCAATGTATGTTTTTGTTGATCGTGAGAATTTGGATGGTAACCAAATACCATTTTTGTTTATAAATTATTTTATTGGATATACAGCAATATTGTGCAAATGATGACCACTACAAAATTGTACTATATAAGCCGCTATTATTTTTTAATAAAGGCAGAGTTAATTTGCAATTAAAATAGACTTGTTAATTTACACAAAAAGGGCATTTTGATGCTCGGAGGCAAAACGACAGAAGTGCTCAGTAATACTTACCTTGAAACTTAACTATAACACTGAACATATTACAGGACCTTATATATTTTAAGCTAATATTAAAAAAAGAAATATAATAATAGTAATAATAACAAGAAAAAAATGTGTTAAAAGCTTATTTTCTAGAATTTTAGAAAAATACATTAACACATATGTACATACATATATGCTACAAATTGTATTATCATTTTGTATATCTCTATCGGCTAAAGGACAATATTTTCATAAAGACCTTTCCAGCCTTTTAACAAAAATATCATATTATCGCTTTGCTTCACCATCGCTTCTTACTGAATTTATATACAAAAATTCATTTACATAAGTAAAACTTAAGCACACACAAAGTGTAATGACGAGAATGAAAAATAGATACAAATAATAATTTCGGATGATTTCTTTCTAAGAAATACGTTTTTTCGAAGTTGATATTGTCAGTTTGACAGTTTTAACTATAGCAATAGACTGGTTTACTCTCCTTTATACCGGCTAAAAGGCAAGCGTCCAAAACTAAAATTAATTAAAAAATTCCAATCTGATGTATCTAAGCTATCAAAAAATCTAAGAGTGATATTTTCTGTCAGTTTACTGACTTCAGAAAAAAATAGATTAAACTTGAGCAAATAAAATGTCTCCTTTCTTTTACAAGTCTCTGGTTTTAGTTGATTTTTACGAATTTTCATCATTTTTTTGCTTGCTTTCGTCCCAAGCATCAAATAAGGGTGAATTGCTTGCTGTTTGTCACAGTAAAGTTTTTCCCATTCCTCTTCTGGCTCTGTCTTTATAGTTATTTGCGAGTAACTGTGGTTTTTTTCCATAACTTCTAATGATTTTCCTTGAATCATCGTTGCGTTAAGACGTGTTGTTTGTTGCTCTATTAAAAACTTTTATTCAAAGTGTTTTTAAACCGTTTTATAAACTTTAAACTGTTTTAAAGTATTTAGAATCTGTTTTAATCGAACTGTGTCAGTAAATTGATTTGTATTTAGTTTGGAGTGTGCTCTCATAATTTAAACATTTTTGTATATTTTTGTACTGAGAATAAGAGAATAATATAAACATCCTTCTTTCAAGTGTGATCAGCTGATTAAGTTTTTCTCAATTTATACTGTATATTACAACTGTACTGGTTTGTGTATTTGGTAAATTGTTATTAGTGACATCTGTTGACAAGTAAATAATCTTAAAACCAAATAACAAAATAAGAAACATAAGCTGTTCAGCATTAAACTGTAAAATTTTGGATAGTAATGCAACCATTATTGTCTGTTGGTTGTGTGAAAATTCATATCACGCCAAATGTACTGATATCCCCATTCGTGGTGCTGACGTTTTAGCTGAAAATAAAGGTTTACGATGGTGCTGTTCAAACTGAAAGAAAATTGATGTTGATTTTTATAAATTTTTTAAATCAAATCGCGATAAGTTCGATGAAATTAAAAAAGAATTTATTTCACTGTCGAAAAAACTAGAGAAATATGAAGATATGTTTGAAGACTTTAAGTTGATCGACAAGTTATGTTCTGCTAATTCCCCGACTCAATCATCACCAAAACGTAGGAAGTCCGCTAGAAATGTTACTAAGTTAAATCAACCGCAAATCCCGATACCGACTGGATCCAAAAACAATAAATCAGAACAGAATACTTTATCTTCCGTTAACGAAAACACAATGACTCCTCCCTTAGTTGTGCCATCATTATCTGCTGTAAACAATACAAACAATATTTCTAATAATGATAATTCAAATGACATCAAACCACTTGTGGTAATATCATCAAATAAAAAGTCTGTTTTTGTATCTCGTTTTGCTTTCGAAACAACTGTTGATGATATTGAGTATTACATCAAATCTAAACTTAACTTTGAAGCCGATATTTTAACTAGAAAGCTTACTTATTCTCAGCCTTGAAGTATTACGTCATTTAAAATTACAGTTCCGCTTGGCATATATGATCAAATCGTCAACCCTCATTTTTGGCCGGCAAATACTCTAGTTCGAGAATATGTATACAGAGAAAACCGGAGAATAGATAACATGGTTCGCATTTCGACAAATCAAAATAGCAAAAAACTAGACCTTGTTTCCGATTTACAAATATCTGTTTTATATCAAAATGTTCGAGGATTAAACTCTAAATTATCCAAACTGTATGTAGAAAGTTTTGGTTTTACACAACATGCAATCATTTTAACTGAAACCTGGTTGAGCAAAAAAGTTTTTAATGCTGAATTACGCTGTAATGATTATAATATCTTTAGACTTGATAGAAAAACTGAAACGATTGGTGGAGCTGTTCTCATAGCTATCTTTTCGTTATTTTCATCGGAGGAAATTAAATTTGAAAATCAACATGGAATTGAATTTGTTTGCGTAGTGATGAAAGTTGGTCATAAAAATATTTATATTACATGTTCCTACATCCCTCCATGTTCTGATCAATTGATCTATACTGAACATACTAAATCAATTCAAAAAGTTATTTCTAAGGCGTACCCAGATGACAACATTCTTGTGTTTGGCGATTTTAACCTCCCATCAATAGAGTGGACATACTTAACTGATGGTTTTTATTTTATACAAACTAAAGCAACCGACTGGATTGATAATTTTATAAATAATTTATCTGATTTATGTTTATATCAAATAAATGGAATTCGCAATTCCCATGATAAGCTGCTTGATTTAGTATTTGTAAACGAACCGGCTGGATATTTAATAAAACGTGTTGACCCTATAACACTACCCGAGGATCTTATCATCCAACTATAGAACTTAATTTTTGTATACCATCTAGCTATCAACGTAAAGTTAGAAAAACTATGATTAGAACTTTTTGCTTTAAACGTACTGATTATAACACTCTAAACCAGTATTTATACAATACGAACTGGTTGGATTTACTATCTGTACCTAATGGTTCTCCCGATTCTATTAATGCAATGGTGAGCTTATTTAATAAAACCATCTTTGGATATTTTAAGGACTGCGTTCCTATAGTCTTGGTCAAAAAATGTTCTGGACCCCCATGGAGTTCTAAACTGTTGGCACGAATCAAAAACAAGCAAAATAAACTATACAGAATTTTTAAAACAACTGGTTTAGTAACAGATTATGGAAAATATTCTAGAGCTCGTACTGAATACAACTTATTAAATACTGATTTATATAAGATATACTTAAACAACATGAAACTCAATTTTCAGAAAGAACCAAAATATTTTTATAAGTTCGTTAACTCAAAACGATTAGTAAGTGAATACCCAACTGTTATGAAATACTTAAATAATGATTCTGCCGACTATTTCGTCTTAAGTAATATGTTTGCTGATTTCTTTAGCACCACTTACTCTGACGTTCAATACGATAACTCAAGTGATTATCCTTTTCCCATTACTCAAATTCAGTCAATATCATTTTTACCTATACATACAGCTGATATCATGAACAATTTAAATAATTTCAAGTCTTCATTCAACTCTGGTCCTGATGGTATTCCTAGCAGCCTATTAATTAATTGTGCACATGCTTTGGCGCCGCCGCTAACTATAATGTTTAAAATTTCACTTAAATACGGCTTTTTTCCCGATTTATGGAAAGAGTCGTACATTATTCCGTTATTTAAATAAGGAAATAAGTCAAGTATTGTGAACTAGAGAGGAATTGTAAAACTAAGTGCGATCCCCAAGTTATTCGAAAAATGTCTTTCTCATGCCTTGTGTCATCAAGTTTCAACACTAATGACACCTTGTCAACATGGATTTCATAAAGGATGCTCAACAACAACAAATCTGCTACAATTTTCAAGCGAAGTTATCCGAGGATTCACTATTGGTCAACACATAGATGTCATTTACACTGATTTTAGTAAAGCGTTCGACAAAGTTAACCATGTTTTATTATTAAAAAAAAACTTCATTTAATGGGTTTCACCAAAAACGGTTTGAACTGGATAAGCTCATATCTAACTGGCAGATACCAACGGGTGTGCTTCAAAACATCCATATCTAAATATATTATTGTAAAATCGGGTGTTCCTCAAGGTAGCCATCTCGGTCCAATTTTATTTACACTTTTTATCAATGATTTACCTACTGCTATCAAATTTTCAAATGTTCTAATATACGCTGATGACGTAAAAATTTTTCATAATTACAACAACTTTGACAACCACAATTCGCTCCAACAGGATCTAGACAGCTTTTTTGTTTGGTGCACGATGAACTTGATGGAGTTAAATTTAAACAAGTGCAAACATATGTACTTTTCCAGAAGAGTTGATACACACAATCCGTTCTTTTTTTAGGGTTATCAGTTGGAAATTGTTGATTCGATGCTTGATTTGGGTATTTTATTAGATGCTAAATTAAACTTTAGTCAACATATTGCTATGATATCAAATAAAGCCCGTGGGGTACTTGCTTTCATCAAACGTTGGGCCAAGGAATTCGCTGATATTCACATCACCAAGCAGCTTTATACATCTTTAGTAAGGCCAATTTTAGAATATGGATCCGTTGTTTGGGACCCACAGTATATCGTGCATAGTAATAAAATTGAGTCTGTTCAAAAACAATTTCTGTTATTTTGCTTACGAATGTACGTCCAACCAGAAATTTTAAACCAATTTACATTAAATTTGTTCGCCAAAATTATGCCAATGATGAGCCCTTTAGAAGAATTTGTTGCGATTTTACGTTTCGTTTAACTTTGTTAGTGACAATTATTTTTATTTCTTTTTACGACCTAAATAAAGCATCTGCGGAACACTGCCGCCCACTTAAGCCTTTTCGCCCCGAATAAGCTCAGCATTACCTTTGCTATATTTGGCCAGCCGTTCCAGGTAAACAACTTTAATTTTTTTACCTCGGATTATGGTATCTCTGTATCCGGTAAACCACATCATTCAATTTCTTGATCACCTTGTATAGTCCCTCCCAGTGAGTTTGCAGTTTAAAAAACAGTCCTTTCTTGCGTTGTGGGTTATATAGTAGAACCATTTGTCCTTCAGTAAATCCCTACGTGTTTGCCGCTCGATCATATTTGGCTTTCATTTTATCGCTAGACATTTTAATGCGGTTACGGACAAAATCATAAAGCTCATGCAGGTCTTCTTGTGCTTGAGGAACATTTCCATTGTCTTCGTCTGCACGTCCCGTTTTAATATCAAATTCTAAATCTGCTGGCACTTTTGGTTCTGTCCCGAACAAGATTTTTGCTGGACTACCTGAGGTTGAATCATGTTAAGCTGACCGATAAGCCACTAGGAACTTTGGTATATGCTCAACCCAATCCTTCTGGTATGCACTGACCACTTTTCTGAGATATTCCTTTAGGGTACGATTAAATCTTTCTACCATGCCATCAGACTCTGGACGCAGCGGTGCCGTTCTAGTCTTTTTGATACCATATACGTCACACATCTCTTTAAATATGGCCGATTCAAAATTTCGTCCCTGGTCTGAATGCAGTTCTAGTGGAACACCGTATCGACACACCCAATTGTTCAAAAGAGCGTCCACTACTTTTTTGATCTCTTGATTTAGAATGGTATACACTTCAGGCTATTTCCTAAAAAAATCTATAACCACTAGTACATATCGGTTTCCAGCATTACTAACAGGAAATGGACCTGCTATATCAATAGCTATCCGCTCAAAGGGTTCACCTGCGTTGTATTGCTGAAGCTTGCCACGACTCTTTCTTGTAGGACCCTTGGCCGCAATGCACTGTTCTCAATTTGCTATCCAATCAGAGACGAATTGTCGGCAGCCTACCCAGTAAAATCGTTGCTTTATCTTTTCCAGCGTTTTTGTTATCCCCATATGACCCCCGCTGTGCTTTCCCAAGATCGGCATGAGCAGCCATCTACTACTTTCAGGGTATTCCACTCAGCCCAGTACGATTTTGCTAGGCGGCTTTCTGCCGATATTTCATTATGGTTCGGTCTTCTGTTATTTTGCTTAGCCAATATAATTTTTGCCAAGATTGGGTCCTCATTTTGTGCCTTCGACTAGTCTTCGCTTGAACCAATTTGGGTAAGCCGCACGTCAATGATGCACTCCTTTTTTTCGACATTTGTGCAGTGCTTGCACTCTACATTGCATGGCCGTCTTGAAAGGGCATCAGCGTTGTTGTGTTTTCTGCCTTTTCTATGTACAATACTAAAGTCATAGTTTTGCAAACGTTCAACCCAGCGTGCGAGCTGCCCTTCGGGGTTTTTAAATTGCATCAACCAACGTAGTGCGGAGTGGTCCGTCCTTAAGATGAAATGTTGACCATATAAGTACTTGTGGTAATGTTTAACACACTTCAGCACTGCTAAAAGCTCCCGTCTTGTAACGCAGTAATTTCTTTCGGGCTTCGAAAGTACCCTGCTGTAGTAGCCAATGACCTTTTCTGTTCCATCAATCTCCTGACAAAGTACTCCTCATATTCCATAGCCGCTTGCATCCGTGTCCAATATAATTTTCTGTACACAAAAGTTTCTTAAGCTTCTGGAATGCTTCTTCCGCTGCCTCACTCAAGTGGTACGTCTGCGACTTTCTGGTCAACTCATGCAAGCTAGCAGCCACTTGAGCAAAGTCCGGCACAAATCTCCAGTAGTATGTGCAAAGCCCCAGGAAACTACGCAGCTCATGAAGATTTTGTGGGCGAGGCCAGTTCTTTACTGTCTTCATCAGTTGATATGCCCTCAGCTGTTACACGATGCCCCAGGTATTTTACCTCCTTTTGAAACAAGGCACATTTTTTAACACTTAATTTTAATCCTGCAGCTCTTATACGCTTAAGTACTTCATCCAGGTTTTTGAGGTGTTCGTCAAAAGTTTTCCCCATCACGATTATGTCATCCAGATACACTAAGCACGTTTTCCAATTGAGACCCTTAAGCACACGTTCCATTTAACGCTCGAAAGTAGCTGGAGCATTGCAAAGCCCAAATGGCATCACCTTGAACTGCCATAAACCACCACTCGCGCTAAAGGCAGTTTTCTCCTTGTGTTTCTCGGCTATCTCTACTTGCCAATAGCTGCTCTGCAAGTCCAAGGTAGAGAGCCATTTTGTTCCGGCCAACGTGTCTAATGTATCGTCTCTTCTAAGCAACGGATAACTGTCTTTCTTGGTGACGTCATTGAGTAGTCAACGTAAAACCTGGTACTGCCGTCTTTCTTCGTTACTAAAACTACTGCCAAACTTCACGGACTCGAGGATGGCTCAATGACTCCGTTCCGCTATATTTCGCTGACAAGTTTCTTGACCTCGTTTCGCTTTGCTAGGGGAACACTTATCGGTGCTTGTTTTATAGCCTCGCTTCGCCAGTATTAATTTCATGTTTCACAACTGCCGTTCTACCTTGGCTTTTATAACTTAGGGCAAAGCCGGAGGCATGTTCTCTCAACAACTGCTTTGCTTTGTTTCTGTCAGAAGATGTTAGTTCTGCCACCCATTTTTGCACCTGTTCTGCTAGTAAATCTCTTTCTCTGGCTTGTAATTTGGGACATACTGTATTCACCGCACAATTTATTATGGCTTCAGCTGGCTCACATCGACCTATATGAAAAATTCTGTTTATGGTCTTTTCGTTATTGGACAGATTGAGTACTCTCACAGGAACTCTTCCATCGTCGCAGATTTTTACAAGGGCTTTAGCTGTTAAAATGTCCCCTTTTACTTCTGTTGGTTCTACCACCCACAACCGATTATCCACACAATCTGCCTCCACACGTGCCCATACTATAGTTTCCGCCTGAGGTGGTAATTTCTGGCGTTCAACGGCAAATAGCTTCCTTACTGCGGTCCTGCTCTCATAACCAACATCCAGGGGTATCTCCACATTACGCCAGATCATTATTTGCTCGCCCATTTGCAGATTAATACCGTTGGCTATCATAAAGTCTGCACCAATGATAACTTCATCCACTATATCGGCGACAACAAATACATGGTCAACGCTGATGTCTGCTATAGTCAGTCTTACCCTGGCTCGTCCATAGACAGTGGCTAAGTCCCCAGTAGCCGTGCGCAGTCGTACATTATTTAACGGTTCCACAGCGCCTTTTAATAAATCGGGCCTTATTATCGACTGAGACGCTCCTGTGTCTATGGTGAGGACTTGCTTTCTTCCGTTGATAAGGCCACAAGCAGTTAGGTTGCTATTCTTCTGTTGCACAATTGAAATCGAGATTGTGGGGCCATCGGTTGTGGGAGCTAGCACTTGCCCCTTAGCGCTAGCTCGATTTAGTTTAACGATGACTCAAGTGATTTGGTATTGTTCGCCCGCTTGTTGTCCCTTGCTGGCGACACAGATCTTGATCTTTTCTTTGTAGATTTGCAGTTGCGCTGGAGGTGGCCAACTTTTCCGCAGTTGAAGCATTTGGCGCGAGGCTTACTCCTTTCTTCCTCCATTATTTGTTTGACAATACCTTTTATCTCGCTCCTTTTATCGTCGTGGTTATACTCATCAGTCTCAAGACATCGCACCTTGTACACCTGTGGCTTCGAGATAACTTTTGCGGTCTCCTATGCTAGCGCGTACGAGATAGTTTCTGCAAAGGTTGATTTTTGCATAGCACAAACCGCATATTTAACATATTTAACTGATCGAGAAACGGATGATGTTCGCCTGGGTAAGTCAGCTGCAATTTCCATGGCGAAGTCTTGAAGCATCTCATTCGCCCGATGATGCTTTATTTAGGTCATACAAATAAAAAAAATTATTGTTACCGACAAAGTAAACCGAAATTACCTATTGTGTCTGTTTACAAATCTAGTTTTTTAAAAACTTCTTGATCACAAAACAAAAACAACTAACATAAAACAATTAAAAAAGGCATCACACAGCTACACACACACCTACATTCCATAACAACCAATATAAATACACAATATGTATAATAAATTCAAAACAATAATAGAATTAGATAACAATCATCATGTGCCTAAATTATAAATGCGTAGTAAAGAAATATTCTACTGCATAAAAAATGTAGGAAGTTGTAGCATATTCAAGAACCGCCTTAACATTGGGTATATAAAAGCAACAGCCATACAGGCTGGTTCATTCTAAGTGTAAACGACAACCAGTGAAGATCTTGTGGTATAACAGTGGTAAAGTTGCCATCGCGTATTTTTGTGTATTAATAGCGAATAAGTAAATAATTATATAATTAAATTGTAATTTAATTAAACTAGTAATTAAATTGTGTGTATTAAATTTGCAATAAAAGAACCCAGTAGTAAGTAATATTGAGCTGGAATGAGATTTTTTAATTTATACAAAAGCCCACTATGCCAAACTCTATCAAATTAATTTTCTTTCTAATGCATTTGAAATGTATATCCTGAAGGAAAATAAATAGAAAAAACACTAATTTTATTATTATCGCAAATAATTTTTACACCGGCATGCCGCGGCAGCCTGTAGGTACGCTTCTTTAACTGGAGAAAATATTTCATATTTAATATTCGTCTTAATTAATATAGCAGCACTGGCATGAGCTCTATTATCAGGATGGTTAGTAGTAACTAGATCATAGTCCTTAATTTTGAAAAAGGTTTTATTCGTAAAATGAGTCTCTGAGATTAAAAATATATCAACGTAGTAAGTTTTAATGAAAATTTCTATATCATTTAGATGATTATGCATTCCCTTTGCTTTCCATATTCCTATATTAAATTTTATTTGCATATTTTGTCCATTAACATTGACATTATATTTATTAGATTTTTTTCAAGCCTATCCAAGCCACTGTTTTCATTTGTATTAGATGTTTTTACTGCTTCTGCAAACGACACATTAAATCTATTATTGGGCTCACTATAAGTAAAATTACTTAATTGTGAAAAATCACTATGACTCGTGTTTACACAATCTTTCTGGATACTAGTAAAACGTTTTTGTCTATTATTTCTGTTGAAAGCTAGGTCT
The DNA here is from genome assembly GCA_937654795.1 of Cistogaster globosa. Lineage (NCBI taxonomy): Eukaryota > Metazoa > Arthropoda > Insecta > Diptera > Tachinidae > Cistogaster > Cistogaster globosa. Next base: position 85,907,423 of record OW569403.1, read on the forward strand.
TGATAAACTCTACATTATTCGTAATTGGCAGTATAGTTTAACATACAATGAACACAACGGGATGGTGTTTCAGGAGCTCTTTTGCACTCAACGGTAGGGTGATCCATGCCGAACTTAACACATCCGAACTGTTTTTACAGTATGCTTTTGTATGTCAAAACTGCTAGCATCGATAACATTGTACTAGTTCATTACTTGCCACTGAAGGATCAATTTTGACGACAGCATGATCAATGTATATTATTTTATAAAAAGTCAAGCACCAAAAAAAAAAAAAAAACAAAAAACAAAAATAACTCTAATGTACTCAATTTTGTACCTATGCATTTTATGAATTTTCTTTTTAAGAAAACATAAGCTGGACATTATTTAAATCGCGTGTGGTAAAAACATTGTGCAAATTTTTTAACAAAAATCAACAAAAACCAACAATAACAAATAATGAAGAAACTTTCAAAATCCATCGAGGAGAGCATCCGGGCTATGAGTGAAAGAGGCTGTTCTACTCGGGAAATTGCAAAAGAACTTAAAGTGAGTCCATCAGTGGTCATAAGAGTACAAAATCGGTTTTTTGTTGTTCCCAAACCTCAAGTTAGAGGTCGTAAAAAACTTTTAACTAATGCGGACGCCCGTCTAATGATACGACAAACGAAAAGAGATAAATTTTTAACACCAAAAGATGCTTTGTTAGCAATCGGAAAACCCGTTAGTCGGTGGACGGTATGTAAAGCCCTTCGCAACTTTGGTTATATTGCAGCAGTAAAAAAACACAAACCTGCATTGTCGGAAAAAAATGTAAACGCACGGTTAAAATTTTCCAAAGAGCACAGAACTTGGACAATGTACGACTGGAAACGTGTGATCTCGTCAGACGAATCCAAATTCAACCGTTTCCAATCCGACGGTAAGCAATATTGCTGGCGCCGCCTTGGTGAAAAAATTCAAAGGCGCCATGTGAAGCAAACTGTGAAGTTCAGTGGAGGAAATGTGGTGGTATGGGGGTTGCTTACGTGGTGGGACCTTTGACCACTGCAAAAATTGATAATATTAAGAAGAAAAAAGACTATTTGAAGATTTTGCAGATTCATCTTCCCGATTTTGTAGATAGGAGCGCCTATCCTGCAGAAGAAGTATTTTTTTTTCAATTAATGCAGTGGCCAGCACAAAGTCCTGATCTCAATCCGGTAGAGAATTTGTGGTTAATCATGAAGAGACGGTTAAGACACTACCAATCAGCCCCTACCAATTTGGACGAGCTTTGGCAGCGGATCCAATATAAATGGAAGGTCATTGTAATTGTACAGAAATTTGTGGAGAGTACGCCAAATCGCATAAATGATGTCTTGCAAACATAAAGGGCTATAGGATAAGTATTAAAAATTTTCGTATTCCGCAAGATTTTTCAACGTTGGAGTTGTTTTCGTATTCTTTATTTTTTTCTTAGAAATGAATGCCTTAAGTTTTGAATTTTACACTGTTTTGTTAAGTAGCTAATACTAAATATAATATATATTATAAATAAAATCTTTATTTGATATAACTTTACATAATTTGGTAATCATAATATTAATACTAGCTACATTAGGTATGTAAATTAGTGGAGGCTTTGGAATAACATTTGGATAAGTATTTTCTTCATCGTCTTGAGTATCGAGCACTGAAAACTTGTTGCTGTTGGATGATGTACTAGGAATATCATTCGAAATTATTCTTTTTGCTTCTTTTGGAGATTCAATACGTTTTCGTTTATTTGTTGTTACTCATTGTCAAACTGGTTCAACATTGTTGTTATTTTTTTAAACTTTATTATTCACTTCAGAAGCACAGTCACTTTCATCACTTAGGTTCATTGTTTTTATGTGCATTCTTGCACATTAATTGTTCTTGAGGATGAATTACTGTTGAGTTTTGTTTTATTTTTTGTGTCAAGAATATTTTCTGTTTTTGCTTTTATTTCCAAAATTTTAATACAAAATTTTTTTTTACTGCAATATTTTTTAATTTTTTTTATTGCAATCTTATAAGAATTCTTACAAGAGCGTTGTTATGAGATAAGCCAAGGCGCATTAATGCCAGGTTAATGCATAAGCTTTTACGTGCATTTTGTTTTTGTAAAAACTTCTGAGCTGTCAAAAAATTCTGGCAATATGTGTGTATGTATTTTATTGCATTTTTAGTGTCTTTCTTATTTTTTTACAAAAACATACATACATACATATTGACAGATGTTTTTGACAGCTCAAAAGTTTTTACAGAAACAAAATACACGTAAAAGCTAAAACATATGTTGACCGCAACAATTATGTATTTGTTAACAAAATGCCGTTATTACAAATATGATGCACAAATTATTAAAAATATCTGCCTCAAGAGAACAATTTTATATAAAACGGTTTTGTAAAAAAAAATTCGTTTACATACAACAAATAAATTATTTCTTGTCACAAAATACTCATGCACATGTATATATAAGAATATTTTTAATAAGTTGCAAGCAGGTGTTTTCTATGCGGCTATCAGTGATTTATGAATTCTTATAAGATAAAGAGAAATGCGTGTTCCCCTTGTACGATATTAATAGAAATGCTCTGCCGACGTTTTCTCTCATCTTTTATTAGAGCTAATCGCAGTTGTAGACTCTGTGTAAGGATTCAGAATATACATACCTTATGGGGTCGAAAATGGATATTGTAGAAATTACACACGGAATGACAAACTTATATATACCCTTTTTTCACTTTTTGTGGTGAAGGGTATAAAAATAAAACTTTGTATGAGGCCTTGTTTTTAAAATACAATAAGCAAGCATTTTAAGTTTAAGTGTTTTTATATCCGTTTTATGTAAAAAAAAATAACATATAACTTTCCCCATCATTAAATTTATGCTCCGAGGATTTTTTTACATTTACTAAACAATAAAAAATATAAGTTATTGTCTTCTTAGCATTTTCCGCACAAGAAAAATATTTCTTTTTTCTCTTTATATGGGATTTGTAATATTTGTGCCCTGTTTGACGTATAAAGTGATCATCATCAAACCACTCTATACAAATCTTCCTAAATTATGCATGGTTTTTTCCTCCTCTATCACTTTTTATTTAAATTTGCCTTGTTTGAATTTCGCTCTCCTCACGAGTGCGGTTTCATTTGGAATCTGACTTTTCGTTTAATGCCATAACTCTCTCTTTTACTCCCGGATAGTCTTTCACTTTTATGGAACCGTTTTGAAAATCAATAGGTTTGTATGAAACGTTTTATTCTAAAAAGTAATTACCTTATAAATTTTTTCCTCACACTATCACTATTTCTATTTGAGTCATGTCTAAGTAGACGAAATTGTTCATTCATAGTATTACGAGGGCTGCTATATATATTTCTGGCCTGGCAACACTGAGTGCTGCCAAGTGCAATCTGACATTTCCATTGGAAAGTTTGTCATTTTTAAGCATAATCGTACTCAAAACGTTTTGACGTACGACCATTATTTGTGCTGTTTACAGTGACTTGAAAAAATTAATATAGAAAAAAATGGAATTAACTCGTGAACATTTTCGTGCCATCATTTTTCACAACTTTCGACGTGGATTATCACAAAAGGAGTGCATTGATGAACTTAAATCCTTGTATGGCGATGAAGCACCATCCTGTAAAAAATTGGTATAATGAATTTAATCGTGGCCGAAGCTCGCTCAAAGACGAATTCCGTGAAGGTCGTCCAAAAACGGCTGTTGTGCCAGAGAACATTGATGCCGTGCGTGAACTCATAATGCAAGATCGACATGCCACATACCGAGAGTTAGAGACATCCTTGGACATTTCTTCCACCAGCATACATTCGATACTGCATGAACACCTGGCCGTAAAAAAGGTTTGTTCTCGTTGGATCCCGCACAATTTGAAAGTCGCTCAAAAAAAGGCTCGTCGATTGGTGCAAAGAAATGTTGCAAAAATACGATTGCGGTGCTTCAAAAGACGTTTATAAGATAGTTACAGGTGACGAATAATGGATCTATGCGTATGAGCCCGAAACGAAACAACAATCGACCGTGTGGGTCTTCAAAGACGAGCAAAATCTAACGAAAGTTGTTCGTGGAAGAAGCACTTCGAAGCAAATGGTCTCCTGTTTCTTCGGCAAAACTGGTCATGTGGCGACTGTTCCGCTGGAGCAACGTAGGACGGTCACTTCTGAGTGGTGCACTACAATTTGTTTTGCTGAAGTCATCGGAGAAATTCGAAAAACCAACAAGAGAAGACGAATCATTGTTCACCATGACAATGCGAGCTCTGACACATCTGCTCAAACCAGAGCGTTTTTGACCGGCCAAAACGTCGAATTAATGGGTCATCCGTCGTACAGCCCTGACTTGGCACCTAATTACTTCTTCTTGTTTCCGCACATCAAGAAAAAAATGCGTGGTCAACGATTTTCGTCGCCAAAAGAAGCTGTTGAAGTGTGCAAAAACCATGTTTTAGAGGTGTCTCAATCGGAGTGGAAAAAGTGCTTCGACAACTGGTTTGAGCGCATGCAAAAGTGTATAAATCATGCCGGAGAATACTTTGAAAAGCAATAAAACCATTTTTGATTATAAATATTCGCATTTTCACTATTAGGCCAGAAATATATAGAGCAGCCCTCGTATGAAGGCGTTCCACATCTGAATTAGATGTGTGATTATTACTTGAAATAAAATGAACTTCAATAGTATTTTGCCTTAAAAATTTCCTAATATACTTAATAAATAATAAATACATATACTAAATTAATGCTCTTTTGAATTCCACCCAAGATCAGTGTAGCCAAATAAGGAGATCTCTCCCCAAATTGGGTATTTCAACATAAGTTTGGGGATAGAAATTCGTGGGTAGGGATTTGGGGATTTTTCATTCTTAGCTTTTTTCGTTATCGACACTTGTTTGATTTACAGGCACTAAATTGTATATTTTGAATATTTTTCAACCTGTGCTACTGTGTAATCGAGTAAACATTTCAAAAGCATCACGACATTAACTTATAATCGAAGACACTTAATAGTGGTTCAAATATTTTTGTATACAAATTAAAATCACATTATAGTATATTACCAGCTGATCGTCTGTATGAATTATTTTCAAAAAGTGTGCAAAGTAATAACAATGCCATAAAGCTAAAAATGTAACGAACAAAATATGAGGCCTATAAACACTCTTGATTGATAAGCCATCGGATGTATCGAGTAAAAAGGTTGCAGTTTGCAGAGTTTTTTTGGGCATTTTAGTTGAAGCAGAGGAAACAGCAGAGGCGTTATCAGTTTTTCATGAACTTGGGTTTAGGTCTTTATAATTTATTTGCCATTGGTACAGACGGTGTGGTGAAAAAAAGTCTCTTTATGTTTTCCTAAAAAGGAAAAATAGTTTTATTAAATTAGTTATATGCGTTTGCCATTCAATAAACTTATGCAGCTCGAAACTTGAGACTGATGCTTATAACCATGGCGATAAAACGAGCGAGATAAAGGAAATTATCAAAGAAATGATGGAAGAGGAAAGGAGAAAGTCTCGCGCAAATGCTTTAACTACGGTAAGGTTGGTCATTTCCAGCGTAACTGCAGGTTTACAAAGAAAAGGTCTAGATCTGCTTCGCCACTGAGGGACAACAAACTGGCTAAAAAAAACCAAGAGCTATGACTTTAGTATTGTTCATAAGAAAGCGGAAAACACAATAACGCTGATGCCCTTTCGAGACGCCCATGCAATAAGGAATGCAAGCACTGCACAAGTGTCGAAAGCTGGAGTGCGTCATTGCTATGTGGCTTACTCAGTTTGGATCAAGTGAAGACTAGTCGAGGGCCCAGAATGACGACCCCATTTTGGAAAAAATAATATTGGCTAAGAAAATTAAGAAAACACCGAACCATAGCAAAATGTGTGGAGATCGCACTGGTATAAGTGGAATAGCCTGAAAGTAAAAGATTGCTGATTATAGATGGCAAAACCACAACGTACTTAATTGCCGTGCTAACTTCTAAAATAAATGAGGTCATGGAGCAGTGGGTAGGCTGCCCACAATTCGCAGCCAATAAGATAGCTAATTGCGAACAGTGAATTCTGGCCAACGGTCCTACAAGAAAAAATCGTGGCAAGCTTTGGCAATACAACGCAGGTACCCCATTTGACCTGATAGCTATTGATATCGCAGGTCCATTTCCTATTATTGATGCTGGAGACCGCTATGTGCTAGTAGTTATGGATTATTTTAGCAAAAGGCCTGAAGTATATTCCATTCCAAAGTACAAATCGAAAACGGCAGTAGACGCTTTTGTTAACAATTTGTTTTGCTGATACGGTGTTCCACTAGAACTGCATTCAGACTAGGGACGAAATCTTGTATCGGCCATATTCAAAGAGATGTGCGACGTATATGGTATCAACAGCACGAGATCGCTGCATCCGCAGCCTGATGTCATGGTGGACAGATTCGATTGTACCTTAAAAGAATATTTCAGAAAATTAGTCATTATACACTAAAAGGATTGAGATGACCATATACCTAGTTTCTACTGGCTTACCAGTCAGCTGTACACAATTCAACCTCACGTGCTCCAGCAAAAATCTTATTTGGGACGGAACTAAAACTGACAGCAGATTTAGAATTCGGTATTAAACCGAGACCTGCACACGAAGACAATGGAAACGTTCTTCAGGTACAAGAATACTTGCATCAGCTTCATGAGTTTGTCCGTAAATACATTAAAATGTCCAGCGATATGGTCAAGCGGTAAGATTAAGCAGTAAACACGGAGGGATTTACTGAAGGACAAATACTTAAACATTAAATGAACAACGCAAAAAAGGACCGTCCCCTGAACTGCAAACCCGCTGAGAGGGGGTCAAGAAATTGAATGAAATGGTTTACCGGATTTAGAGATATCATAATCCGAGGTCAAAAATGAAAGTGGTTCACCTGGAACGACTGGCCAAATTTGGCAGAGGTAATGTTGGGGTTATTCGGGACGAAAAGGCTTAAGTGGGCCTTATTTAAGTCTTAAAAAGAAGAAATAATTGTTGAAAATGCTGCAAAAAATTCTTTTAAGTAATAAACGCTTCTTGAAGTATATAAAAGGAAACTGAAAAAAATTAAATTTAACAATATTAAGGAGTTGCTATATGTTACATAAAGCATATTCTAAGTGATGTGATATCAATTATAAAGTAAATTATTTTTTTATTTCTAACATGCCCAGTAAAAGTTGATTTGTTTAATGTTTTAAACCAATACCAGCTATGAAATCTTTCATTATAGCATCACCAAGAGGTTTAGTTAGCATATCTACTATGAGTATATTGTCTCGTATAAAGTGATGGCGTACATCGATGTGTTTGGTCTTAGCTGGGGCAAGGTGAAAAGCGCTTTAATTGTCGCTGTAGTCTCAAAGCTGGCTGCTTGTTAAAAATTAATTTGAACTCAATAGTTCCTTTCAAGTAACGTAAGATTCGCTTTGAGTCCTTCCGATGTTGTAATTGAAATTTTTTGTTAAAAAGACTGAGCAAATTAATCGCAAAACCGATGTCCAATCGTGTAACTTAAGCCTTAATGAAAGATTGCCAATAAGTTCCTGGTAGGGGCATTTCTTCATATCAAAATTGTCATCAGTTTGTTCATTCAGAAAGAAATTTACATTGGAGTCCATAGGTGTTGAAACTGTGAAAGGATTTTGCATAACCCAGATCTTTCATCTTGAATTCTTTTATCAAATTTTTTATCAATATATTTTTAACCTGATCCTTATTCCACATTACAATCATATCATCCACGTATATAGCAATAATTACTAGTTCTTCTGTGTTTTCATTCATTATGTAGACACACTGATCTGTTTTCAGTTGACACATTCCCAGGTCCTTTAATCTTTCATTCAATCTTTCGCTTCACATTCTTCAGCCTGTTTTATTCCATATAGAAGTTTAATAAATTTTAATGCTTTACCTTCTGGTATTGATACGTCCTCAGGGATTTCGATATAAATTTCATATTTAAGTTTCCTTGGAGAAATGCTGAACTATACCACTCTCTTCACAAATTAGTTTTAATTGAGCAATGCAATATTCCAACCCGTTATCTGAACGGAGAATTTTAATTATTTTATTTATTTATTTTCTACCATATTTTAGAATGTATAAAACATTTTTGGCACCTCAGATGTTTGTTTCATCATATAAACGAATACTTTGATTGAGAAATCGTCGAAAAACAGATGTTATAAAAAAATGAACGTGATGTGCATTCAACTGATTTGATATGGTTGACCTGCTTAATACGAGGTAAATACTCAATATTGTTATCGCCTGGATGAACCATTCGTTTGTGCTTTGGCAAAAAATTTGCTGGTTGCAAAAATATTTTTCTATGTGCGGACGTAAATTTTTGCGTAAATATACTATCAGGATGCCTTCTGAATAAACCATGTTGTTTTTCTTTATTATTATTAAAAATAAATTTATAACCCTTATTTGTGAGCTGGCTAACCAAAATTAAATTAGCACGTCTGTTATATTAATATACTCCATATTATTATTTAACAATTGTTGCACATGAACTATTCCTTTACCAATGACTTTCAAATCTTTATTTTTTGCAAAGGTAAAAATTTTTTCTTTGCTTAGTTTAAAGTTCACAAACAACGTTTTGTCATTAACCATGTAAGCGTTGAGCCTGAATCTACCAACCAGTTATTGTTAAACCTTTTACAATTTACAATGGAGATGGAAAGTCACAACAAGCTGCCATATCTAGACGCTATACTAATCAGACAAAGTAACAAACTGAAAGTAGACTGGTACCAAAAACCTATGGCATCAGGACGATTAATTAATTTTTATTCCAAACATCCCAGAAATATTATTATAAATACCGCTCTTAACTTTATCAGCAAAATCTTAAACATCAGTGATCGGTCTTTTCACTCTAAAAACATTGACAGAATTAAAAATATCTTAATAAAAAATGATTTTCCTAATAAAACTATTAACGATTTGTTGAAGCACCTAAAGAAAAAAGGACATACTGAAAATAAAGAAATTGATAAGCCTTTAGCGGTATACAAATCCATGGTATACGTTCCTGGCTTCTCAGAGAGATTAAAGCAGTCGGATATTTACAATAAAGAAAAAAACCAATTAGCCTTTAAAACTATTAATACTACAAATAAATTATTCAGTAAGACTAAGGCAAAATTAGAAAAAGAAAAAAAAAAAGAAAAAAAAAATCCAATATAGTCTATGAGATTAACTGCAATGGAGACGGGTCTGCAATGGACGGTTCTTTACTTAGTTTAAAGTTCACAAACAACGTTTTGTTATTAACCATGTAAGCGTTGAGCTTGAATCTACCAACCAGTTATTGTTAAACCTTTTTTTCAAATTTCCGCCAAGCTTTTTTCGTTGTGAAGACAACTTTTTGTATTCTTTTGCTTTTTACAATATCTTGCGATGAGTGGTTCTTTGTGAACTCTATTAACAACCCACAATATCTTGCCAATCCAGTGTCGTCGTATGTGGTCTCTAATTTTTCCCATATACTTGTATGTAAACATACAAACTCGGCGAAATATACAACACCAGCCGTGATGTGCCCCTTTCAATCACTTTGTCTTTCTCTTCTTCGCCAATTTCTGCCTTCCAATACCCCTGCAGCTTCATGTCATATTCAACCATAAACTTTCACTGGTAGTAATTCTCTTTCCCAGCCAGCCTTTCGTTTTCAATACTTTTTCCATGCTGGTCCGGGCCCATAACCTGCTGTACTTACTGCATAAAAATTCTTTTAAGTAAAAGACGCTTCTTGAAGTAAGTAAAAAAGGATTTTATTTAACAATATTAAAGAGTTGCCATATGTAACATATAAAATGTTCTAAATAAAAGTGATGTCAATTATAGAGTAGATTAACTTTTTATTTCTTACTATAATAATTGTTAACATAAAAGGGAAACGAAATAGCCTATTGCATCTGTTTTTGTAGAAACTTCTGGCTTAAAACGATCGTATATAGCGGTGTATGTTGTAGAAAGTTTTTTTTTTTTTTTATAGAACTGTTTTACAAGTTCTTTTGTCGTTTTTTGGTAGGTATTTTAGTGCTTGGAAAGTTGAATGGGCATAGCTCGACGGATTGGGGAGGGTTCTTGACCAAACTTGCCTTCGAACCTACATAAAATAAAAAGAAAGTATTCTTTTCAAGGCTTTGCAACAAAATAAATTGTTAAAAAACTAGGTGACTAATGACTTACTAATCGGATATCTTAATAACATATTGCCTACATCCGTGATTGCTTTTGTTATCACCGTGAACACTTTTTTTAACCCCACCCTCTTACAATCAGATACAATAGTGTTGATAAAAGTATTGTCTTGTACCTTCCCTTCATCCATATCCATATTGTTCATTTAAATATTAGCCGTTGCAAACTAAATTATTTTACGCAAAAGCAATCATATTGTTCATTCTATATCCATTATTAGTTCAATATTTGATGCTATAAGTATTTTTGAAAGAATTTAGTTTCTTATATTAATTATCCCTTTTTTTTTTGTTACTTCAATGATGGTCTGTAAAATTCAGTTAAAATATAAAATCATTTAAATTTGTAGAAACAACATACAAAATTTGTTTAACATGCCATAGCTTACGTATTAATACTTAAATGAAAGTAAAAGTTAACACTAACAGGTCTGATCTGTTCTGAAAGCGTACGAAAACATTTAAGCGATGATGGCTCAACAACTCAAACCTCTTTCAAGGCTATAGAAAAAATACTTGGTATGTATTGGGAATCAAATAATGACGTTTTCCAATATAATTCTAGGTTCTCGAGGCTCCGAAGGGATGTATTTCAGCCACATGTGGTCCCTACTAAGAGGGAAGTTCTGCAAGTCCTAATGTCAATTTTCGATCCTTTGGGATTCGTAGCCCATTATACGATTGGAATCAAGATGCTCCTACAAGATATTTGGCGCTCAGGAATAAAATGGGACGACGACTTATCCGAAGAACTTTTACTGAAATGGTCCTCATGGTTATATAATCTGACTAGGATATCATCTATATTCATCCCTCGGTGCTACTCGAGGCTCCTAAAAATAACTTCCAAGGTCCAGCTGCATACGTTTGTCGATGCTGGTGAAAATGCATATGCTGCAGTAAGCTACTTCAGAACCCAGTTCAATGATGAAGTCGATGTGCGAATCGTAGCTGCTAAATCGAAGGTGACTCCGCTAAAACCAATATCCATACCAAGACTAGAGCTTCAAGCTGCTTTAATTGGTTCAAGGCTAGCGTCAAAAATTCGAGGCATCACTCGTCTCAGCTGTGAAGAGAGCTTCTTTTGGTCCGATTCGAAAACCGTTCTAAAGTGGCTCTCCATGGATCCCAAAAATTTTAAGGCGTTCGTCATGTACAGAGTTGGCGAAATCTTAGAAACTACCAACGTGACGCAATGGAATTGGGTAGCGTCCAAATTAAACCCTGCAGACCGTGCAACGAAAATTCATAGTTCAGACGACGGTATATGGCTCAATGGTCCTGCATTTCTGAAAGATGAGAAGCATACGTGGCCCAAATGTCCAGAACTCAACGTCGTCAATAATGAAGAAATACGAAATTATCTTCTTACTATCGATAAGACGAGTGGTTTCACAATCAATACTAAATATTTTTCGTCCTGGAAACGACTATACTTGGCTCTTTCTCATTTCGTCCTTTACATTGAAAAATTGAAGTCCAGAATTCGAGGTGAAAAGCCGCAGCTCATGTGTTTTGAGTACATACAAAGGGCTAAGAACATTTTGCTTAAATATGCCCAAGCCAGCGAGTTTGACGAAGAAATATGGTGCCTCAAAAATAGTAAGAAGCTGCCTACCGGAAGTAAACTAAAGCAGCTTAATATTTTTCTCGATGAAGACGGAGTAATACGTGCCTATGGCAGAGTCGAGTCCCTGAATTGCAACAACGCCATAATTTTGCCTCATGGTCACTACATTACCTTTTTGTTGGTCCAAAGTTACCATGAAGATTATCATCATTGTCTTCATGAAGCTACGATGTCCAAAATAAAGTCAAGATTTTACATCCCAAAGCTAAGAGCACTTTATAAAAGTATGCGAAGAAAATGTCAACGCTGTAAGAACGAGTCAGCAGTTCCACATCCTCCATTAATGGCATCTCTACCTGCAGCAAGATTGGGTTCCTTTGAGCGTCCATTTACTTATGTCTGTATCGACTTTTTTGGCCCTTTACAAGTAGCAGTAGGGAGACGTAGTGAAAAAAGATGGGGCGTTGTTTTTACATGTTTGACAGTTCGCGCTATACATATTGAAGTCGCCCACAGCCTAGATACCAGCTCGTGTATCATGTGCATTCAAATTTTTATAAGTCGACGTGGTTCCCCGAAGGAGATATACACCGACAACGGTACTAACTTCAAATCAGTCGAAAGGGTCCTACGAGAGGAAAAGCAAAACATCGACTTACATCAAGTCTTCACAAAACATCACGAAATCAAATGGAGGTTCAATCCACCTGCGGCCCCACATATGGGTGGTGCTTGGGAAAGGCTAGTACGTACAGTGAAAACAATTCTCTACGCCATGTGTCCTGCTTTCAAATTTAATGATGAGACCTTAAGAAGCGCCTTGTGTGAAATCGAGTTCATAATAAATTCCCGTCCTTTAACATTTGTGGCTCTCGATTCAACTGAAGACGACGCATTAACACCAAACCATCTTCTACTTGGCTCTGCTGATGGGCACAAGCCCCTATGTGAAACCAATTATGATCTCCGTCAGCGATGGCACCAGACGCAAAAATTTGCCAATCACTTCTGGAGCAGATGGGTTCGTGAGTACGGTCCGATTTAAGTCCGCCGTAGCAAGTGGTTCGAGAAGGTGAAACCCCCATCCGTCGGTGATATAGTCGTTATTGTGGACGATACACTTCCCAGAAATTGTTGGCCCAAGGGTGTCATTATCGAGACAACTACTGCTAATGATGGCCAAGTTCGGCGGGTTAAAGTCAAAACCAGTACAAGCACATTGGATAGGCCCGTGACCAAGGTAGCTGTTCTAGACGTCGGTAATATTTAGGATTGCAAGCTCATGGCCCCACAATTCGCTTACGAAGGGGGGAATGTTACCGCCGCCACCCTAATACTTTTAAAAAATCTTTACTGTTTCTATTTACTTCATGTTTACTTAATAATTTCTTGTTTTCACTCAAAGCAAACATACACACAAATATGAATAATATATATTTGTACATATTTACATGTATGTATGCTTGCTTTGCTCCTCTTTCTCGTTGCCCAATTGCTTAATAGCGGTTTTTAAAATTATTTTCATTTGCTTTATAAAGGAATTTCTTCCATTATTCAGGGCTTTTTTAATGAGAAACGGGCGAGTGAAACACAAATTGTTTTAAAGCGTACAAATACGGAATAAAAATTAAAAATAATAAAATTTAAATTGTTTTCTACAATAAATGAAGTTGTGGTTCTTAATAAAATAAAGATTGTTCTCTTTATCGCTCTTAAAAGTTGCGTTTCATTTAACTTTGCTTCTCGAAGCCAACGCTCTCCTTACACACTTTACCCAGCAAGAAATGATTGACAGAAACTAATCCTAATATGACTTATACACTAACCCATTTGCAACAATTTTGTACTGAACAGAATAGACTAAATCTTATTTTTCGCTTGTGTTTATAGATAATAGTGCAGCAAACTTTAAAATACAGCTTACAAAATGTTTTTTAATTAAAATTGTGCCAAAGATCAAACAAATTTTTTTTTTAATTTGTTGCAAAAAGTTAGTCGGTTTCAAGGAATTTTGATAGTTTTCGAAAGAAAAAAAAAAGAAAAAAAATTTCTTTCAGTTGCATTGTTGTTTGCCCCAAACAAACAAGTCATATGCAAGAGTGAAACAATTAATATATGTTTTATTTTCTGACGTTAAGAAAATTGCGCATTTATCAAGTAATTATAAAAGTGATATGTTGATTTATTAAAAGCAAAAATTAAGAAAAAATAAATAAGAAACAAAGAATTTAAAATAAATATTCAAGAACAAGTTCAATGTGAAATTAAAAAGGTATGTTGCATTTGGGATTGCAAGCAGTTGTCCAATGGACCTGATGCTGGAAACCCAAAAGTGTACAGACATGTAAACAACAGTCTTCAAAAAGTTAGATTCGAGTTATAGAATTTATGAAGCCTTTAAATCAAAAATTTTAAGTTGTTTAATGTGTAAAACTTTACCTAGTTTGCTTAATTTTATATATTCCTTTGATTTTCAGTCAACAACATTATTTGGTAGAAATACTCAAGATGTGTGTGTGGTTTAAAATATTTTTCCATTTAAGGCATTCCTTCCCCTTCAAGATTACTTCCAGGGTCAAAAACCCGTCTGTCGGCTGACTGCGGAGACTTATTACTCAACATTTTTTTGATGAAGTCGCTAGCATGCTTCCTTTGCAGAACCTTCCAGCGGTAAAAGTGTTAGAGACGAAGTTAGAGGAGTCACCAGGTTTTACTGAAGCAATGGTAAAGAACTTAAGTTCATACTTAGAGTATTTTAATAATCTTACATTTATATTCTTTTAGACCTTACATTTACATAGGATTAGGGGAACATCACAGGATGTCAGCACTGTAATGCGCTCATTTTTTACAGACGACCTACTCGACAATTATAATTGGGATAGAAGGTGAAATAAGCAAGCCCTCTTAGTGCTCTCTTTAAGGTACGGTCACACTTGACAAACATTTGCCCGAAATCGTCAAATATTTGCTTGCCGTAGTCTGACCACAAAATATTTTTTACGAGCAAACAACACCACAGCTGATTTTTGGCAAATAAAATTATTTTCCAGCAAACAAAAATGCTTCTAATATGAACAAAGTGTGACCGCTCGACGGCAAATATTTGGCTCATTTTTAGGCAAAAAAATATTTGTTCTTACGAAATATTTGTAAGAAGAAACACAGGCAAACAACAGCTGTATCATCAATGTTGCTAAGTATTTAAGCTAAATAATTAAGTTTCGGGAAAAATCGCATAAAATTACAAATAATAGTAATAATGAAATGCAATTTTTAAAAGAAAAGATAATTTCGACATTTGCGCTTTTTAATGGACTACGGTTTCAAAATTTTACATAAAAAAAATTGTTCCATTTCACGTTATAGTTTTTAAAAACCCCGATGAGATACGAACAGTTTATTTTTTACCTTCCGGAATCGGAAATATAATATTAAAATAATTAGTTTTTTTAAAAATTGGAGGACTTTATGTCCCAATTTAAATTTCGGCATATTCATTAAAAAATTAAAATAAATTTGAAATGTGTTTTGTAACAAATTTTCTTTTATAAGCTTTTTTGATACATTTTGGCTTTAAATAGAGTCCCTGCAAATTACATTAAAATTTTTAAAAATAGTTTTTTTTTTACAACAAAAGCTTCCTGGTCGACAATAGATAACTTTTTTTCGAAACATGTATTACGATTGGTATAATATCCTTTATTATGTATAATATATAAAATTTTGGGGATATATTACTCGAAAATAAGAGTTCCAAAAGTAACTCTTGCTTTTATTTTGAAATGCTATGCTAGACTAGACTTAAACAAAATTTTCCTTACTTCTACCGATAACAAGTAATCCTGTTAGAAGCTATAGTTCGGAAATTATAGAGATTTGTAGTTATAAACTGTATGTTGTTATATTTCTGAACACAAAGTTATGATTATAGTAAAATGTATTTATGTTGTTTTAATATTGTTATTAATGAGATTAAATAGGACCAGCCACGTGCTTTGACATTAATAATCAATATAGATTAGTTTAGACATTTGGTTCATAAAAAATAGTAAACGTTACAATGTAACTAACTTAATTATTTGTAACATTTTTATCAAATAAAATTTTTGTGTTTGTATACATATGTATATTGTTTTTTGTATAATTTAAATGTTTTGAAAATTTTTAAAAGTTTCAATGTATTTTGAGTATTGAAAATTTTTTATATGTATGTTTATGTATAACATGTTTGAATTTTTTGTCTTTGTTTTTTGAAAAAATTTTTTGAGTTCGTTTGACAAATTTTTTTCATATCAATTAATAATTTGTATTTGAAATAACTTAATTTTAATAAATTTGTTTCCTGTTTCCTGAAGATGCCACCCAACGGTGTGGCGAAATATTGAAAAAATAAATAAAAAACAATATTTTTATTATTTTAAACCTGACCTAGTGCTTTATTAAAAAGAAAAGAATATAGATTAGTTTACATTAAATAACCTAGAATTTAACACGCTTAAATTTAACTAACCTAAATTATATAATGCAACAGTTTTTAAAAACCTCGGTGAGTTTCAATTGTTTTTCTTCTATCTTCCGAAATTGGAAATTGTCCCAATTAAAATGTTGTATATATACTGCCATATTCATAAAAAAAACATTGCAAATTTATCATAAAATACATTGTAAAACTATTTTAGTATTTTATGAACAGGGCAGTTACAGTTTGATTCTTCGTCAAATTGTCTTTTTATTTAAGCGCCTTAAAAAATATTATTTGTCTACACTTATATAAAATAAGCAAATCAACAGCTGAAGATTGAAAATTATATTAAATGAAATAAAAATTTGTAGAAATTTTAACAAAAAAATGTAATGAATGCATAATACAATTTTTTATTTAGAAGTGGAATCTTATTCCTACTTAGGTTTTTCTTTTTATTGTTCTCTTCCCTGAGAACAACTATTATTAATTATAAATTTTCTTCTAACATTGCCATTATGTACAATAATTATTTTGATTGTAACCTTTATACATTATACATGTGTGTATATAAATATAAAGCCAGCCTCCATTAATTGACTAATTTTTATAGTTTATTGCCATCAGCGGTGGATATTTTCTTTTTATATCAAAATCTGGAATTTTACTTTTCGTGTATAGTAAAGGAAAAAGGAAGCGCATAAAGTTTGCTTAGATAGGATAGATTTTCCTTCAGTTGTTTATTTTTGTTCCCATCTCAAATGGTTATTGTTTGTATGTTTTCAACTTATATTGTACTGAAAATTAAAACTAAATAGGAGCAATCATTTTTTACCATTTGTTATTAGTTTTTTAGCAATTTAATAATATTTTAAATATTTTCTTTGCAATTATTTCGTAATAATACTGAAGAAATTAAATGCCAATGAAGACATCCCATCTGTAATAGTTTTAAGGCAAATAAATTTATGTTTTTTTACAGTTTGATCAAATATACATATTTTTAAGGAAAATATTTATTTAAGTGTGACCGCACATCAAACATATTTGCCCATATTTTATTTGTCATTATTTTATAACTGTTTGAACAAGCAAAAATAGGCAAATAAATGTGCGTAGTGTGACCACAAAACAAATTTTGCATTGTTTTCAAAAAATTTAGGGCAAACAAGAACTAACAAATTTGAGGCAAATGTTTGCCAAATGTGACCGTACCTTTAGTTAATAACTCCCTGCGAGGTATGTAGTACATATTAGTCAACCAAATAGTTGTTTGTTTTTTGCGTATTAAATTATTTATACATAAATATATCTCTTCTTTTACTCTAAGGTGCGCAAGGAGCGTTTTAGTTAAAAAAAGGATGAACAAGTCAGTAGAACAAAGCCAGCCACCACAGACTACAATAACAAAATATTTAAAAAAAGATAGAAATGTGTACATATATATTAAAAAATATTAAGTTTTGTTTCATTAAAAAAATTCTCGAGTTATCAATCAATTGTGACCGGTTTATCCATCAAGTGTGACCTGTCAACTGTGTTATGAAAACTCCTGTCATCACTAAATAGTAAACTTCAGTAGAGTGAGCAGTGCGGTTATATGTGTTTCATACTGGAAAGAATTTATTAGCTAGAGGGATATGCAAAATCACATGTACATAAAAGTTTCCATCAAGTTTTTAATTTTTTCTTTAAGAATGTAAAAGAAGCTTTGTTCTACGCGATGATGGATATTTCCATCATCAGTGATTGTCATTTGTTGGATAAAATGATGGTCACTGTTATTGTAGGGTTAGTTATTAAGTCAAACTTACTTAAAACATTCCATTCATTAAAATGTTATTTTTTAAGTTTTCTTGTTTTTTGTGTTTTACAAATTATCACGGAATGTGTATAAAAAAAATTGATGACGTAACAAGTTTTCATTTACAAAATGTTCTTTTGCTTGAATGAAATTTTTTTCTAGTAAGATGAAAAATGTTACGATTGGTTAATTTATATAATATTTTCATTTTTTTCGTAATTCTTCAGCAAACTGTTGAGAAGCGATTAATGCATATTACATATGTAGGTAATGCTTAAAGTGTTGGCCACTTCCAGGCTATGAAAAGATCACCCTCTTATTGTAGCTTTTTTTGTCCATCTTAAAATTTGTTAAACTTTGATTGCAGACAATATGTGGTGTAGTTTTTCTTGTAGTAAAATTTCTCTTTAATTTACTGGCAATGCTATCATTTCTAGACCCTGTAATTTTGTTTATTTCTTTTACAATAAAACTTTTAATAAAATTTTGCAACCAACTTACCAATTTTTATCTTGTTTCTACGGCACCTGCTTCGCTCTATATTCTTGCTTCACACTGTAATCGTTAGCGAATCAACTCATATTGAATATACTTGCGAAGCATTAAAAATTTCTGTCTTCTCTAATTTTTATCGCAAGTTTATCTGAACTAGCTGTATAAAATATAAACAAAAAGAGAAAAACAATGTTAAAAGTGATGTGTGGATATTTGTAATATAAAAAGCAATTAATTTTATTAAAATTATAAACGTAATAAATTGCAAACAAAATTGAAACGAAAAATAAAATTTTTAATCAAATTATTTAAGTATTGTTTTAGTTTTTTTGCAGGCGTCCAATCCAAGCATGTAGAGTGTGTCGTGTAAACGGTATGCTTCACAATCATGATTCGAAGAGCGGAGAAATTGCTTCATTTTGCCGTGGAAACATTCTATTAATTGGGTTTATAGCACTGTTCTTTACTAGTTCATTCAGATTTAATGTTGCACTTACTTTACAAGTTCGGTTTTCGAAAGAGAAAAAGGAAACACCTTCCGTTTAGCTCTACAACACGTTTTAACATAGTTATTTTATTGATGTAATTATTTGGTAATCGTCTTAGTTATCGATGGTTATAAAAAGGTGAAAAATGTTAGATGTTTTGACATATTAAAATATTATCGTTTATGTTGTGCTAATTAAATAAGAATATGTGCAACGTTTCTTTTTTTATATAACCAGTGTGACAAAACATGTCCCAACTAATTCTTATACACGATCTTATGAAAAGCCTTCAACAAAATCTGTTACAAAACCTTCTTTGTAAAACTAGTTTATCTAGTGTCAAAATAAGGAAAAAACAGATTTTGGCTTAGAATTTTGTAGGGTTCGTTCACACCCTTACCACATTAAAGTTAGAGCTTTAGGTCTTTTGCTTGGTACATACCAATGTATTTGCCTGAAGGGGCTTAAAGCTCGTAGTATGATGTTCCAACCTTTTTTCTTATTTTGCAATAAATGGTGGTAGCAATTTTGCATTAATCCCTTTTTCATATTGGATAGCTAAAAATTTTTTCTTAAAACTTCATGTCCTGGCTGATACATTATTTCCCTACTTCTCAAATATTTGCTCCTAGTAGCTTTCTCATATGCGGTAAGTAAGTTCTCTTTTTCTTTTTCGTAAAGATTAGACATCCTGCAGTTATTTGTAATGTAGTTCATTTGAGATTCTCCCAAGGAATTCAGTATCAGTATCATATTGTAACCGAAGGTACAAATATATGGTGAACATTTGAAACATGCAAGTCCCATCTATCCTGTTTTTTTTTTAATAACACACGAAAATTAACCAGAAATTTACGATTTGTTCTTTGGGAACCATTTGCCTGTGGAGAGTACAATACCGTTTTTACATGTATGACACCATAAACTAAAAAAAATCAGAGATTTGGAGTAGATAAACTGTGGGACGCCAAACTGGTGAAAAATTGTTTTTTCTTAATATTTTATTATAACGGAACTTGTAGCCTTTTTTAGTGGTTTAAAAAATATATATTTTGCAAAATGATCAATAGTGATAAACACGGTTGAGTTACCCAATTTTGTTGTCGGATATGGCCCCAATAGGTCCATATATATTCTCTGAAAAGGACCTTCAGTTACAATCTGCCTTCCCATAGGTGGTCTTAGTATTCGATTCGTGGGCTGCACGAGTTTACCAATTTCGCAAGTAGAAACAAATATTTTTATGTCACGTGATATTTTAGACCAGAAGTACTTCTCTCTAATCCTAATTAAAGTCTTCGCAAAGCCCCCGTGGCATGATTGCGATACATGGTTTAATTCAATGACTTGTTGGCAAAGTTCCTTTGGTTACCACAATTACCGTAATGATATTTCAGCTTTTAATTCAACTTTTCGAAACTTAGCTCTTTGATAAAAATATCCGTCAGATACTAAAGTATCTGGAAAGCTTTCTGGACTTTTTGTAATTTCAGTCTTGATATTAACGTAATCCTCAGAATTGAAAACCTGAGATTCTAAGTCAATTTCAAATGATACTGATGGAAAATAAATATCATCAACATCTTACCTAGACAATGCATCAGGTACTACGTTTGCTGATCTTTTCCGATATTATATTTCAAAATCAAAAGTTTGTAGCTTTAAGCTCCAGAGTCCAAAGCGACCAGATAAATCTTTCTGGGACATAAGCCAGCGGAGGCTAGAATGGCCGGTTACTATTTTAAATGGAAGACCTTCAATGTAAGGTCGAAATCTCTTAATGCACACTATAGTGGTAAGAAACTCTAGCTCCGTAACCATATAGCTTTTTGATTTTTGTTTAGTTTTTGGGAAACGTACGCTACTGAATGTTCTTTACCTTCATCATCTACTTGCGTAACTACACGACCTACGCCTACTATTGATGCATCGCACTGGATGGTAAATGGTCGACTACCACAGGAGCAGATGAAAGAGCTTATTTTGATTTGTTAAATGCTGCTTCTGCTTCTGTTGTCAATAGAAACTCTCTACCTTTTTTTAGATGATCTGTAAGTAGTGCCGCTGTGTCTGCAAAGTTGGGTATGAATTAGCGATACCACCAAGTCATGCCCACATATCTCCTTTTTGTCTTTGACTCCTAGGTAAGGGAAATTTCATAATTGCCTCTTCTTTAGAATGGTCTGTTCTTAAACAACCTTGTCCTATTATGTACCACAGATATTTTATTTCCTTTTGACAGAAACGAATTTTTTCGACGCTTAGTCAAATTTGTACTTCTTAAACATTTTGTCACTTCTCGCAACATACGAGGGCTGCTCTATATATTTCTGGCCTAATAGTGAAAATGCGAATATATAATCAAAAATGGTTTTATTGTTTTTCAAAGTTGCTGGAGAAAATGATTTATACACTTTTGCATGCGCTCAAACCAGTTGTCGAAGCACTTTTTCCACTCCGATTGAGACACCTCTAAAACATGGTTTTTGACACTTCAACAGCTTCTTCTGGCGACGAAAATCGTTGACCACGCATTTTTTTCTTGATGTGCGGAAACAAGAAGAAGTCATAAAGTGCCAAGTTAGGGCTGTACGGCGGATGACCCATTAATTCGACGTTTTGGCCGGTCAAAAACGCTCTGGTTTGAGCCGATGTGTGAGAGCTCGCATTGTCATGGTGAACAATGATTCGTCTTCTCTTGTTGGTTTTTCGATTTTCTTCGATGAATTCAGGCAAACAAATTGTAGTGTACCACTCAGAAGTGACCGTCCTACGTTGCTCAAGCAAAACAGTCGCCACATAACCAGTTTTGCCGAAGAAACAGGCGACCATTTGCTTCGAAGTGCTTCTTCCACGAACAACTTTCGTTGGATTTTGCTCGTCTTTGAAGACCCACACGGTCGATTGTTGTTTCGTTTCGGGCTCATACGCATAGATCCATGCTTCGTCACCTGTGACGATCTTATAAACGTCTTTTGATGCACCGCAATCGTATTTTTGTAACATTTCTTTGCACCAATCGACACGAGCCTTTTTTTGAGCGACTTTCAAATTGTGCGGGATCCAACGAGAACAAACCTTTTTTACGGCCATGTGTTCATGCAGCATCGAATGTATGCTGGTGGAAGAAATGTCCAAGGATGTCTCTATCTCTCGGTATGTCGCATGTCGATCTTGCATTATGAGTTCACGCACGGCATTAATGTTCTCTTGCACAACAGCCGTTTTTAGACGACCTTCACGGAATTCGTCTTTGAGCGAGCTTCGGCCACGATTAAATTCGTTATACCAATTTTTCACAGTGCTATAGGATGGTGCTTCATCGCCATACAAAGATTTAAGTTCATTAATGCACTCTTGTCGTGATAATCCACGTCGAAAGTTGTCAAAAATGATGGCACGAAAATGTTCACGAGTTAATTCCATTTTTTTCTATATAAATTTTTTCAAGTCACTGTAAACAACACAAATAATGGTCGTAAGTCAAAACGTTTTGAGTACGATTATGCTTAAAAATGACAAACTTTCCAATGCAAATGGCAGATTGCACTTGGCAGCACTCAGTGTTGCCAGGCCAGAAATATATATAACAGCCCTCGTGCAAGTATGTGTTTTGAATTTTTTCGTAGGAACTAGCTAGTCATCTAGATAAATAAACACATTCTTACGCAGTCGCCTTGTCTTATCAATCAGACGACTCATACTTTATGTGGCGTTGCAGAGCCCAAAAGGCACAATTGTAAAACGGTAAAAGGGCCGGCCAGGCACTGCAAATGCCGTTTTTTCTTTGGATAAATCATCTGGAGGTATTGCCAAAAGGCATCTACTCACAAGGCCATTGATATGTGGCAATGGATTCGCATTTTTTTTTTTTTTGTTAGTGAATTTAATTTTCTGGAACCAAGGCAAAGTCTTATTTTCCCGGTTTTCTTACCAATATTATTGGGCTACATGTCGGGCTGTTACTTTCTTCGATTACTCCTAGTTGTAACATACGATCTAACTCTGTAAGAGCTTCTGTCTGTCGGGGAGGAGATAATGGAAAATGTTTTATCTTAAATGGTGGAAAATCGCCTGTATCTTTTACGTGGGTTTCTAATGAAGTACGGCCTAAGCCGAGTTTACTTGATAATGGGAATTCTTCTTTTACAGTCCTGAGTTTTAAAAGCTCTAAATCTGTCAGGCTGTGAATGTCGTCGCTAACTGTATTACTCAATGTCAAAATTTTTTTAGAACTTAATTCCTGAAAAATAGGTTATTTTAAATTCGGAGATAAGTAGAAAGTAATGTTTTTCGTTGCATGTCTCTAAATATCCAATGACATTTTGTTTGCTACCATCCATGGTTTTTAATGAAGAATAAATAGGAGTAAAATTTAATTGGAGTTTTGACAAAAGAAATATGCAATCTTTTCCTCCAGGATCAAGTAAAATAAATAATTCTACGCTACAAAAATTAATTTTCGCGCAGGTTCATTGTTGTTTGTGTAAATTTACGTGTACGTGTCAGTAAACAGTGATGAATAATATAAAAAAACAAAGAAGAAAATGAAATTTACTGAACAAATTCTACTTCATTTGATTTTTCCTTTGGTGTCTTTCGGCATATTGAACAAAGTTCCACTCCCGCACTTTTGATTTTAGAAACCGCTTAAATATTTCTTTAAATATTTTTTATAAATGTACATACTTACAGACATACACATATTTTGATTAAAAAATTTTTTTTTTATGTTTCTTAAAGAAACGTTTTCTTTTCAATTAATGTTGTTTTTTGTTTGTTTTAATTTATATTTTAACTGCAATTGGGCACACACACTCTTGTTACTTATCACACAATGGCTTATTTGCACACTCACTGTTTCAAAAAAAATGAATTATTTTAAAAATTTTACGCGATTTTTTCGTGTTTTTAAATGGCGCGTCAACAAAATGTAAACAATTTTTGACTTTGGTTAGGAAAAATTTGTAAAGTGAATTCGATCACCTGGGCTATCAACTTTACCAAGGCGAATCGATTACCTGGTGGCAGCGTAGGCGAATTCAGTATTTTTTGCTGGCGTACACCACTTTCAAACTCCATATATAAAAAATTTGTGTATTTTTTTATATATGGAGTTTGACAGTCGTGTATACCAGCAAAAAATACTGAATTCGCCTACGCTGCCACCTGGTAATTTATTCGCCTTGTATTTTACCTAGTATTCAATTTGCCTTGACTGGAATTAAAAAACACATTTGAAAATTGTAAAAACATAACTAACTAGGGTTGGTGAGATCCGACCCTTCAAAATATTAATTTCTTTCACAAAATTCCTGCACCAGGGGTGCCAGATGATTTTGATAAGAAATCGGTATATTTGCACATAAAAAAATTGGCGGCAATTTAGTTTTATAAAATCGGCAAATTAAAAATACCATGCCTTAAATACAATTAAAATTTTGTTATCAACAAAAAATAACAAAACAAAGCAATTTATTATTAAGTAATGTTAACAGCATATAAAATAACACAAATCTAAAAAAAGAGCCGCTTACAAATAAATTGTTTTAGCTCTTGATCGTATATTGCAAAAAAATCCAATATTTTTATATATTTTAGATTTTTAGAGTCAATGAAAGCATTTTTATAAAACATCTTAAGGTTCATTTTCCATTGGCCTTGAAGACGACCTTACCGGCGATTTTTTCACTTTTCTTCTTACTGACTCTTTCTTTGGAATAAGTAACTGCTGAGACCTTCGTTAAATGAAAATATTTTTCTTTCGCTGCACTGTTCAATCGATTCATTACATAAGTAATTCTACTGTTGCCATTTTCATTTCTATAAATTTAATATCACGTTCACTTGATAGACAAAATAACTAGATCTATCATTTTAATATTATTGAATTTAATTATTATTATATTATTACATTTTATTTACTTATTTTTTACATAAATAGTTTTTTTTTTAATAATATATTGAAAATCACATTAAAATAATTTAGTTTAACAGAATTTATTAGCCCATTTTAATTTTTATTTTGACTTACATCACTTTTATATCACGGATACAATTTTTAGGGAACGACGAACTTATTAACGGTCCTTTCTAAATGTAACAAGTGATGACTAGAAGTAATATATAAAAAAACTTACCGCGTTTCATAATTTACCGAAAAAATCTTCACTTTTTTGATAAAAAATCGACAAATCAGCACCTTCATAATTTTGAGGCTAAAAATCGGCAAAATGACGATTAATCGGCAAAATGACGATTAATCGGCAAATATGAGGGGCCTGGCCTAGGCTGACTGGAGTTCGCTGAATGTATAAACTCTTTCAATAGCACAAATCACTGCCAGACAAAAGACAAAGCCCCTGATAACAACAATAGGTAGAAAAAACAACGGCTAATAACCCATTGAGTGCCTTGACAACTACTCATCCTGGATTTTGAAATGACAACCATTACATCAAATACATCACCTTGCGGCAAGTTCCGGTTAAACGGTTCATGCTTTTTCTTGTATTTTGCTTCAAAAGTAACATAAACAGTGGCCCTTATAAAATAAATCCTCTTTAACGTTTTTGTTTTAGCAAATCGTTATTAGAAAAAAAAAACATCAATCTTTCACGATCAACACGTTCTGATGTCTGCAACGTTATATCTAAATCTAGATAAGAATCGCAACAAATATATTTTCGATGAAATGATTTAAGCGAGCATTTTAAAATCAAAGCCACTTCATTGAACAAAAATTTCCTAACTAAGGTTATTTATAAAACCAGGAGTTCTGTACGCACGTCGTAACAAAATCTGCCTGGCAACAAAAAGCTAGTTATCGCCAGGTCATTACAAAAAGCTCACAAGCAAAGACAAAGATATACATTCTAAAGCCTGGAAGTTACACAACACTAATATCAAAACTGTAACGCAGGCATCGAGATGGTACTACGACAGACAAAAAATTTAATTATCTACATACTCTTCACAATACTACTAGCAGCAATATCGGTCAACCACAATCTCATAGCGTCTGAAACAACTTCAGGCATACCCATTAAAATTCAAGATTTACTCCATCAACGCCTACAACGAGGATTCAATCTTAAAGGCTACTGATTATTAATTTCAAATATGGAAGGAGGAATGTCATGAACAGCCCTCGTATAATTTAAAACATAAGAAATATCAAAATGCTGAAAAATTTCTATAGTATTTAAATAGTTATTTTTTTTAAACTGCTGACAGCAGATTTTAATTATTCAGGGTTGTTATGGAATCTGATTGCTGTCAGAATCAGAATTGAAATCGACAATAAAATGCATTTGGTGTTACAGAAATCGATTTTATGTTCGAATCAGAATTGTGTCAGAATTAGGTGTTACAGAATCCAATGTTATCGTTTTTGTTGTCAGAAATAATCCGATCAGCTGGCTGCCGCCAGAATTACATTTTTCTTTTGTGTTTATTTCTTGCTTTAAGCTGTTAAAAATTGGCGCACAATGTAATTTAAATTTAACATATGTACTGGTATTTGCATGTCTATCTAAAAAAATTAAATAAATACGTGAATATAAAAAATTGTTTTATTTTATTTTGTTTTAAGCTGTTACAGATTTGTGCACAATGTAAGTAAAATCGAATACATTAATATACATACATACATATGTAGGTATGAAAACAAAATAAGTACATAAAATAAATAAAACTTTACACCAAATAGGGGGAAACATAGAAACCAAACACAAAATAGACTTTTTATGGAATTTATGGAAAAAAATCCAGATATCGCAAAAGGATTTACAAAACGTGACAAAGTCGTGGTGGATTCTCTTTGGCAGGAATTGGCAGAGTCTTTAAATGCAGCTGGTCCTCCGAATAAAGACGTAAATGCGTGGAAAAAGGTACTTTTATTGATTTTATCCATAGCTGTGGAATATAAAATTTTGTATATGTATACAGATATGGACAGAATGGAAGAGCGAAATCAAAAAGAAGCTCTCACACAATAAAAACGAAGCGCAAGCAACTGGCGGTGGACCATTTTCTCAGTTTCATCTGTCTCAAACGGAAGAAACCATTGTTCGGTTATGTGGAATTAAAACAACCGTAGATGGTATTTCAGGAGTGGATCTAGGTGTCGTTGATGATTCATGTCCTGGCTTCAGCGATACCACCACAACTTCATCTAAAAGGAAGCCAGAATCTCCAAAAAATTTTAACACACCAAAGAGAATAAGGGCAGACAGCACAGCAGACCGCTTGAAAAGGTTTTTGGACGAAGATGTGGAGAAGAAAGCTGAAGTGAATGAAAAACTCGATCAGCTTGTTACACTGCAAAAAGAAAATGCTAGTTCCTTAAGACGAATTTATCGTGCCATTGAAAAAGCTAATGACTGCAAACAATCAATGACAAATACGTTACAAGATTTTAAAAATGAATTTGCAAGTGCTACTTCCCGTATGCTTAATATAATGCAAGAAAAAAATGAAATTAAAAAGAAACAATTAGAACTGGACATAATGAAATTTGAACTAGAATCTAAAAACAAAAATTAGTAATATACATATGTAAGTTTAAAATAATTGTATTGTGATTAAAAAAGACTGTTTACCTGAAGTCATATCGACAAAAAAAAAAAAGACTGTCATATTAAATATTTTTTGAGTAAATACTTATATTAATTATAATAATAAATTTACTTTAATTGTGCTTGATTCTTTCAAATATAAATATTTCATATAATAAAAAAGATTCCAAATAATAAATTTTCATATTGATATTAATTATTAGTTAAATAAATTAAAAATTAAAACTTTTTATAAAGTGTTAGTTATTTCGTCCCTTATTCTCTGGCCTTCGGTACGCAGGCTCGCAGTTGAAAGTGATAATGCAGTACTATCTTCTACCTCATCTGGTTCAATGGAAATTTCGTCAGGTTCATGTAAAATATTATAACTTCTGCATATGTTGTGCAATGCAGTGCAAACATTTACTATTTGGACAACTTTTAGGGGATTGTAATGCAGTGTGCCCATTAAGCATCGAAATCTGCTTTTTAATACCCCTATAGTTCGCTCCACAATATTGCGAGCTGCAGCATGTGCTAGATTAAATCTATGTTCTCTTGTATTGCATGCAGGATCTCTATAGGGAGTTAACAAAAAGGGTTCAATTCCATACCCACAATCTCCTAACAATCTCGTTGTGCGGTCACCATTTTCAAATTCACTTATGAAATACTGACGAGCCCTGCTAACGCTCCAAATGTACGAATCGTGACTTGAGCCAGGGTACCGTGCGTCTACTGCTCGTATCATCATATCACTGTCACATATCTTGCAAATAACAAATAAAAAAAGAAATGTATAACAAAAATATGTACATATGTATGTATTACTATTGCTCAAATTTTTACTCACAATCATGGCATTCAGGCTAAAATATCCTTTCCTGTTAAAAAACAAGTGTTCGTCTTCCGAAGGTTTTACTATTTTTATGTGTGTTCCATCGATGCAACCCACGATGGAAGGGATCTTATATTTATTAAAAAAGTAGTTTCTGTGTCTACGTTTTTCCTTGTCGTCCATTTTAAGTTTTACCCACTGCGGGCATACGTGTTTTTGTAGAACTTTGAGAACACGCGTTAGTACAACTGACACAGTACATCTTGCAAGGCTTATACTGCGATCATTTCCAACTGACCTTTGGTAAGATCCTTCTGCTAAAAATCTTAACGTTGCAGCCAGTTGAATCGTATAAGAAATATTAGACGAAGGCAAGTTTACCTTAACAACATCTAACAGCATTTGAAAAGCCGCCTTGTTCAATCGGTATTGTGAAATAAATCTGTAATTGTCATCAAAGCAAAGTATAAATATACAACTTTCTTGGCAAAAACTCATACTTACACTGACTCTGGGAGTTCCAACGGGTTGCTATGATCCCTCAATATTTTTCGTTTTACCCTCTCTAAATTTTCTTCCTCCAATAATAAATATGATACGACAGCCTCAACCATTTTATTTTTAAATTCTTTTTCCCACAATTTATGTTTATTTTATTGTTAAAATGTCTCACTTTTTAATAAAATGTTCAATTTGAGCTTAAAATGCCGGTAAAAAATGTAAACAAAGCAAAACAGCTGATTCGAGCATGGGTTTTGTTTATTATCGAATCAAGACAAAACCAAGACGATTTCATAACACCAATTGCAATCAGAATCGATTTTCAATTCTGATAAATGACAATTCTGTCTTGGTTTCCATAACAACCCTGATTATTTAAGATATTCACACAAATTATAAATTGGTTACACTTAAGTTTTAAATTAAGATTTTATCTAGAAAAGAAACTATAAAACGAAGAAAAGACACAGAGACTAGTAATTGTCAACATAAAAATAAACAGTTTTCCTCATATTTTCCTTTGAAGCCTCCAGGATAATATAGGAAACTATAAAGACTACTTATGTTGGTACTGTTTTATATACTTCAGTCCTGTAGCTTACATTTAAGTTTAAGAGCCTGTCAGAAGTCTCGATTGTGGAATTTCGAAATTCTAAGCATAAATTAAAAAAAATGTACAAGGCACTTCTAATAACTGACAGACCCAGAAAATAAGATTTTGTTAGAGTATTCATAGCAGGAATAAATAACAAATTCGTATAGAGCGCTGTCACCTTTTTATAACCAAACCGCTCGATTACCCTTCACAAAATGCACTAAATCAAAGCTTCGACAGATATTTATAAGAGAAACGAGCTATACCGAAGAGCGATAAATTAATTGTGAACAAAAGATACTTTTAATGCATAAATTATGAATGAATCTAATTTTTAATAAATAACTATGTACATATTATAAATTTAAAAATGTCCAACAGTCTAATTAGTAACATTGGCAAGTATTTGCTCAAACATCAGCTCTTCGCCAGATATTAGTATATAATTTAGTTATTTAAAAAAGGGTACCAGTCTTGCATTGTCATTTGATGTGTAAAGTCATTCTTAGCTGTGTTACAATTGATTGTGGTCAAAGGTGAACGGAATTTTTTTTTCTGTCTTGTTACTTTTTACAAAAATAAAAAACAAGTAAATAACAAAATTAAACGTTGACAATATTGTTGTTGCCTTCGATGGGCATAACATGAGCAAGAGAAAAGCAAATGTTAGTAGCACTCAGGCAGCTACATCTTACAACTTTTATGCCCCACTACAAACTGTTGATGAAGATGATGACAACAACGATTAAGTTGTTATTGAAAAATCTCCTAAGGTAACCATGCCACCAATAACTACATATATAAAAGTGCCAAATAGAGCAAGTGCACGAGATTTGTAGAATATTAAATGTTGAGGACTTCTTCACAAGCAAGGGCTACTACGATAAAGACCGCGAGAAACTAACAACAAAATTTAAATACGAACATTTTACATATGCGTTAAGAAGCGAAAAACCATTCAAGGCAGTTCTTTTGGGTCTAGAAAAAAGCGTTCCATCTGCCCTAAAAGCGCGACTAAAAAAATAGGTTTTAAATGCACTGATATCAAAATTGTTACTAGATCCTTACAAAACTCTAGAGAGCAAATCATTTATAAAGTTTATTTTGAGAGAAAGTCAATTACGCTAAAGAAATTGAGGCAAAATTGCTCATTAATAAATTGTATTAAAGTTCGCTGGGATTACCAAAAGTCCAATAAGGCAAAGCTTACGCAATGTTCTGTGCTCACTGTGCCGAAAACCATAAAACCCAGGAATGTTAAGCAACAAGTGTTAAATGCGCAAAGTGCAGTAGTCAACACAAGGCAATGTCACCTGACTGTTATTGCTGTTATAGATTTGATAGACAAATTGGAGGAGGAGGTGGTGTAGCCATTTTAATTTGCAAAACATTAAAGCATCAGTTGTTGCCATCTAAAAATACAAAAGTTATTGAAAACATAGAAGTAAGAATTGTTTGCGAAAATGACTTTATTGACATATATTCCAGTTACTTTCCTGGTGGATCTGCTGATCCAAATAAGACGAAAATAAATAATTTTACTTCCGATCTAAGTAAACTAACAGAAATTCAAAATAATTATATAATAGGCGGAGACTTCAACTGCAGACATAGGAACTGGGGCTGCCTCAGTTATTCCTGGGGAAATGTTTTATATAACAAACTTCAGTTAAATCAAACCCAATTAGCACTTCCCCATGACCACACATATGTACTTTCAGATCCAAAAAAGCAACCATCAACTTTTGATATGTTTCAATAAATATGTCAGCAGTTAAAGTGCTCAACGACTTAGGATCAGATCATCTACCTATCACAAGCAATGTTAACCTAAGATATAAGATAGAAGATAAGTTTTTTGTCAAGTTCAACAAAGCTAACTGACATATCTTCCGGAAATTTATAAATACAAATCTACCAGTACCAGTAATTTATTCAGAGATAACAAAGGCCAGTCAAATTGACAATTTTATTTACGTATTCAAGTTAAGTAGTAGTAGTTAAAAAAGCGACAAAAAATTATGTTCCGAAACAACGTATATCTCCAAACACAAAGCCCCTGCCTAAAAATATCATAATCATGATGCAAACGAGAAACGACCAATGATCGCACAGCAATGTCACGCCTAAACAACAACATTAGAAAGAAAATAATCCAACACAGAAATGTATTGTGGAATACCTTGTTGTCAAAGCTAGACAAATTTTCGCCTGCTTTCTGGAAAGTGTCAAAAATATTGAGGAAAAAATCTAATTATGTTCCCACATTAAAACACAACAATGCAGTCTTCAAAACGCATCTACAAAGGGTTGAAGCCTTGCCTCAAACTTTTGTTTCTAATAACAACTCTTCTGCGCATTTAAGCGACCCAATCACTATCTATAAAGTTGACGTTATGGTAACACAAATCGGAAATATGGCTGTTACACCACTTAGTTCTCATTTCACCTCACGAGAAAAAGTAAAGACCTTAATAAAAACTCTTTAAAAATAAAAACTTACCTGGTCTTGACGGAATCAACAATAAAATTCTAAAAAATTTACCAAACAAAGGACTAATATACTTAACAGCCATATTTAGCGCCTGCCTAAACTTGTGGTATTTTCCTTCCATGTGGAAAATTTTAAAGACGATTCCAATACTTAAGCCAAACAGACCTGCAATGTCTCTCTTATCTTACAGACCAATAAGCTTACTGTCATCACTAAGTAAATTGTTAGAAAAAATTTTAAAGGAAAAAATTTTTAATTTTATCAATGAAAATAACCCCAACAATTTGGCTTCAGAAGTGAACAACCGTTATTAAAAATTAAAAACCTAGTTAAAACGAACTTTAACGTTGACAAATCCATGGCCATGGTATTACTCGACTTCAAATCTGCCTTTGATACCGTCTGGCACAACGGTTTGATATTTAAATTAAAAAATTTAATTTTCCGTTGATAATAATAAAAATTATTAAAGATTTTTTACATAACAGACGTTTTCAGGTACATTTGGGCAAAACATTTTCTCAAAAAGTTAATATCCTGGCTGGCTGCCCTCAAGGATCTTCTCTATCACCAATACTATACAACATTTTTACTGCAGATATTTATAAGTTCCCAAATTGTATGTTGTCTATTTTTGCAGACGATGCTGCAATACTTAATTCGCACTTATACTCAACTGATGTAATTTATAACCTTCAATCTGCCCTCACAGGGCTGAAAACATACTTCAACGATCGGTAAATACGAGTAGCTATAAACCCTGAAAAAACTCAAGCTTTTTTTACAAGGAAGCGAAAGGATTGTTTTGTACCCCAAAATTCACCACGTTTCATGGACTTTAACATACCTTTGGATGTCAAGATCAAATATCTAGGTGTCATCTTGGACACCAAACTAAATTTTACTTGCCATATACAGCATATCATTATCAAATTGATAATACTTGTATATCCCTTAATAAATAGATGCTCCAAGTTAAGTACTGAGAATAAAAAACTTACCATCAAGTCAATTTTCCACCCTGTGCTATTTTACTGTGCTTCAATTTGATTCTCATCTGCCAAGTGTCATTTAAACAAGCTTCAAGTTGCTTAAATTAAACTCCTCAAAATGCTATGCAATCTGCCGTGGCATTACTCAACTCGCCGTCTGCATGTTCTTTCAGGCTTCAAACCAGTTCATATCAAGCTGACTAGTTTGACTTCAAATTTCAATGCAAGGTGTCTATCCTCGCCATACACACACATTAATGAACTTTGTTCATCATAATTTTACCCGTAGTATAGTTTTTTTATTCTGATTGCTTTAAAAAGGTTTTTGTAAATGTTTTTTCTTCCATCTAAGCCATTAAACTCTGTATATATTATCCTGTAAAAATTTACTTCTAAGTAGAAAAGGTACGTAGTACCTAAACTCTTTACCATTTAAGTTAAATGTAAATTTAATTAATACTTTCGAAATAAAACAACCACTATTTCAAAAAGGGTAAAAACTTGGTCGAAAGAAGAAGTGTAATATAACACTAACATTTTTAAGGTTTTAAGTTAAAAATTAAATTAAATTTTTTTTGACAGGCATTAATTTTTTATCGATAATATCAGTAAACATTTTGACGGTTTGGTATTTATATTAATATAGCTGAACTCAAGGTACATTTATTTTACTAGGTAGTATCGTCCGCCCAGCTGGTTTGTAGTTGGACATGTCAAAAGTTGTTTATATTTTCCTACTTTTGTTTACGAATTTCAAAAAACACTAACAACAAGCATATGCAGAACAAAGAGAGCGTTTGTTTTTAGAATAATTCTCTTTTGTTTTATTTTTCTATTTTTGACATTCCCACTCACAAAGCAACAATAAAATGCCATGTTGTTTTTACAAATGTTGTATTTGTTGTAGAACCGCTTTTACCTAGTAAAATAAATGTACCTTGGCTGAACTCTGCACATATTTAACATTTCTATTACACTTTACTTCTAAACTTTTAAAATGAATAAAAAATTACGTGTCATAAGAGCTTTCTAATGTGGTTTAATGGCAAAGGTAGTACTGAGAAAAAAATATATTGGCTAAATTAGTGACGTTAACTAAAGACTGTTAATCTGAGCATAGGGCCATTTTCTTAGCTTTACTAAAAACGCAATTTATATATTATCATTTAATGCGATAACACGAAAAGAAGTGAGTTTGGCATAGCAAAAATGCACAAAATCTAGCGCTATACACGTTTAATTAGCAGCGCTCTTCGAACAGTATACATCATATGCAATTGAGCCACAAGATCTTGAATAGGAATGAGTTGTCCCCTGATTTTAAAGAAACATCGTAACCAGTGAACGTGATTTGAAAATCATCGTTCTTTTTAATACTAACCGTGGTTACCGTTCGCAGTTCTTTTTTTATTTAAACATATACATATTTTTATTTTGGCATAATGTATATAGTACATATATTAAACAATATATTAGCAAACAGTAATCATAATGCAAAAGGTAGCTTGGTTTCTACATTTAAAGCATCTGTAATTAATTTTGGTCAGCAATATAAAATTCGGTAACACTGAGTATAGGTTCCAATAAAAAATCACAAAACATTGTTTTTTGTTACATAGGTTACATGTGTGAAGCTTGGAAAAAAGAATAGCTGTTGTTAATAGAAAGAAGCAAGAAAAAGATACACAGCAATGAAGCCGCTTTGACATATGAAAGAGTGAAAGACACAAAAGTACTAATATTGCTTTGCACAAAAAAAATCATATTTATGTTTGTTCGTGTGCAATTTAAAAGAACGTTTTTATAGGCTTTTTACACTGACTTAAGGCCTTATTAGTCTTCACTTTCTGCTGCTGTTCTGTTCCGTGCCGTTCTGCTTTTTAAATTATTGTAATTAGTTTTTCTGTAACAACATATCAGCTGTTCAAAATAAACAAAGAAAATACAATACACAACGCAACAAAAAATAAACTACAATTGCAATGTCAAAAATGGTTTGTTTACGATTTTGCTCTCACACTACTAAACAACTTCCAAGTAACTTAACGTTTAATTCTATTTTCTACTGATTCGAACGGAACACAACAAAATGTCAAAGTAATAAAAAACCACAAATACATATTTTCCATTTAACAGAAACTGATCAGCTGATTCGTCACGGAACGAAAAGTAAAGACTATTTCTACCTTTACATCTCGGCGAAACGCATAGAAGATATAGAAAATTTGAAACATTCGTTTACATTGATAACATTTAATATCTACCATCAACTAATCTGTCAAAAACATATAATTAAACGACGCATAATTTTTAGTAGTGAAAATAAGATATAAAAAAATTGATTTCGACTTCACATTAACAATTGGACTAATTGTGACTTTGAAAGAACAACCTCAGTAATTAATGCAATGGAATTAAATTATGGAAGACCATCCTGGAAGAAGAAGATGAAGAAAATTTTTTAGTGGATTATGAACACTGGATTATGAACATTTATTTCAATAAATACTTATATTTTTAGGAGCCGCTATGGAACATTTTGGAAGAAAGATGTCAAAAATAAATAAAATAATTAATAAAAAATAAAATAAAAATATTTTTTTTATTATTTGATTTTTAATTCACAGTTTTCATTTTAATAAAAATGCTGATTTTTTCTAAGCTCAAGGTCACCAAATAATAAATATTTCTTTTATTGCTTTTGTTTTTTCAATACTTTGGTACATCTTTGGGTAGATTCTTAAGAAATAGAAAAAGTATGGTTCTTATTAACACTTTTCTTACTTGTACATGTTTATAAACTTTAAAATTATTTTATTATTTATTTATTTATTTTATTTATTTATTTTATTATAAACAATATAATTTTTTGTTTGTTAAATAATCTACACAAAGTTGTACCAAAATATTGAAAAAACACCATTTTCTGAGGCGGAGGTTGGTTTTTTTTTTAATTAAAACCACAAAATATATTAATTTATTTATGTTCAAATTTAAAAACAAAGCTCACTTGTGCTGCTCCTTTTCATTTAAAAATATTTATTTATATTTATAATGTTATTCTATCAGTGATGCCACCAGAATATCGACATTACAGTCATTTTTCTAATAGTAATACTAAAATAATCGAAAAATGTAAAGTGAAACATCTTTTAAAGATGTTGAGAGATGTTGATTTCTTATGGGAAAATGTTAACATTTTCGCAAATTGATGGTAGATGTTGATCAGTGTAAAAAGGCTGTTACTGGAACTTTTACTTGATAAATTCAGTCACGGTAGTGACCAGTGATTTCTTAATCACACTGATTTAAACACAGGTACTAAAATATCGCTCATCTCTAATCTGGAACGTGCTTATTTCATGAAACATAAAATCAAACTCTGAGAGCAAATTTTGAATTCATTTTGCGATATTAGACAACCACAAGGAACAACAATTAATTAGCTACGATTTCAGAAGCAACGGTTTCAGCCGACTTAAGGGCACAATCCTCGCCAAGAATTTCTACCAAGACAATAGCTTAGCAATCAATAACCATGACCGAGGCCCTCGCACATTACATTAGGGAGCACTATTGACCAACAACTTTAACCAACGCAAGCCAAAAGGGAGCAGAACCGAATCTTTCAATGAATTAATAAAAAAACAGCAAGATTGTCACAGCAGAAGAAAATACCAGCAGCGAGATTGTAGAGATACATAGGTTCAATCAATAATCAAGTTGTTAAGAATTGAAAATTAAAAAGTGTGTTGCCACATTATTGTGACTGATAAAGAAAAAACATAACACAATTAAATTTTACCATAAAGTTAGACAACATAGAAAGTTTTCAAAACACATATGTATGTGTGCAAGAAATGACATAAAACATAGACAAAAAAATTCGATGTTGGTTTAATTGATTTTGATACGTAACGACAATAAAATGGAAATTTTTAAACAACTAGCCCTGAACTTCACACGACTGCACTGATGATGTAGTCGAATTTGAGTTTTAAGATGGTACAAAATTACATTAAAATAATATACAAAAAAAAATTTTGAATTCTTTGGCGAAAAAGCTACGTCCATTCTTTATTAGTTATTCAAAAAGTTGTTACCAAAAGTATAAAGAGTTATATTGCTTTGAAAGCTATTTTTGTACAAAATATATAGACAAATTTTTCTGGAGACAACAATATTAACCCAGTGGTAAAACTAAAAATGTCTTCTCATTTGAGGCCTTCTATAATGCATGCTAAGACCTTCTCGCTCTACGACTCTATTCTTGCCAAAGAAAGTTTTTTAGAAGGCTTTGGCTCTCCATTCTAAAAATATAAAAAAAAGCTTGTTTAATAGTGACAAGTCGTTTTTTAAAAAAGTTGTGTTACAAAAAAAGAAAGTGAAATTTAAAAAAAGAAGGTGAAATTTAAAACAAAAAAAGAAAAAATGCATAAAAGAAATTTAAAACGAATAATAAAATTGGAAAAAGAAAAAATATTTTTAAAATTCAAAAGTGACAATATAAAGAACGAAAGCAAATTTGAAACAGAAAAAAAAAAAAGATAATTTTGAGATCCCAATGTTAGATAAGATTAATTTAAGTAGAGTAAAAGAAATGAAGAGGAGACTTTGCGAATGAAACTCTTAAAATGGTATCGCGAGTTTCGTCCTACAAGAAGAAGTGTTGACGGACTACTTAAAGTGTTAAAATCAGAAAACATAAATGTACCTTCTTCTTGTAATGGTCTTCTGAAGTTAGAAAAAAGTAAAACTTTAATTAGAACAGTTTCTCCAGGTTTTTATTACCATTTAGGTCTTAAAACCCAAATAGTCAAACTTTCACAGAGTCTTTTGAGAAACATTGATACTTTAAACATAGATATTGGTATAGATGGGCTACCTCTATTTAAAAGTTCCGGCACATCGCTTTGGCCCATAATGGACAAATTTGTTGATATACCTACAGTGGACGTCTTTCTAATCGGTGGTTATGTGGAAAGGAAAAACCAAATAATGTAGATAACTTTTTGCATGACTTTATATATGAAATAAAGTCACTTAGAGATGATGGCATATTCCTTTATGATAAGCACATAAAAGCAGAGCTTTTCTTTGTAAGACTGTGGGTCACAACTCCCACTGGAGCCGATGCATTTAGTAGACTTGGGTATTACAAAAAAAAAATATTTTATTATTAATAAACAATAAAACTAAAAGAGTAATGTCAGCTGCTAATAAAGCTCTTCTCTCAAAAAAGATTATTGAAATGTCGCCATACGTACCTGTTGAATTTCAGAGAAAGCCTGGGGAAAAGCCGCTTACTGTCGACACCCAAACATTTTTTTTCTAATTTAGCAACTGCTAACGAACTTCTGCAATTATTTGTTGAAAATTTTACTAAAATATTTGGAGAAAACACTATAACTTTTAACGTTCACGGTCTGCTACATTTGCCTCAATGTGTCAACGAATATGGTATTATTTCCAACTTTTCAGCATATGCCTTCGAAAATTATTTGCAAAAGCGAATTCGATGCCCAACAAAAATTTTACATCAATTAAAAAATCTACTGTATACTGTATCTACTGGTTACCAAACAGAGGAATTTTATTTAAGTTCTTTAAAACCAAATAATTACTGTGCAATAAAGCCGTTTATCCCTATTATTATCACTGGCTTTTCTGAGAGAAACGGGAGCTACATAAAAGGAAAGAGGTTAAAAAATTTAAGAAATTTTTTTGATGAACCTGTAGAGTCATCAAGTTTAGGAATACAACTAGGGGATATTATATCCGATGAGGATGAAGAATATTTTGAAACTAAAGACCTATATTGTAAAATGCTGGCTTCTCCCATCGATAGTTCAATTATTGTAATACCACTTTTACATTCCTGTCATTAACAGATTTGTTTTGATACATCGTCAACATTTTCTGCATTTTTAAATCTAATTAAGTTACATTTTATTAAAAAGTATAATTTTCAAGGAAATAGTGGGTCTAAGAGACAAAATGGCAGAAAAGGCTTTTAAAATTTTGGGTTCCAAAATTAATGGTAAGTAATGTTTTGTTATAAATAATATTTTATTATTGTAAAACACATTCGTATAAGGAAAGTTCGACCAAGATCAAAACTAGAAAGTTAAAAAAGATTTTAAAAATTACCTGAAAAAATGTTAATTTTAATAACCTTAAAGTATTTGTTTGTAGCAAGTTTTACAAAATCTTTCCGTTGTTGTCATGCTTAGAAATTATTTTATTTTTAAACATAATTAAGTTATATATTATAAGTATATATTTATGTTTAACTATTTATACTATTTACAAAAATGCAGCAGAAAATAATATCGCTTAGAAACGATGTAAAACATCAAAATGAAATAATGGTGAGTGTGCTGGCCGAGATTAATGTCAACTTAGGACTCATAATTAAAAGCAGCTTAATTGATAATAAGTATAAAGATATCTTTCCAGTTAAAACAATAAGTGATTTATGTGATCTAAATGAATATATGAAAAACATTGAAGAAGAAAAACTTATAACTATTGTAAGGAAAATAGTAGAAGGAGCAGTAGTGCGATTCACTAACTTTTAACACTTTAAAAGGTGTTAACTTTAACCACACATTTTATTGTTTGCACTAACCACTATGGGATTCACTAACTTATTTATAACCATGGTAAACAGTTTTATATTTCTCTCTATTCAATTTAATATTACACGGCAACTCTGCCAAGAGAAATGTTAAAATAAGAGAAAATAACAAAGAAGAGTACAAAAAAAAACAAAACAAAAACCTTGTGATTAATAAATTTTAAATAGTTTTGTGCAAACTAAGTAGAAAATTATAATATATTACTATTTTATTCATTTAGTAAATGCTTTTAAATTTTCAAGTCGAATGGGACTTGCTGACGGTAAATTTAAAAAGCTCCATGGAAAATTGGAGTGCGACAAGAAGTGGAGCGAATTGTCCGAAAAGCTAAATAGTCTTGGTGGGGCGGTTAAAGCGGTCAACCAGTGGCTTTATTTATTTTAATTATTTTTTTAATGAATTTTTTGCTTTGTACTTTATTATTTTTATTTTTTTTTATTTCATTGAATGCTTTATCTTTTGATTAAATTTTTAATTTTTTAACGTTATCCACTGCCAGTGTACAACTTTTTTTTTCAATAATAAACAAATAAATGAATAAAGTTGTTTTATTTCACAAAATCATTAAAAGGGGGTTATATTTAATAAAAGAGGCATATAAATAAAATGTTATAAAAACAATATATATACATAATAAACACTATTTTAAACAGATTAAACCACAAAAAAATGCCGCTGTTAATAAACCACAATTTGTTTTGCTAAAAATAACAGCTGACTGAAGCAACTTGCTTTAAACACCAATAGATATCGTTTAAAGTGTTAGTGAATAGCAAAATGGTTAATTTTGTGGTTAACATTTTTAAACGAAACAATTGTGGTTTAAAAAGCATAGTGAATCGCACTACAGGAATATTTAAAAACTTTCATAACTTACTTGGAAGCGAAATAATAAAAGAATGTAATTATGATGGGTATCAAAACAAAAGTGCTTTCAAATTTTATTCAAATATTGATAACTTACTTTTTAAAGCCGTACAGTCCGATTTAGGCATATTTGATAACTATAAAATAGCTATAAAAAAGCTTTTAAGATTCAAAAAAATAAACTTTATAAAGAAAAATGTTTAAAAAATAAACAAAAATAAAATACCTATTATTTCTTTAAATGTACATGTATAAATACTTGTTTTTAAAAAATGAATTACTGTTTCTCTAAATTTCTTTTATATTTTGAAAAGAATTGTTTTTGTTTTTAATAAAAGATTGAAAAAATTATTTAATATTTATATGTTTAATAAAAATGTTTGAAATTGTGAAACGAAATGCATTTCATAAGTCTTTACAAAGATGATGTTTTAGCATACCTTCAATTGAAGGCTTTTAATCATACCTTCATTGCAAGCCCTTATAAAAAGAATTATTTACAGGGTCTTTTAACAGGCCTGCAAAATGAACCCTTCTAGGACGCATAAAGTTGACGGTATTCTATAAGCCTATTTGTGGAAGGCCTTTCAGAATTACTGCCAACAGAAGCGGCAGTGTAAGGCCTGCTCTCCAATGACAACCTATGTAAAGAAGAAATGAAAATGGAATGCGACTAGAAGGCCTTATGCCTCCAAAAGAAGGAGTAAAGAGGCCTTATAGAAGGCTTTGATATTCCTTCTTTTTACCACTGGGAAATTTTTTCTTTTATGCTAAAACACAAGCTTCAAATTCTTTGTATATGCATTTATTATCATATGATTTTTGCTTCTTTTCTAATTGTTTCTGCTGAAGGTGCTGTTAACTAAAAGCCTGAAGCCTATGAACCTCCAGTATAAGAGTCTGTTTAAACATTTTTAAGTTTTACGTAAAAAATACATTCTTTTTGTAAGTTAAAATGAAAACAAGACTTAACCAAAACTAAAAAAATTGATAATTAAGCACATGTTGCGTATATATTTTCCATTAGTTAGATTTTATTAATTTTTTAAGCAATTGGTCTTATTTATAAAAATCGATAAATCGGAATTTCAATAGCTTAGCGCATCATCTGATCCTGCTTTTAATTTTTAAGGAAACTAAGTATTTGTCAAAAATTTTATATTTAAAAGTGGACATAAATCTAAAGTTTTCCTGGACCTTCCTGATATAGAATACTGCTACGAGTATTTGCAGTATTTCACTAAAATAATATTATCTAATCGACTTTAATAAAATTTGAAACATGCGTACATTTGGTAAAATATATTTCCAAATAATAGAAAAGGAGGGGAGAAATAGGGGAGTCGGCATTCTTATGCGTCTGAATCCATTTTACAGAAGTCTCAGCTAATCGATTTTCATGAAATTTGAAACAAAGATAGGTCCTCATCTATATCCGTTTCCAGAGCTAGGTCCTAGATGAGAAAAATGTGCATTTACGTCTGTACCGCTTGCTATACAATTTTAAACATAGATATTTTTATAAAGGGTAGATCAATAAGATCCAAACTGATTTTATAGATTTCTCACATGATCGGAGTCCCATATCAAACAAGCCTATATTATACTGTTTAGCAGAGATCGGTTTCGGTTACGTAATTTTCGGGTCTACTTAAACAGGCACTTAGCTTCTTATGACTTTTTTGTTCAAAAGTAAAAAACACTTGTTAAAACAACCGTTCGTGTAGAACATTCAGTTTAGGTACTCGCCATTTTGTGCGAATATGAGTGTTCTGACTGTATTTTTTTTCTTCTTTTTTATAGCAATTGTAATTTTATTTCACGTGTACCTTTGTATTAACTGTTGTTTGACTAATTAGTGGTGAAGGTATAGCACTAGTCACTACATAGTCACAAAAGCATCAGTTTTTACAGTGGTGTTAGTATTATAAAATAAATAAAAGGTTTTAATCTTTTCTATTTGTTATGACAGGAAGATTTAGAATCGATTTGTGCAACATACGTAGGTTGAGAGCGAATTTCTTCTCTGTGTATGCACACAGTTGTCTCCATGGGCCTGATATTTTCGCCTTATGTGAAACCCAGGTATCTGATTATGCTGATCCACAGGGTTTTCATTTGCCTGAGGTCTCTCTTCTACCTTTTTTTAGTCTACATAGGGGCCTTGTGATGTACATTCGTAATGAAGTCGTGTACCAGTGCCAGCAATCATTAGGCACGAATGATTCTGAATTTAACTGTCTTTGGGTAAATTTAAATTCTAGATACACTTCTTACATTTCGGGTTTTTATGCAAGAGCCCAAACGCGGGAAGGTTTAAATCTATTTCCGGCTTCGATGCCCTTTCCGATTCCATATCGAGAATCCTAGAAAAATGTCCGAACAGTTAAATTGTTGTTGCTTATGATTTCAATGTTCACAACTCGTCTTGGATTCGCCATTCGAATCGTACAACTATAAGATGCCAATTTGTTGAGCTATTCGCCGCGCACAACCACTTCACACCCTGATAAGTATGAGGTAAGTATTCTAGCGCCTCTCGGTAACTCGGTCGCTAATTTTCATAACGTTTCAAAAATGGCCACGAAAAGTTTAAAATACTTACTACTCCTCGGGGTAGCAAGAGCTTTTGGTCATTCGTTAAAAGAGTGAAGGATAATGCTAGTTCCTCAATTCCGCCTCGGGTCGTTAATTATTTGATCTCTTGGCTGAAATTTTTGCAAGTAACTCCTACTTGCCGGAAAGCAATCAACCACTGTCCGCACTAGAAAGAGTATAAGTGACTACGCCAGATACATTCTTTCAAGCACGTGCAGTTAAAAAGGTTTTAGCGGATATCAACATATACAAGTCCCCTGGTCCGCATGGAATTCCAGCACTGGGCTTGAAGCAGTGCTCTTCGACGTTAGCGCATCCATTAGCAAAACTTTTCAATATTTTGTACCATGTTGGTGAGTTCCCATCATGTTGGAAGGTTGCTAATGTAACACCAATCCCCAAAAAGGGAGAGGCTAGCAACCCTGAAAATTACCGCCCAATCGCAATTTGCTCTGCGCTTTCCAAAGTAATCGAAAATATGCTTAATTTTCATCTTGTAAAATATCTGGAGTTCAACGGCTTACTTAGTGACCGGCAGTACGGCTTCCGTAGGGGACGCTCTACTGGTGATTTATTCGCCTTCCTTACGGAGAAATGGTGTCAATCCATTCACCATTTCGGCGAAAGTAGGTGGTGGCTTTAGATATTTTCAAGGTGTTTGATGAAGTGTTGCATGGTGCACTCACATCAAAACTTATTGCTCTTGGTGTCGGTAATAGCTTCACTCGACTTATATCGAGATTTCTCAGGGATCGCACTATACGAGTTGTTATAGATCGGATCTCATCACACGAGTTGGAGGTACATTCAGGGGTATCGCAAGGTACGTCAATATGTAGTGTGTCTTACTAATCAGCTATGCCGCACCAGCAGAGGCTTATCAGATTTACTTATAAAGTATTTGTAAACCGAAAACTCTGTCTAGTATGTGTAAATAAGACACACTGCACAACAATGTATTCTAGCTGTATCAGCAAACTTCCAGCGATACAGCTATAAGCAAACAAAAACACAAAGTTATAACAAGCTCAACTCACACTGTGTATTCCGCCTTATCAGCATATTCCCACAGTGTGAGTGTGTTTACGTACATAATTTAAGTAACATGTTTTAGAAAAATAGTTTTAAG
Source organism: Cistogaster globosa (assembly GCA_937654795.1). NCBI lineage: Eukaryota > Metazoa > Arthropoda > Insecta > Diptera > Tachinidae > Cistogaster > Cistogaster globosa. The sequence goes on from OW569403.1 coordinate 85,951,729, forward strand.
ATTCATTCAATAAAGTAACATAGAACAGAGCCAAGCTCTGTTCTTATAAACAAATAAACAATAGTTTTATTAATTACTCGTATTACATGGCGATCCTGCCATTTTCTATTTTAGATAAAAAAAATGTGTGTTTTTATAACTGGATTTTGTGTTTCATCATCAACTTTAAAGTAAGCAAGAAAAATGCTACTAAACTAAAGTGAAAATATGTTAGAAAAGAAAATAATGGTTCTTACAATTAAATTAATAAATCCAGATTTCGGTTTGAAACTTTAAAATATGAGCCACGTAAATAAAAAACGATGTGTTTGGCAGATAAAGCATAAATCGGGTTACCTATTTGGATATAAAACAATTTTTAAAATTTTGTTAAAAACAACAACAACATCAACAACAAGCAAAGCGCGGCAACAAATAAGTAAATTCCAAAAAAAAAAAAAAATTTAAATATATTATATGTAAATTTTTTTTTTAATTACTTAAAACTTAAAGTGTTTAAATCAAGTTTGTGTAAAAAGTTGTGATAAAAAGCCAACAGAAAAGTTAACATTAAGCAACAGTAACAACCTCAGCTATGGCACCAACAATTATATCGTCACTAACAACGAACATCTCATAAACCAACCCCCCTCATCGCTCATAATCTGACTACAAATAGCCATCATAATCACCACCATAGAATATTAGACAGGAAGTTAGAAATACCACTACTGAAAGCAGCGCCAAGTAGCAAGACCGGCAAGGTAACATGTAAAAATTATCAATGATACAAACAAGAAATAGAATTCAAAGTAGAAAAATAAATAAACTAAAATTTTTAACTATTTTATTAAACCAAAACATTAAGTTTTTTTATTGTTAATAAATAAAAAAAAACCCAGTAAAAGAAAGAAATAGATATAATTTCTTTTTTTAACTTTAATTTTGAAATATAATTCATTAAGCTTTTCATTCTCGAAAAATTAAAATTATATGCATATCACAAAATTGTATATGAATAATTTACTAATTAAAAAAAACATTAATATGTAAAAAACAAAACATGTTAAATTCTTACATTAATTAATAACTAATTCAAATTTATGTTTAATGAATGTGTTAACACTAAATATAAAAAGGCATTTCTTCTAAAAGCAAAGTATCATCAAAACACACATATTTTGTTAATCTTTAAACTCAAGCAAATTATGTATACATATTATTGCTTATCATTTTGTTTCAATTTGAATTATGTAACATATAAAGAAAAAAATGTTTTAAATTTATTTTCTAATATTTAATTTGATCAGCATTTTCTTTTACCACAAACAAAATATGTTGTAAAAGTTAACATAACAAAACAGTTCATATTTTTTAAAAAACATTAAACTTCTTCAATGTTTATTTTGACCACTTTGTATTAATTATGTTGATTGTGTATTAAATTGCGTTTTATACATTTATTAAAAAAAAACAAAGGGGTGAAAGAATATCGCAATACTTTTAATAGATTAAGGATATAACCCGGTTCGGTTTCTAATTGGTAGTGACCGATATATGCCTAAATCCTGATAGGTCCATGTGCATGAGTACATGAAATATCTGGCTGGAGACATATATTCCATTTTTAATATATTTTTAAAGTGTCAAATTTTATTTCATGGTGTAAGAATACACCATATCTGAATTTATGAGAACATTTTAATGTTGGGTAATTTTTGGGGTTTGGGACATTTCTCTTTTCCTTCATAAAGAGAAATCCAAATTGGAAAAGTTTTGTCCTTTATGAATTTCATTTATTCACATTAGTCCATTTGATTTGCTATCATTTGATGTACTCAATGTTCTGTTTGATTAACTCCTTTATATTCCTAAAGAAAATATTTGTGTATTTCCATGTAACCACAAATATTCCTAGAAACTCGCCAATTTTTAACAGGAAGCTATTTTTAATGCCCGTGGCAATTAATTATTTTGTTTTAGAAAAAGAAGAGATAAAAACCAGTAAACCATTTTATAAAAGGTGTCTTAAACTTTTCACATTTTTTTTTATAATTCTTATTTTGTAAGGCTCGCTATAGAACATCTTTTTGGACTTTGAATCCTTCTCATTTCCAATACAAATTCAATTTTATTTAAAATAGGTAATCACGATTTTAAGGTTAATAACCCAAATGCCAATGTGATAAATATGGTCGCAGTAAAAATTTAATATCCAATTGTCTACTTAATAACCATAATTGCTATCCTGATCTTACAATTACTAGTTACCCTCTAATAATTGCACAAAAGATCAATCAGAAAAATCTATTTAAGACGCTCACTAGGTAATGACCAAGACAAAGTCTAAGTCCCAATTAAACAAATGGAATGGGAAAATATAGTCTACAAAGCAAGGCTAATTAAAGAGGATTTCTTAAAATCCTACAAATGCATAAATAGAGACCAGGATACAAGACCCGAAACTGAACATAAGCATATTAACAATCTTGTCAATAAACTAGAAAAAATTAGAGTGCTATTTAATGTAAACTATTACAGATTAACAGATCATCATAAAACAGCTACAGATTCCTTTTTTCTTGATATACGGGGTAAACTAGTAACCGTATGTGCAAGAAGAGGAATTAATATAAAAATACAAGACAGTTTACATGAAGAAATAATATTTGAACCTTTACCTGAAATAGTCCCTGACGCAAAATTAACAATGCTTCAAACTGTCATTGAATTTTTAAATACAGCCTCTAAATACCAGAATTTGATGGGACACCAGAGAATCTTCAAAAATTACTTACGTACTTGGTAGCTTTCATAACAGAAACTCATACTGCAGTCGCTCTGAATTTAGTAAAAACTAAATTAAAAGGTTCCGCTGACAACGTCATTTCAACGGGGAGTACACTCCAAATGATCATTACTAAGTTAAGATCTTCCATCAAAGGAGAGTCCCTTGACGTTGTCACAGCTAAGCTAATGAACATACGTTAACAAGGCAATGGCAAATATTTATGCCAAAGAAGTTGAGGATCTGACAAAAAACTAGAAACACATATATCACGGATGGACTGCCAATTACGACAGCCTCCATGTATGTTAGCAACAAAGGCAATCATTAACAATGCGTCCAACGAGCGAGTCAAATTGATAATGGAATCCGGAAAGTTCAACAACCTTAGTTAAGTAATTTCCAAATTTATAAGTAGTTGCACCGAATCATACGGGCAACCAAATACAATTTTAACCTTGGGATATAACGATAGAAGATTAGGAGTAAACGCTCAAAACAGGCCCCTTGGCCAAACCTACGGAAATAACTGGCCGTGAAACAACACTAACAGAAACAAAAGAAACAGAACCATAAATAATACTAATTCTTACATGAATAACAGTGGCTATAACCGAAGCCCGATTCTACCAAATCGAAATTTTTATACGGGAAATTTTAGAAACAATAATAACAGGAATTCCGTAAACAGGAATTCAAACCAATACAATAGAAGATCCGACGATAGAAACTTACAAGGACAGAGCTACAACGTGCGCTGTACAACCGACTATGATTCGGAAAATGCAATGAATAACGAAGCGTACACACTTAATCTAAATTTATCAAGCTATCTAAACATAAAAACCTCTATGAATGATGCTACATAAATTTTCCTTTTGGACACAGGTGTAGATATTTCTGTTGTTTAACACAATCAGGTTTTAAACGAACCAATTAGTTGCACAAAACGAATAAATATAAATGGTATTGGATAAGGTCTAATCAGTAGTTTGGGAAAGGTAAAAACCGATCTAAAAGTTGCAGACATCCCTATAGCGCATGAATTCCATGTCGTTAATGATGACTTTGCAATACAAGTAGATGGCATAATTGGTATGGATTTCATCAGAAAATACAAATGTATTTTAGATTATAGAGGAAATTAGGATTACATAGTCCTAGCTAATGCCGATGGTGTGGACTACCAGGTAGCCCTCAAACTGATGAACTCTCGAAACATAAATTGGATATCACTGCCAGCCAGATCAGAGGTAATAAGACCAATAAATTTTAATTCTATTACATAGGACGTCTTCGTATTCCAACAGATTATTAAACATGGCGTTTATGTAGCCAATACAGTAATGTCCAAGTCCCAACCACTTGTCAAAATTATCAATACCACTGACAAAGATGTAACAAATAATAAGGTTCAACTAACTACGGAAAAGCCTAGCGATTATAAAATAGGTAACTCGAATAATAAGGAGAAATTACTGAAATTAAAGAAAAAATTTTCCGAATTAGTAAATAAAGAACTAGAAAAAATATGTTCCGAACACCTCAATGTCTTTGTACTGGAATCTGAGAAAATAACAGCTAATAATTTTTATAAGAAAAAACTCAGACTCCAAGACAAACAGCCTGTATATATCCAAAATTACAGAATACCTCACTCCCATAAAGAGGAAGTAAATAAACAGGTTGACAAACTCATTAAAGATGAGATCATAGAACCATCAGTCTCAGACTATAATAGTCCAACCTTTTAGTTCCCAAGAAATCATTACCAGGAACTTGCCAAAAAAGATGGAGACTCGTTGTTGATTACAGAGGAATCAACAAAAAATTAATAGCTGATTAATTTCATTTACCTCGAATTGATGATATATTAGACAAATTAGGAAGAGCAAAATTCTTTTCATGCTTAGATCTAATTTCGGGTTTTCATCAAATTATATTGAAAGAAAATTCAAGATATATTACCTCATTTTCAACAGACAAAGGTTTCTTCCAATTTAAAAGATTAACTTATGGTATAAAAATTGTTCCCAACTCATTCCAAAAAATGATGTCATTAGCTTTTTCTGGACTGTCTCCAGCACAAGCTTTTGTGTACATGGATGATTTAATTGTGATTGGATGTTCTATGAATCACATGTTGCAAAATTTAAAAGATGTTTTCAGTTTATGCAGATAATATAATCTAAAACTACATCCCGATAAGTGCTTATTTTTCTGTCAGGAAGTAACTTTCCTAGGACACAAATGCACTGACAAAGGTATATTACCAAATGACAGCAAATTTTCGGTAATTGAAAATTATCCAACACTTAAAAACGGTGATGAAGCAAGACGCTTCGTTGCATTTTTCAACTACTATAGAAGGTTTATACCAAATTTTGCTGAATCATCTCGCCGCATTACTAGACTATCTAGGAAAAATGTACCTTTTGTATGGACTCCAGAATGTGAAAACGCATTCAGCTACATAAAAAGTAACTTACTAAGTCCGACAATTTTGCAATACCCAGAATTCGACGCAAGCAAATTCGCTTGTGGAGCTGTTTTAAGTAAAGAAAAACATGGGATCCAATCGCTAATTGCATACGCATCTTAATCATTTGCGAAGGGCGAGAGTATTAAATCAACCATAGAACAGGAACTTACCGCCATTCATTGGGCGATCCAATATTTCAGACCATACATATATGGTAAAAAGTTTGTGATTCGAAGCGATGACAAACCACTTACTTCCATGTTCTCTTTTAAGAACCCTTCGTCAAAATTAACCCGCATGAGGTTAGACTTAGAGGAATACGATTTTGTCGTAGAGTACCTTAGGGGATCAGATAACAATGCAGCCGATGCTTTATCTCGATTAGAATTTGCGAAGATACAAAATATAGAAGTCAACAATATACTGAAAGTAACAACGAGACTTCAGGCTAAACTAAAAAAGGATTGTAAAGAAAACAATAAAAAACAATCCCAAGAATCGGTTAACTTGAAGGTATATGAGGGGATAAATGCCCAAGAGCACCGTAAAATGTCACAGTTGCATTTTACTAAGGATAAATTAATTATCCTCAAAGCTAAGAATAAGCTTTCTAAAATTAAGTTGCATAACCTTTTTATTAATGGAAAAGTCGATTTAGGTCACCTCTTTCCTAAGCTTGGAAATAGGCTACTCAACCATACGACCCTCGCTAGGTGATTGTTTTTTTGATAAAACCGGTATAGAAACCTTTAAAAGTAAAGATAAGGGTCTCTTAGATAGATTGACCATTAGCACAATTCCTAAATTAAGGAAAATTAACAATATAACAGAAAGAACAACCATATTGCAAAGATATCCCGATGACCCCATTTGTAGAGGTCACGTCGGAATTACTTGCATGTTGAAGATAATAAAACTTCTCTATTTTTGGGAAGGCACGACAAGAGACAACGCTAAATATGTCAAATATGCCAAATGAACAAACCCGCAATAAACTTTTAAGAAAAATTAATACTCACACCAACCCCAATCAAACCTTTTGAAATCGTCATCGTTGATACCATTGGACCCTTAACGAGGTCGGAATCCGATAACGAGTACGTAGTCACCATCATGTGTGATTTAACTAAATATCCAGTTGCCGTACCAACACCAGATAAATCAGCCCCAAATGTTGCTAAGGCAATTATGGAAGGTTTCATATTGATATATGGAACAATGAAACGAATGATTACTGATATAGGTACTGAGTATATGAATGAAGTCCTTCAGGAGTTGTGCATCCTCCTCAAAATAGAAAAAAAAAAAATAATTCAACACCTTACCGCCATGAAACGGTTGGTACAGTAGAAAGATATCATAGAACTTTCAATGAGTATTTGCGAACTTATGTGTCAATTGACAAATCAGACTGGGATACATGGCTAAAATATTTTGTATGTTGTTACAATACAACTCTTTCAACAGCCCATGATTATTGCCCATTCGAACTTATTTTTGGCAACATATGTCCATGTCTAGAGTTCGAAAATGATACAAATATAGCTCCATTGTACAATGTCGATTCATAAGAAAAGGAAATCAAGTTCAGACTTCAAGTAGCGTGGCGAAGAGCCAACAGCCTTTTAGAAACATCAAAATAAGCACGGCAGCAATTCTCAAGGCAAAAGGCAAATCCTGCCAACATAACCATTAATGAATTAGTTCTCGTTCGCAATGAAGGTGGACACAAACTAGATAAAGCCTACAAAGGACCATATACCGTCGTCTCTATTGACGAAAAACACAATGTTGAATTAATTGACGGGAATGGAGATAATTGTCCATACATGGAAGAATGGAAGATAATTGTCCATAAATACAGACCAAAAAAAAAAATCAACTCATAAAGACATTAATTTTTCCTCAACTAATTAATAAAATAAAATAGTAAAAGTTGTTAAAACTTTATAAAATTACTCGGGTTTTTAGTCGTTTTAAGCAACCCATTTCAATAATATATTTAGTAGCGAATAAGCTTTTTTGTCAACAAAAGAAATAAAATAAATCCTCGAAGTAAAACAAAATACATAACATGCAGCGAATTGCCAAGAACCATTTCGCACAATACCCTCCTTTTATTGCAACCATCTATTAATAGATGAACTATAGCATACTGTTGGAGAGGCTCAAGCAATCCTCCACAAAATATTGTTTCACCAGTAACGGTAATATCAATAAATTTCTGTTCTGCGAAAAAAATCCTTAAATTTGTTAAAAACCATTTCAGAAATTATTTCTATAAAATTTTACGAAGAAATTGTTACGATAACTAATAACATTCGTTCAATACACATGTTTTATTGGTTTTTTTAGCATACGATCAAAGTATAGCTGTCGATATCTCTTAGCTTGCTCAAGATAACACCATATCCTCGTCACTATGTTAACTCCTTCAACTTGTAGTTTTTCGCTAAATTTCCATAGCACCTCCTTCGAGAATAGGTCTGAGAGAATGGTCTACAGCTTCTCTGGGGACGTGGCAAAACTGATTTTAACCCAGACGGAGATTACTAAATCGACTCCGCTGTTTTGAATAATTCCCCGTCCTTAAATATGTTAAATTATAAAAGCTTGGAATCACGCGTTGTTTTTAAATTTTCCAACTCTCCTCCTTCATAGCAAGTAAAAATACTTTGTATTATAGATCGCCAGCTTCCAGTGGAATAAAGATTAATACAATCTTCGTTAAGATTATGTTAAACCATGGTTCTATTGTCCTGACCGATTTATTCTTTACTTTTTTACATGCTTTTTAATTCAGTATTGCCTAGTGTAGTCGAGTATACATCCAACTCGCCTTCTTTATAATTGATTAGGCTTCTCCGTCGCCATCAATTTTCCTTGCTTAACGACATTGGCCTTAAGCATAACAATATCAGTTAAGCGCTAAAATTCAAATCATCGAGAAACTAGCTATCGTATACGCTGTATTGTCTTTATTAAGTAAACACTATATCAGTGTGCTCCCTCACCAAGACCTTGTCTTGTCATCCAGACTTATCTTACCCTAACTAAAAACTCTCATAAATCTCTCGTGAAATTAATATTTTATTAAAAAAAGGGAAATGTGCGATATTTTTGACAATCTGACTGTAGAATTATGAATTTTTCTAAAAATTTTTAAATGAAAATATTACCTAATGAAAATGTTAACTAATGTCATTGTAACAAATATTTAATTCATAAAGTGTATAAATTTTCTTAAAATTATTTTAATAAATAAAATACATATATGTACTAAACAAATTTAATAAAAAAAATTAATTATAAGTTCATAAAATAAAAAATTGTATTAGCATCAAAACCAATTGTAATACTATTACGAGTAAATTTTTTATATATCATTTTTATTATTTAAAAGGGAAAGGAAGGCATGTGTCAACACCACCTATTAATTAAGTTTCAATTTTTTTTAATAATGAAGAATGATCAACCAAGTATTGATCATTATTTCTATAAAAGGGAGGTGTAGTATGTCTTACTAATCGGGTAAGCCGCACCAGCAGAGGTTTATCATATTTACTTATAAAATATTTACTTATAAATATTTGTTAATAATTTAATATGCAAATAAATACGTGTATACGTAAAATCCAATATACAATTCAATGGCACATTTCATTTTCTTAGGAATTATCATATTTTTTCTAAATACCTACTTGTTTTCATTACGTTTTTGTCAAAACGCACATTTCTTATATTTGAGGATGAGCAAAATAAAATATTCACATTTCTCACACATGAGGATGAGCAATATAAAAATTTCACATTTCTCATCCATGAGCAAAAAAAAAAATTTGCACATTTCTCACACATGAGGATCTGCAAAATAAAATATTCTCATTTCCCATCCATGAGCAAAGTAAAATGAACAAAACAAAAAATTTATCATTTGATGAAAAAGAAAAAAAGCACACATTCTCTCACATGTGCGGTGAGGAAAAAAAGCAAAGCATATTCTCACTCATGTGCAGTGAGTATGAGTGAGTGAGCAAATACTTACCATGCTGCCAATACATAATTTAAGTTACATGTTTAAGAAAAATAGTTTTATTGAATAAATAATAAAGTAACATAGAACAAAGCACAAGCTATGTTCTTATAAACAAATAAACAATGGTTTTTATTAAGTTATTATTCATTATTCCACCCTATATATTCCTTTGCAGATGACAGTAGTATATGCCATACATTTTCGTTTCGCAATAGACGAAGCCTTCGGACGATACCCTTAATCGCGACCTTTTGGTAATATCCAAATGAGGCCTGGCGAACAGGGTTCAGTTTAACGCTCATAAAACCCTGTGCTGTGTGCCTTTGCATAGGCGTACTGCTGAACATGCTACCTCATCTGTAATTATGGGTAATATATATATTAAGGAATCAGAAGCACTCGATGTTCTTAGCATGAAAATTCAATGCGATATTCGTTGGAAGAAACATATTTTTCATGTTGCAAAAGAAACATTCAAGTGCCTCGGTTTTCTGAAACGGTGTAAGAAATACTTCACTCCATTTGATCTTCTTACTATCTATGTCACCTTTATCAGACCGAAAATGGAATACAACTCTCATGTATGGGCCGGTGTTTCAAAGTCTATTTTGGAGTTACTCGACCGCGTACAGGAGAGAGTGAAGAAGCCATCGGTGACAGTAGGGTATCCAGCTATATTGACTCACTGGAGTATCGACGCAATGTGGGGTGTGTTTCACTTTTTTATCGTTACTACAACGGAATGTGCTCTTATGAAATCAGGAACTTGTTTCTGAAAACCATATTATCATAAGCGCAACGCGCTCTGGCATCAAGACCGCATTCCTTTGGGGTCGATTGGCCAGTGAATCGCACTACGCATTACAGAGAAAATTCGTTTTTTAGCCGAACAGTTCGTAAGTAGAATAAACTCCCTGCAAAAGTCTTTTCTGCCACAAGCACTACTTCCTCTATCCCCCTTCCCTAAACCTAATTTTCTAGTTCTGGCACAATGCATTGCATAAGCAAGGGTCATCCCCTGAGTGCTGGTCCTAACTAAAAAAAAATAAAAAAGTTTCGTTTAAGGTTTGAATATATTTTTGCATCAAAGCCAACTTGTTGTTAGCGAAACGAGTGTTTTATTCAGTTGTAAAATAATTTTCTACTCGATGTTTTTTTTGTGCTTAATATCCAAACTTTTTTTGAATGCACGTAAAATATAGTATTGAACTTGTTCTTGTTTTCTATCATGTATTGCTACCTAATTTCGTTTCTTTTTTCTTTTTCCCTTTTTATATTAGTTTTTATTATTCTTTTTAAATTAAGAATTTTTGTATGAAAATGTAATTTTTTTTATAAAATGTTACTTTTTTTTAGTTATTATATAATATGCATACATAAATAATTTTTTTTAAATAAAGACTAAAAATTAAAAAAACAAATTATATAATTTGGATTTCATTATTTATATTTGTAGAAAAAGATTATATAAAAATATATTCTTACATTTATGTACATCATGGCGCAACAATACCAGGTGAATGCATTAACTTTTACGTGTATTTTGTTTTTGTAAAAACTAATTCGAGCTGTCAAAAACGTCTGGCAATATGTGTGTATGTACTCCAATATATTTTTAGTGGCTTTCTTATTTTTTACAAACACATACACACATTACTAGACGTTTTTAAAAGCTCGAAATAGTTTTTACAAAAGCAAAATACATGCTTGGTTTTGAATATATTCCCCAATAAATTAAATTTCAGTGCATTTATATAGAAATAGGTGATTGGATTTGCGTCGCTTCGATTTTCGTTGCGTTTCCGCGGCCCCATTAACGACGCAAATCGGGGCTCTAGTGTACTGTGAACAAGACGGCTCGATCACACAAGTTGCAGGTCTCTGCTGTGTAATACCTAGAGAGGTCCTCAAATTAGATGCAGACAACGCCGGATACAAAAAGGTAGTAATATATAAATTTAAAAAATATCTTATTAAATGTTGATAATATGATAAAGAAAGTGCAAACTAAAAATAATTTGCATTCACAAAATATCTTATTTGTATCCATCTAACACAATTTCGATTCAAGATGTTATATTTTTATACATTAATTTGACTTCTGAAAAGTTCAGTTAAAGAAGCTTCCTGATATATGTATATATAATATTTCTAAAAGGATTTAAAGTACGAGTCTTGTAATAAAAAGCACAATTTCGATTATGTTACATTTTCATACATAATTTTGATATCTAAAATGGGCAAGGAAATTTTGTCGTTTAAAAACAGATATGCAATCTTTTATAAACCACGGAATTACTTCCGTTCGTTTGACCAAGTGAACTATGACCTATATAAAAAAGAAATTAATAGGTTAATAAAGAATAGCAATGTATGTAGATCATTTTTCCTTCCACGACGGAGACAATATAATTTGTGAACAAAAAAATAGAAAAACTGCTTAAAGATGATATAATTCAAGAAAGCAATATTCACTACAATTCTCCCAAACCAACAAAGAAGGGACTACACGAATAAAGAAGACCAAAGAGCAGAACGTTGTAGATTTACAAAAATACAATTCACAAAAACAATTCAATTCAAAAGAAAGAAAAAATATATCAGAATCAAGTTCGATAATTTTAATTGCTAAAAAGTCGAAACTAGGGTTGCGTCATATAATATAATTAGATTCGACTAATTTTGGGAATATAGAAACAAACTCAAATTATGCTTTACAGCAAGCACTTAAAGATTTGACAGGAGTTTTAAGTATAACAGAATTTTGATGATATATAGATATATACAGGATTGTTCGAAACCTAAGCAACTTTTCCCCAGTAAATGCTCATTGTCGTGTATGTTTTCTTTAAATAGATCAATGAAAAATTTCCCTTTTATTTATTATTATACATATAGTCTACATAATAATAATAACAACAAAAAATATGTCTTTGGAAGAAATTATAAAACAAAAATAAAATTAACTTAAAAATTCGCTGTTCGAAACCTAAACATCTGTGGGTGTTTTGCGTTTGTAAGTTTGTTTTAATAGTTTTAGTGGTGTAAAAATTGTGTCGGAGGTTGTATTTACCTGTTCGTTAATAATATCTCCGTTAAACGTTCGTGTTTTGTATATTTCCATGTTTTCAAGAATGTCCAGTCTTCGCCCTTCTTTACTAGGATGTATTAACGTCATACATTCATCTATTTCCCTTGGCTCGTGTTCATGTGTGTTAAGGTGTATTGCGGAGTTAGAGTCCTCTCTTTTCCGTTTATATGATCGTATGTGTTCTGTGAACCTTGTTTTTAATGTTCGTCCAGTTTGTCCTATGTATGTATGGTTGCATGTGCAAGTAAGTCTGTATACTCCGCTGGTGTTAAATTTATCGGTTATTTCTGTTGATGTCTTGAGATTGTTTCGTAGAGTGTTGCTCGTCTTTAGTGCTGTCTGTAAACCTTCTTTCTGAAAAAGTTTAGTTAACCTATGTATATATAGCTATTTTTAGCTATAGTGTAAATTGTGTCGAGTTCTTTGTTATATTTGTCTGGAGAAAGTGGGACTGCCTTTTAAGTCTGTGAATCATATGTCTAAATGCTGCGAGTTTATGTTGGGTGGGATGGTGTGAGGATCTGTGGATAGTTATGTCTGTTGTGGTTGGTTTTCTGTATATGTCAAAGTTTCATGAGTCAATTCCTCGTGTTGTTGTTATGTCAAGATAATGTAAAGTTCCGTCTTTCTTTTCCCATTGTGTATGTGATTTTGTTATGTATTGTGCTTAAATCCGTTAGAATTTCTTCTGCGTTGTCCTTTTTTAGCTGCATATTACGTCGTCTACGTATCTGTAATAATGAGTTATTTTATGTTATTCCATTAGGGTTTTAACGTGTAGTTGTTCTTAATGTTGCATAAATATCTCTGTAAAAACTGCGGATGTCGGGTTTCCCATGGCGAGTCCATCAGGTAATTTATAAAAGTTATTGTTAAATCTAAAGTAGTTTTGTTTTAGTATCGTTTTTGCAATATCCATTATTTCCTTAATATATTGATTGTCGTATAAGTTGAAAAGTATGTTACGTGGAATTGTTAACGTTTCTTGCGTTGGTATTGATGTATATAAATCCCAAATGTCGTAGGAAACAAGTCTCATATTTTCGGTAATTCTGATGTCCTTAAGTTTATTGATAAGGTCTTGTGTATTGTGCAACATGTATATGTTCTGCAAATTTATTATCTCTTTCAATAATATGGTGAGGTGCTTGTTGCGATTTGTTGCGAAATATTAACTAAAACAACAACAAAAATTTTACACAAAAATTTTAGTCCGTTATGATTGCTATTGCAAAAAAAAATTTTAGTTAATTTTATGCATTTAAGTAGTACCAATTCTTTAGAAGTGCAACCATGACGCGAACACATGTTGGATCAGCTTTTAGCTAAAGATTATTGAGCTTTTTAATAACGGTAAATCCCAAATTGCTATAGCAAACCAATTGAATATTAATAAATCAATAGTTTCCCGACTTATAAAAAAGTATAAAGCTACTGAGAAAAGAGTGGAATCCAATAGCGGTGGGCGACCTCGAAAAACTTCTGAGCGAACAGACCAGAAAATTTTCCGTCTAGTTAAAAAAAATCCATTTATTTCGTCGAAAGATATAGTGAATGAGCTTGAACTTCAGATTAGTTCTTCCACAGTAAGAAAACGTTTATTGGAACAAAACTTAAGGAGCTTCATTCTATCTAAGAAGCCTATGCTGACTAAGAAGCATTTAAAAAAGAGGTTTGTTTGATTGATTGCAACGTAGTCTCTGATTTTGTCAGCTTTTTGGTTGTTTTAGGTTGGATTTTGCTAGAGCACATATGGATTGGACTATATCCAAATGGAGATGAATCTAAATTTAACTTACTAAATTCAGAGGGAGTTTGCCACGTAAGAAGGCCAAAAGGAAAGCGGCTGCATCCTCGGTACTCAAAATAATAATAAAACCAATAAATCATGGTGGTGGAAATATTATGGTTTGGACTTGTTTTTCGGCCAGTGGTGTTGGTCCCTTTGTAGAAATTCAAACAAAAATGAACCGTTTTGTTTACAGAGACATTTTAGCAACTCACATGCTTAACTATGTCACTTCATTGGGTGTTTTAACATGACAATGGCCTAAAACACTCATCAAAGTTAGTCAAGGATTGGTTATCAGCTAATGGAGTTCAAGTTTTGGATTGGCCACCTCAATCGCCAGACATGAATCTCATAGAGAACCCCTTTGGAATTTTAAAACAGAGAATTGGAACTCGACTCTTTAAAAATAAACAGGAGTTGATGAACTGTCTAAAATCAGAGTAGGAAGCTATACCAACATCTATTCTATCGAATCTTATTGAATCTATGCCCAAAAGATGCGCTAAGGTCATAAGAAACAAAGGATATCATACCAAATATTAAAAGTTGCTTAGGTTTTGAATAGCAAATTTTTAAGTTAATTTTGTTTTTATTTTATTATAACTTCCAAAGAAATGGAATTTAATTTTTGTTGTTAGTTTTAGGTTATAGACACATTGTGTAGTAGTAAATAAAAAAATATTTCTATAAATTTATTTAAAGAAAAGATATGAGTCTATTATTACTTAGTGGGAAAAAGTTGCTTAGGTTTCGAACAATACTGTATAAGGCTACGGTAGCTTAGCCTTGTCTATTCAGTGCCTATTCAGCGGGTAAGTAAGCAAAAACAAAAGAAACACCACATGCGCAAGCCTTGACAATGCCATAAAAGAAAAAAAAACATAAACAAGGCAAAACAAAATATTTATGTTTTAAGTCAACTAAATTTCAAACTGTAAGAGATACGGTAAGGAAGTTATTTCTTCTTCTTGAAAAACTATAAATAATTTAAAATAAAATCGAATAACATTTAAGAAAGTTAAAGTTTTTTTGAATCGGAAGTAACCAACTTTGGCCCATTGTAGCCACCGAGATACGGCTTATATTTTAAGAAAGTACTCACTGATCACTTGCAATTACTTAACTCACAACCTTTAGTAAGCCCACGTTTGTAAGTTTCTACATGTGTTAAAAAATGCTTAAATATATTAAACTACTGCATACTACGGCGATACATCAGACATACAAAATTGGTTGTAAGTTAAACAAAGTTTTAAGGGTTTAAATTACCAAACTTGTAAATATGTATATAAAAAACAAAAGCAAGACAAAAAAGTGAATTTCTTATTCTGATGGACTCTACTATTTTAATTGTAATTAAGATGAAGTTAACTCATAATAAGAATGACAGACACTTGTGCAACAATTAAGCCACATTCAATAACAAGAAACTGCATAAATGTTAAGGATATAACTGTATATATAGTATACTCGCATATATATATATATATATATATATATATATATATATATATATATATATATATATATATATATATATATATATATATATATATATTTATATTCCCTTGTACTTGTAGTTATCACTACACTTAGCGAAAGCGAAGTATTTTACACATTTTAAGCAAATATAATTAGAAGCAGAATGGACTGCATGCATTTTTGTCAAAATAGCAGCTAGATTGCGTACAATACAAATTTACAATGTTAAAGGCTGAATTTAAAAAAGAACAAATAATTCTTGAAAAAAAACCGACTTCAAAACAGACAAACCTAAAAATAATATTTTTTAGGACGGTAATTATACATTAATTATATTATATTATTGCGCCAGTTATTTTATACGTCGTAGAACAAAATATGATTGCTGATTAAGTAAGAAATTTCAGCAGTTATGTTGTCATCCTTTCTTTTTTACACTTTTTATAACTGAAACAGTAAAACAAAATTTTTTTTAATTCTAAGCGTTTGTCTATAACTGTACAAAAGATTGGCCATATACATCAAATTACAACCATTAAGGAGCCCTTTAATTTCTAATTTTTAATATTTAGGTTTGACATAGTAATAGACATTCTGTCTTATTTTCAAGAAATTGTCTGCAACGGTTGCAAAGATAGGGCCATATAGGTTAAATTGCATCAGTTACAGGGACATCCTTTTGTTTCTAATTTAAACTTTGTTACTTGTTTTAGCGGAATTAGCTATAAAGGTGCAAATTTCAATCAACTATCTTCAACTGTTCAACAGTTTGTTCATATATATCAAATAAGAGTAACTATTGTAACACCCTATAATTTATAATTTTTAATAATTCTACTTCCTAATATACCAGAGAAAGTAGTGGACATTCTGTGTAATTTTCAAGTGTTTGTATATAACAGTTCAAACGATAGGCCCTATCGGCCCGTATGGGTCAATATAATTCAAATATGGGAACACCATTAAATTTCTAAATTCAAATTTTATACTTGTTGTTAAGGCGGACTTAAAAATACAGGTTCTTTGTAAATTTCAGCTGTCTGTCTATAACGGTTCAAAAGTTTGGCCACATACTTCAACTATTGGGGCACCCTTTAATTTCCAAATGCAAGTTTTATACTTGATATTATAACGGACTTAGCAATAAAAGTTCAAAAGTTTGGCCACATTTATCAAATCATTCATAATTTTGAATGTTTATACTTGTTATTATAACTGTCTTAGTAATCGATATCCTGTCCAATTTCCAAGCGCTTGTCTATAACGGTTCAAAAGGTAGGCGCATATAAGTCAACTAAGATCGCCTATGGGTATACCCTTTAATTTTTAGATTTATTTTTGCATCACTTTTTGCTATTGGGAGCTATAGTAATACGCATGTTTTTAAATTAAAAAAAAGTGCGCTTTCGGTTTATAATACACTTAAAAAACATATATGTTGCATGGGGACATCCTGTAATTTTTAAGATTATGAACTGTTCTTAGAACGGGAGCAATCTATAAGCATCAAATTATAAATAATTTTCGAAATCGACTGAGTTCTGTAGGCACAAATATAAAAAAGCAACATTCAGTCAAATTGATAACCTCCTTCTTTTTCTGAAGTCGGTTAAAAAATGAGTGCATTTTAACTTAAATCGTTTAACTCGTTCTTACTGTACTGTACAGTTACCCAAAACCGAAAAAAAGTATGTAGTTTCTTAACGGGTATTCCGAATTAACTGAAACTTCAAGTCGCTATAGAGGGGAAAATTCTTTTACAGTAAGGCTCGTTGGTGTATATGTATGTATGTTGATAGTTTAGGCTTATTCGATTACATATTTATTTTAACATACTGAGTCCTGTTTTTGTGAGTTATTCGTAAATGAAATTGGAAGTTAAAGGCTCATTCCTGTCATTTTTTGACGAAATGGTTACATCCATTCTCTTTTATTCAATAATGAATAACCAAATCTATATTAATAAACATATGTATGTTTACGTAAAATAATACACTTCATAATACTAGTAGACTTAAAGCTCTCCATAGTAAACCTTATTTCTTAAATCACTTTTATCTAGTCGAACAAAATTAAATTATATTAAGTGCTTCAATTTGAAAGACAGTTTAAAATTTTTTCGAGTGTTGTAACGCAAACGCACAAAAAACAACATTGTTTTAATATTCAAAACATTTAATTTAAATAATTTAAAAAACCCATTACATATGTTACGATACCGAAAACGTAAAAAACCAAAATGTAACATTTTATGTCAAGTGTTTCTTATGCCCTTCACCACATGTAGAAAAAGGGTACATCTAAGTTTGTCATTTCGTTTGTAATTTCTACAATATCTATTTCCAACTCCATATAGCATATACATATATTTTTAGTACTTATGCATAGCGAAGTCGTTTGAGTGATGTCGGTCTGTCCGTCTGTGTTAGGATTGAATCAACTTTGCTAAGGCACTAATGAGCTAAAGAAAATTTAAATACGCCAACCGATCAGACATAGTTTCGTATTTGTTGTTGTATTGAAAATCAGCAAAATTGGTCCATGTACTTCCAGGCAATGGACGAAATACTTCGCCTGCCTCAAATCTTTCTATATTATTCGGAACAAATCTAGTTTAGTGAGGTAACTCTAATCAAAAACCAAATATATGGAGCATAGAGGATTAGAAAAAAATTTGCAGTGAAAAAATTGGCGCTCGACAGGATTTTCCGAGTTATTGACCTCTGAGCTTTTTATAGAAAGAATGTGCACCATTTCTCTAGATTTGGCTTGAACGAAAATTATCTGGATAGAGAGAGTAAAATGGCAATGCCTGTAGCAGAAACATACCTAAAAAAATTTTTAACTTCGTTTTTCGTTATTAGGCACAAAAACAAAATATTTTTTTTTACTTCTTTACTTCTACCTATAGATATATTTTTGGCAAGCAACGAGAGTATACGAGATAAAGCTTTAAAATTTCATACACATTTAAAGATTCTT
The DNA here is from genome assembly GCA_937654795.1 of Cistogaster globosa. Classification (NCBI taxonomy): domain Eukaryota; kingdom Metazoa; phylum Arthropoda; class Insecta; order Diptera; family Tachinidae; genus Cistogaster; species Cistogaster globosa. The sequence continues at coordinate 85,970,361 of OW569403.1, forward strand.
AAAGTGATAAAACAAAGATGCGATTTTTCTATTTTTGTAGTGTGTAAATGATTCGATATGTTCGGATTGCAAAAATACCATTGATTGAATTTGTCAGTTCTTACTATATTTTAAAATCGTTTTCAACGCTATTGTTTAATCAGATCAATGTTTAAAATGTTGCCAGGATACAATGCTGCCAAAGTTTGTTATTTTTATTTAAACCGACATTTGTCAGTTGTAGTAGAAACTTGTTGTTCTTTTAGAGCGTGTTGTAAACTATTTGAATTTTAAGAATTAAGTAAAAGCATAGCTACTCCGCGATATAACTCCAAAAATGCATTTCAGGCCATAAAGTTTAATAAGAATATGGACCTCAAAAAAAAATAGTACTCTGTAAAAATTACAAAAATTTCGAAATAAGTTCTCCTTTGTCAGAATTGAATAATAAAGGAGGAGATAACAAAAAAATTGTTTACCCCAATGACATTGGCCGCCAATTTTTCATCAACAACTACGACGCAATATATATCAACAGCGGTATGAATAGCTTCAAGAATTTTAATAACACATTTTCCCCATGGGCACAATATATAATCTGTTCTTAGTTGTTGCCCAAGAATAACTTTCGTGTCACCCTATGACATTGTTAGTTGCTGTATGCAGCATAGTTTTTCCTGATTGCTAAAAACGTTGTCTGTCATCATTGCTTGTGTGTTTTAGTGTTTTGTAGAGGTCATACCGTCATCGTTATCATCATCGTTTTACGTATGATCATATTTTTTTTCTGTGCAAAACTAATTTATTAATTACCAACGTTGAATGACTGCGTTGAACTTGTACGTATATTATTGTTATTGTTATATTAAGTACTTGGCATACATGTGCCGTATACACACAAAAAAAAAAAAATGAAATGAAAAAAAAAAACTTGACAACAGTGAAAGGTGGTACAAATGTTTGTTAATAATAATAAGTAGTGAACATCATGTTTAAACGATTTATATGTGTATGCATAAATTCACAACAATAATTCTAGTTGGCACTAAAATGAGCAAATCAATATAATGTTTGAAACCATATGAAACATATTGCGGCAAACTTATTAGGAGTGGTAAAAGATATCGTTCAATTGGTCACAGAAGCTTTGACTGACAGATGGCTTGCAACTGATTTCTCGGTTTTACCAGTGACTATAATGAGCCCCACAAGAAAACAGCACATTCTTGAATTCCAGCTTTCTTTGATTTTTTTATACTACTAGCCTGATAACGACAGATTGTTTCTTGTGGCATTTGTGGTGTGGCGTAGTTTTTTTTTTACAGAAAGTATATATGTAATGTTAATAACCATTTAAGGTGTGTTTACTCTAGGTGTACAAGTCATATGGAATGTCAGATTTTCCATACATAAATCAATGCAGATAGTGTCAACCTCATGAGACATAACATATGTTATTTTCTTATGTGTTACAACATGTGTTAGTTTTTTATTTAGAGCACGCTCTATTTGATATGTAAAACCTTATGACTTTTACTTTCAAGATTTCTACTCAAAAGATTAAGACGATAGAAGATAGATTTCTTAAAATAAAAAAATTATTTTTGAGCTTCTGTGATTAAAAAAAGAAATAATAAAATTTTGGATTTGAAGATATCCGCTTAATGCAATTTTGAAAAATAAAAAATAATAGATTGTTTAAGAATTAAATAAAATATAATTATTCTTAAATATTTGTATGTATGTATATATGTACATAGAAGAAAAGATGTATAATGGTGACATTTCCAAATTAAAATTTACAGGAAAATATTAAATAGAAAGAAGTTTTTTTTTTAGAAATAATTAGTTTTTGCTGTTTTTTAATAATCATATTTGGGTTTTTAATAGTTTAATTTTATCTAGCGAGTGTCTCTCAGGTGGCGAAAACTTCAAAAAACACCATAAAAACGATTTTGTTTACAACAACTTTTTTCTTCAACGGAAAATTTTGAAATGTTGTAATCGAAGTGGTAAACACGTTGGCTACAAACCTGGTTGAACAGGGTTCAACCCCTGCGGCAACCAAAAATAAAAAATTATTTCTTCTGTTTAATGGTATAAATACTTATTCAGAATTAACATTAAACATGCAGCCTCCTTCGTCGGTACTTCTTCATAGCATATTCGCCGGCGAAGTAAAAAAACTAATAAAATGGCTATATCTATCTTTCCCTTTTCACCACCTACCTTATCTCTCATCTATCCCTTTCCTAAAGAATGTAGCACGGTTACGAAAATAACTAAATAGGCATTATTGCCTGAAGTGCTACTTCTCTTAAAAAAAAAAAAAAAAAACTTATGTATAACACTTGCATGCATTAATATACATTATGCATGAACAATGAGCAATAATTCTATGTTAATTGCTTTATTAGGGCAATAAACGATTTCAAATGTGAAAATAAACAAAATTGACTGTTTATTATTAAGTATAGTTCGCCAAGTACCTAAGAACTTGTAATTTTGAATACAGCGAAGTACCAAAGTACAGACCACTAATATATATTATAGCAAAAAATAAGGAAAGACAATCTGTAATCATTGACGTAAAACCAAACCACTGTCTCTGCGAAGCAACCACTTTTATTTCCACAAAGACCGACTCCTTTGCAAACTTTTTCTCTTTTGCCGTTTTTTTTCTTTTTATTGCAATTGCAAATATGTTGCATAACACAACTTAAATTATTTTTTCATCCATCACACCTCTATCTCTTCCCTCAGCAATCCTTAAAAACAACTCCTTTAAATATTTATTTAAACCCTGATTTTGACATATACACGAAATTACATACGGAAAGCAATTTTGACATTCTATATGACTTGTACACGTAGTCTAAACACACCTTTAGGAAAAGTTTTTTCTTTCAAAGGTCCTCATACAAACGAAATAAGGAAATAATTTTACCCATTTGTACTTTTATTCTGGGAAATTAAGGACAATTACTCTTTATGTATTTGATCCATGACAAATGAAAATTAAAGTGGTAAAAAAAGTTATAAACTCTGATTGACGAAAACAGAGCACATTACGTAAATAGTGTTTGAGTTTTAAAATACTTATATTTGAGACCTGCCTCGGAGTATCTAAACAGTGTCATTTGTTTTCCTTGTTCTTCTCTGATAAGAAAAGCAAAATAATAAACCTGTTGAAATTACTAAACAAAATAATGATACTCGTAGTCTTTTTAATAATCCCTTTGTATAATAATTTTTGAGCTCCTTTTTACTGATTTTCGATTTATATGTTTTCTGGCCATGGAATTCTTATTCGTCTCTTTTCCTCCTGGATCAGCAAAATCTTGCCAAATAGATGAGCTTCACCTTGGTAATATACGCTACCTGTTAATATATGCATAATGCGGGCTTCATCTTAATCTTTCACAGCGCAGCCAAATGGTATTTAAATGGAGAAAATGTGTCAGGCTCTTCAGTATAAGATAATAAATAAGTAATCTATACACACTTATATTAAAACTGTAACGGGTGCGTTTCTGTACCTGAAATATTTTTTTTAAATTTTGTTGTTGGTGTAGACAGTAATCGATACTTAATACAAAATACCTATTTTTGGAATTTTCGTTTGTCCGTCTGTCTGTGTTCGCAACACGTATAAATTGCTAGATACATTTGAACACAATTTTTTGAAATGGTCCCTTAGAACCTTGGTTCAAATATAGAATACTTTTTTTTCGTAAAAATATGTGATTTCGTAGAGAAAATAAAAGTACAAATGTGAAAGCACGCAATTTTACTACTGTAATGGTAATAAAAAGTTTTTCATAAAAGGTTTTCATTTTATTTTTGTAAATAAAAGATTTTTAACAGATAAAACTACTAAAGTTAAATTATTCCTCCATGGGTTTAGAAAAATTACACCACTAAACATGTTTTCTCATCTTCTCAGTTTTTAAGTAATCTCTTCGCAGTTATTTTATCTAGAGTTAATTCAGATATATCGCTCATTCCAAATCAAAGTAGGGATTTTATATAAAATTATAAAATAGCGTAAACCTTCTGCTAAAGACAAAGTTTTTGCTATTTTATACTTATATTCATATCTGATAAAACATTAGAAGTAAATTTGCAATAAATTTATTATTATTTTTGGCAATATTTTTGCAGAAAGAATTTTGTATTAAAATCAATTACCTGTTCTGAAAACATTGTATAGAAAAAAACTCAAAAAACTGAGTTCTTTTTACATGAATCTTTTAGACGACTGATTGCTAGTAATACGGAATAAACCCATAAATACTATATACAATTGCTCGAATGTCACCTAAAATTTAAAACAGCTTTAAATTTATGTTTAAAAAGCCCTTCCTACAAACAGCATTAAAACTTATTAAGAAGAGCAATAATTTTTTTATTTATTTGTGTTTTCCAACGTTCTTTAGAAAGCGACTTAGTTTTAGGCTTGTACATTGTTATAGCCGCTTAGGCTTACAAAAGTTTACCTACCGTTGTTTTATTACGGTTTATACACTAAATGCTTTTATAACTAATATTACTTGAACTTCGAGTGTTTTTAGAAAATAAAAACAATATATGTGATTTCCAAGGCGACTCAATACTAGGTCGTCGCAAAGGCGTTTTCATCATTTTCGCCGAAACGCTTAATGTCAAACACCATATAAAAAAATTTTTACACGTGTTTGAGTTTTGAAATCAAATCAAATAATTTTGTGAAAAAATATTTTAAATAAATTTAATGTTTTCCTTTAAAATTATTGAAAAAAAAATGTTGTCTTTATATCTCTCTTTTTCATATTATATATAAATATTTACTATTTTTTATTAAAAAGTGATCGTATATTGTGTGAGTTAAAACCAGAGTACCGTAATGCTCTCTCACTGCTCAAACATGTGTGAGTATGTATACATCATAATTTTTGTTGCTTCTTTTCATAAATGTGTGAGAAGCTAGAAAATAATTAGTTTTTTTTCTTTTATGAATGAGATAATTAATTTTTTTCTTTCTATTCAAAAGTGAAAACATGATTGATTTATAATAATTTACAATTTTTATACTTTTTCATAGGTGAAAAGATGGTAGAAAAAATTTTTCATTAAGCGTTCGCGTATGTGCATATGCGCATATTTTGTTATACGCTGCTGCCGGCATATCTAATAAAGAATTTTTTATTTTGGAAAACATAAATATATATACATATGTGGATGTAAAATTGTAGTTCTGAGTTTTGTATTAAAGTTAACGACACTGTTCGGTTACCTTTAGAATATTAACAAGTTTTCTCTACTAGTTATTTGATAATTCTTGCAAAAAAAAACCCGACTTCAAAGCAGATAAACTTAAAATCATATTTCTTTAGAACCGTAATTATACATTAATTATATTATATTCGGGAAAGATTACTACAGGATTTTTATGTGTCGTAGAAGAAAATTTAGCAGTTATGTGGTCAGCTTTTGGTTTTTACACTTTATATTGCCTTGAATTTATAATTTCAAGTTTGCAACTTGTTATAGCCGCAAATTTCAATCAACCGTCTACAACTGTTTAACAAGTTGGTCATATACATTAAATAACAGCAACTATTGTAACACCCAATAGTTTATAATTTTAAATATTTATACTTCTTAATAAAATAATAATAATAATGAAACTAGTGGACATTCTGTTTAATTTTCAAGTGTTCGTATAACGGTTCAAACGATAGGGCCATATAGGTCAATTTATTTTAAATATGGGAACACCCTTTAATTTCTAAATTCAAATTTTATACTTGTTGTTATAGCGGACTTAGATACAGGTTTTTTGAAAATTTCAACTGTCTGTCTATAATGGTTCAAAAGTTTGGTAACCTACATTAAATTACAATAACTATTGCGACACCCTCTAATTTATAATTTTGAATGTTTATACATCTTATTATAAAGGTCGTAGTAATCGACATCCTGTTAATTTTTCAACCGTTTGTCTATAACCGGTTCAAAAGGTAGGAGCATATAAGTCAATTTGCGTCACCTATCGGGACACTCCTTAGTTTTTAGATTTATTTTTTTTATTACTTTTTGCTATTGGGAGCTATAGTAATACGAGTACGCATTTTTTTAATTTTATTAATTTATTGATATTCTTCTGCTTTCAGAAACTCATTTAGTAGAAAGATCATACTTCTACATTAGAGGCTACAATTTAGTTAACTAAAAACATCCAGATAACTGTGCGCATGCGGGTTCTTTCGTTCTAATCAAATCCTCGGTAAAATATGACATACTTAGTGAATTTAAAGAAAGCTTTTCGCAGGCAACCAATGTAAAAATTAAATGTAACGACGCAGACGGGGTTATTAGTTCAATATATTTTCCACCAAGGAACAAAGCGGTTTTTTGCCTCATCGAGCCAAAAAATTATTTTAGGTAGTGATTTTAATGCCAAGGGAAAAAGAATTGTATAAATGAATAAGGAATAATAATTAGTTTGTATTATCAACAGGTTCTCCGACACATTGGCCATCTGATCGCCGAAAGCTTCCTGACTTATTAGATTTTTCTATATACCGGGAATGCCAATTATTCGGTTAGAAATAAGAAGTCTAGATGATCTAAGCTCCGATCATACTCTTTTACTCTTAAATAACAATACAACAGTAAATATAAATACAATTAACACCCATATTATAATTCCTTATACTAACATTAAATTATTTCTATGTTGGCTCGATCAAAATATTAAATTAAATATACAATTAAAAACTGGTAGCGAACTAGATGATGCAGTAGAACACTTTACAAATCTTATTCATGAAGCTGCCAACTTAGCAACTCCTTGTATTTCAAGAGTTGAACGAAATTGTGCTCAAATCTCGACAGAAATAAGACAGTTTATAGCAGAAAAGAGAAAACTGCGTAAAAATTGGATGCAATGTAGAAATCCTTTAGATAAGAGATTGCTCAACAAAGCCTTAAGGTATTACTATATGAACTATAAATAAATAAACTGCAGAGTTTTTGAAAAAAATCAACGCCTCCTAAGTTTTTGAAAAGGCCAATCAAACGTAATATAACAATAGAAAATACTGATGGCACTTGGTGTAAATTAGATAAGAGCATATCAGTGGCACTTGCTGCACACCTATCTAATACTTTTTAACCCTATATGCTTAATGGTATTGATCAACACAACCAAAAGAGTTTTTGGACTCCTAATGAGGTAAAATCAGAAATTAAAAAGTTGAATAGAAAAAAAGCCACTGGTTATGATTATGATATAGAATTGCTGCAAAAAAAAAATTTAAGGGATGTGAACTCGGTATAAACATACGAAAAAATTTAAAATAACGCTCCAAGTAACCAAATTTCAAAAATATGTACATAAAATATTTTAAATTTTTTTCTTAATAATTTTTTTTGCAGTTAGTTCTAATAAACATTCTTATTATGATTTAGATGTAAAAATATTTACATTAGAAACAATTCCACTTCAAACATGTATATAACTCTTTTATAAATATACATAATATTTGTACTACTCCTCTTTAAATTAAACTGAAAATTGTAAATCAAATTTCTAAATTAAAGAAAAATAACAGATTTATATAATTTTTTATTCTTTAAATTGCCAAATACTTGAATTAAATTCAAGGTTACAAAAGATTCTTTTATCGAACATTTTTAAAGCAAGTTATTTTGTTAACAAAAGTAAGAAACAGCTGTTTGGCCAATTCTTTACTAGGCAAAACTTGCAAGAAATTTTTTCTCTCTTACATTTTTACGCTCTTTTTTCACTCTCTTCTTGCAGTTTTTTTAATACGTGAATACGTTATAGTAACAGCCATACCTAAATTAGCGCGTAAGACTCGACGCAAAATAACGCATGGCTTTTACGCAGAAATGACATACCTAAATAAAAGCGCAACGTTTTGTTGTGAACAGTAATGTTTACTTATCATTTAAAAAAAAACCCTATAAAATGAGATGAGATGATAAAAACGCTAGATAAGCCCGAAAAAAGCTCAAATGTCATTACTGTTTCTCTAAATACTACAAAAAATATGTAAACAACAGTAGCTTGCAGGCAAATTCATTACCTTACGCGCTGTCAAAATTGGATTTTCCAATTGCTAAGCGTTGACGCCGTGCTATTTAGGGATGCTTCATACATTTTGTATGTACATGAGAAATTTTGACAGATATCTTGCGCTTTACGCGCTAATTTAGGGATGGCAGTAACAATTAGTAACAATTTTTAGTTACTAAACAGATATTGATATGAATGCATCTGATATTCTTATTTACAAAGCTAGTGTTGGGACCGATATTATTTTTAATATACTTAAATGATTTTTTTTAATGTAATTGAATCAGAATTTTGTAAGGCGTATACCTTTGCTAACGATATTCAACTACTACTTAGAAGCAATAATTCAGTGGATAATATGCAGTCATATATTATTAGATCGAGTTGATTCCTGGATGTCATCAAATTCTTTAAAACTAAATATGTTTAAAAATAAAGTAATGAAATTTGTTTCGTTGCATCCTGATGTTACAGTAATAGGAGTACGGGAACGAGAAATAGAAGTTGTGCACAGAATAAGGATAGTAGACATTATGTTGGATGATAAACTTGATTTTTCCGACTATATACATATTGTATGTTCAAGAGAAAGCTTAACACCTCGTCGACTGTACTCTTTAAATATTTATATGCTATACCGTACCAACCTTAAAGTAGCTCATGCTTTATTAATGTCACAGGTATCTTTTTGTTTCGAAATCAATTTATCTATACCAAAATTGGTCGCTTTGTGTTTGCCATAAGACTATACAATCGTAAACACCAAAACTATAATTATATTTCGCCTTATGTTGAACGTTTTTTAAAGTGTTCTTTTAAAAGTTTTGTAACTTTGGGATATTTATTAAGATTTTATTAAATTATAAAAAACGCAACACAAACGCAATGTAAATCCAAACTGAATATTTTACTGTCTTAAGCATGTTCGCTTATGTTAATATCATATTCTCGAAGTACTTCTATTAATTTTTAAATATTCACTTGTATGGCTTAATTTGAGTTCTTTAATGGCCAAGTTACTAATTTGTATACAGTAATTTTTAATATAACGCACATTTGTACCAAGAACACTTAAATATTTTCCTGTCGCTGCATCTATGTTTAACGACACTAATTTTTCTTATAAATCTTGTGTTTAATTTTTTGAGAAAATTTGAGAAATTATTCTTTCAGACACATTGCGTTCATTTATACTGAGTAGGCGTTCATTTTTTGTAAAAAGTTCCACAATCGCGGATTCGACCTCATCTCGATTTAAGCGGCTTGAAATAATTTTCGTTTTGACGATGTTTGATTTGTTTTTAAAGCAATTTTCTTTGCAACATATTCTAAACTCAAAAAATGATGATTTTGTTTAAAATGCCTTTCGTTTGTTAACTTAATATTATGTTTTTGCAACTTCCGTTGTTGCATATTTCACGCGCTGCATTTTCTTTGTTTTCTAATTGAGTGTGAAATTATATTAACTTCAGTATAACAACCCTACAAAAACAGTTACCATCATTTGATTGAAAAATCGAAAATCGAAACAAAATTTAATATTTTCTAATTTATATACATATTAATTTTTTAATATCTAAATAATATCTTGCAGTATAAAAATTTACTTTATTTATAATAAAGTACTTAATTTTTATCTCTTTTTAAATATTTTTTTGTAGTCTGTTGTGGCTTCGCTCTGCTGACTTCTTCACACTTTTCATAATCAAACGCTCCTTGCTGTTGGAAAACACCTTATCTGTAGTACATACCTCGCAGGGAGTTATTAACCAAAAAGAGCTTTCAAAGGGCTTGCTTATCCCACCTTCTATCCATTACAGTGCTGACATCCTGCGACCCCTTAATCATATGTAAATGTGATGTCTAAAAAAATATAAATGTAAGATTATTAAAATACCTTAAGCATGAACTTATGTTCTTTACCATTGCCTCAGTGAAACCTGGCGACTCCCCTAACTTTCTCTCCAACTCTGCCAGCGCTAGAAGGTTCTACAAAGGGAGCATGCTGACGACTTTATCAAGTTTTAAATCGTAAGTCTCCCCAGTCAGCCGACACACGGATTTCTCAACCTTTTTTATGACCGTCTTGCACTCCATCAAAATTTTTAGGCAATACGAATTGCAAAACTTCTTAAAATTTAAAATAAATTATAATTTTATAGTCACATATACTTTCCTCAAATTTTCCAAGCCGGGTTTAGATTTCTTTTGACCCTGGACCTAATCTTGAAAGGGAAAAATATTTTAAAACAATATAATTTTTGAAACGTTTTAAATAACCTGTATATTTCCTATCACTTCTGGACGACAGTGATGTTGAGGCACACATCTTAAGTGTTTTTACCAAATACTGCTGTTGACTGAAAAACAACTTACAATTTTGGATCTAAAGGCTTCATAAGTTCTTTTAACTCGGATCAAACTTTTTTAAGGCTGTGGCGGTTTGAAATACCCGAAACATGTCTGTGAAGTGTTGAGTTTCCAGCGATGCAATCCCTACACTACAAGTGCTTGCAACCCTAAATGACACGTACTTTTCTATTTTCACATTGAACTTATTCTTGTAAATTTATTTAAAATTTTTGTTTTTTATATATTTTTTCTTAAATTTTTGCTTTTATTAAATCAACATATCACTTTTATAACTATTTGATAAATGCGCAATTTTCTTAATGTCACGAAATAAAACATATATTAGTTGTTTCACTCTTGCATATGCTTTACATATTTGTTTGGGGTAAACAACGTTGCAACTGACACAAAATTTCTCTTCTCTTTTGTTTCTTTCAAAAACTACCAAAATTCCTTAAAATCAACTAACTTTTATAACAAGTTTAATAAAAATTTTGTTTGATCTTTGGCACAATTTTGAAGTTTGCTGCACTATTATCTGTAAATAGAAGCGAAAAATAAAATTTAGTCAAACAAACAACAACAATGAACTCTTTTTTTTAATGCGGCTTGTAGTTAGTACGTACCTGCTAAAAATTTATTTTGAGAGGAACTTTTGGCTTGTTTTTATAATTGTTTATGTTTTAGGCAGATGTTACCTGATCATAAAATTATTTGGTGTTAGCACTCTTTATACTGTAATGAAAGCATTTTGCATATTTTAAACTCCATATATTGACAATTAGTCCAAACCCTTTTCATTTAAGTATTGTTATTCTACTGATTTTAACATTGCAACTAATTTAAAATTGCTAAAAAGTATGCTTAAGTTTTTTAAAAATACTCTAAAGATCACTAAAGTTTATTACGTAAACTCTTTAAGATCAATATATAAACACGAAAAGAACACTTAAGTACGCTAAAATAAAGATCAGTACGTTAGCGTAGTGTTTGTGATCTTCAGCCTACAATCGTTGTGTACCTGTATTTTGTTTTTGCACGCGTACAAAAACGCTAAGAAAATTTTATTGCCTTTGTATTTTTTGTAGAAAATGGATTTGTGTACTGACACATAGTGTACTTTAGTGTTTTTTTTTCAAATACTGGTTACGATATGTAACTTTTTATATAATTTCTATTTTCAGGAGTCATATGATGAACAATTTTAAAACACAAGGGCATTTAACAAATATATTTTGTATTTCTCATTCGTGACCACCAGTATTTTTCATCAGAACGAAAAAAAACTGTTGTCGTGTAGAAAGTTGATTAAAACTTTAAGAAACAATTATTTAAATATGTTGAGGTGCGTTATACATATTAGTGTGAATGTAATAGAACCTCGATTTCAAGGGTCATATTTAGTATTATTACTTAATTATGGTCGACTGCTAAGTTGAGTATTATTATTTTTGCCTTATATTAAACTGAATGCATCAGTGCGTGAATCTATCTATCTCTAGTCCATATTAAAGAAAAAAACTGCACAAAATATTGATTTCAATTTTAGGACAATGTTTATTCACAAACTGATTTTAACCAATTTCGAGAATTAGCTAAATAAAGCAAATCCCGTTACATTAGATTTTTTCATGTTATATGTTTTCAAAAAATAAAGCTCTTCGTCACACGCGTGAAACATAACAGTCTCGGAAAAATCTATTTGTAATTATATAATCACTGGCTAGTGATACCTTTATATTCTGTATATGCATAAAAGCTAAACTTAATAATGATAATAAAAAAAACAAATTTTAATATCCAATTTCAAATTATAAAAAATCACTAAAAATACCAATTCTATTTTAGTTGTAGAGGTTACGCATGAGCCACCTAGTTCAATTGCAATGTTATTTTATTAATAAAGTTTTCTTTTGCTTCTTAGTTCATGTACTATTCTGACCATTACTTTGAACAGAATTATAGGATGAATTTTTTTTCAGTTACCTTTTAAAGTTGCAGCGAGTTTCGTCGTGGGGCTTAACGATGACTACAATTAAAATCATAAAATTTTGACTTTCTTTCCGAAAACTGTTCCAGTCTGCGCCGGGCACATTATATTCGTTCAGATGTCGTAACTCCCGCAAAAAATCGATTATTGTATAATGTAAACGTAATTTGTAACTAACGCACGGCTACAACAAAGCAACAACACAAAAGACAACAGACAATTTGTTGCTACATAATCTAGGCACGTTGTCAAAAAAATTTTGTTTGTGTAAATAAGCAAAGTAAAAAATTGTATTTTAAATTACCTTACTTTATTCTACTTTTGGTGATGAATACATCAATATTTTAATTTTAATAATCTTATCCTACACCATAGCGAAGGATAAGAGATAGGTTGGGCTCAATAGGCTATTTTCATTAAACCCAGGTTTAGCAGATTTTAGGGTCACTCAAAACGATTTCGGTAAGATACTGATGATGAATGAATGCACCGGTGCTCTGTGTTTCAAAGACCTACTTTTTCCGTGCGAAATTCAAATTTCAAAACTATCAATATAGCTTTGTTTTTTTTTGCCAAGCAGTTTCTAACACTCCAATTCAAATAAATTGACAATTTTTTTTTTTTAAATACAAAACACTATTGGACAGCGCGCAGGCAAAGTCATTGTTCCCATACGTGTTGAAACATTTTTGTAAAATATTAATTTTAAATCAAAAGTTTGAGCATTTATTGTGAAAATTGTGTTAAAATTTTATAAATAATTTGTAATGGAGAATAATCTGTCATGTAAGTACTTAAGTTTTTTCTCATAAATTTTTGAAAATATATAAAATTTGATTTTGAACAATTAATTTTTTAAAATAACCTTTAAGCAAATGGGTTTTTTCAAAATTTTAATTTCATGTAACCTTTTAAAAAAATGTTAACGTTTGGCAAACCAAATGTAAACATATTTGAATAGACTAAAGTTTGGTTCATTTACTAGGATTTATCTCATATTGCTCAAAGTTGCACTATCCGAATAATATCACTTTTTGTAGATTCTTATACTTTGAAAAAAATCGAACTTTTTGAAATTTGGTTAAAAGAACCCTCAAAAAACTCAAAAAATGATATAGTTGTCCAGTATGTCTTAAATAAAGTTGATGCGTCTGAGATGGACGATGATTGCGAAAAAATTTTGGTGGAGAAGGTACGTCTTTTCTGCAAGTATCTAGAAACAAAATGGGCAAAAAGTAGAAGAGAAGATCACTTTCGAAATAAAAACTTTTCACGGCTAAATAGCGAGATATCTTTCGCTCAAATCACAGGTGTTAATCATGATCTAATTTTTCGTTTAAAAATTATATTGATCTGTTTGTCGTGTAGCTTTCCCATAAATCCAAACAAGTTTGAAACATACTGCTTCCAAACAGCAAAGATGATACAAGATTTATATCGTTGGCTTCCAATGACCTCCACTGTTCACAAGGTTTTAATTCATTCCAAGCAAGTTATAGAGAACACTATTTTGCCAATTGGTGTTTTTAGTGAATCGGCAGCTGAATCGCGCCATAAGATTTATAAATCCGACAGATTGCATCATGCTCGGAAAAACAGCAGAACAAACAATCTTTAAGATGTTTTCAACAGAGCCTTAGATACATCCGATCCAATAATTTCGACAAAATACTAAAGCAGGCGCATGCAACAACATAAGCCTTTAAACCTTCCACGTGAAGTTGTAGAGCTTCTTAGTTCCAATGTTATAAATGCAAATGTGGACGAAGGAAACCACTACGAACAAGGCGAATTTTTACCCGCTACTTCAATAAATCTTTTGAGTCAAATGTGTCTTCAAACGAATTGCAGTTAACTGATACAATCAATTTAACTGAAAACTAAAGTAAAATATGTTTTTTAATAAAAAAAAATAAAATAAATAATTTTTTTACATATAATTGGCCACCAATGATTAGATTTATTCAAAACTAAAATAAAACAATTTTTTTATAAAAAAAAATAATAAAATAAATTATTTATTACTGTTTTTTTTTCATCTTATTGGTCACCAATGGGTTAATTTTTTTTAGATTTATTTAAAAATGCCTGCTTTAGCTCCGCTTTCAATTTTGCTCTAAAAAGTTTAATATTTTAAAAGATATTAATTTCGCACGGAAAAAGTAGGTCTTTGAAACATAGTGCGGTGTGGGGATGCACATATTACAAGAAACTTTCGTAAAAATGAATATTTTGGTTAAATTTTAATCGTTTAGTGAAATTCTAATTTTTTTTTGGTAATCTAGACCTTTTTTTGTTGAATTTTCAGTTTTAAGTGAAAATTCCAATTTTTTATTTAAAAAAAAAAACTTCTTAGCAAAGTTTAATAGTTTTGGTGAAAGGTTCTATTGAAAATTTAACATAAAAATGTCATCGGCTCTTAATGTATTTTCTAAAAGATTTCTTCAAAACCTTTAAAATGATATCCATATTGATATTATAAAAAACTTGAAAATTTCAGAGGCCCGTAACTCAGAAAATATGGGGTCAGAAGTGGATATTGTAGAAATTACAAACGGAATGACGAACTAAGTTGTACCCTTTTTTTCACTTTTTGTGGTGTTGATTTCAATACTAACAGGGACGGACAGACGGACATCGCTCAATCGACTTCGCTATGAATAAGGATTCAGAATATATAAACTTTTTGGGTTCGAAAATGGATATTGTAGAAATTACACACGAAATGATAAACTTATATATACCCTTTTTCTACTTTATGTGGTGAAGGATATAACAAGGTGAAATAAATTTCAGGATATCATTTACCAATCAAACAAAAACATTTTTGTGCTCTCCTAAGGCAAAATTTGTTTATAGAATTCTGTGGAAGGGGACTATTTTTGCTGGGAGATTTCAGTACTTTACTAAACTTTTAAAAAATTTATGAAAGTAAATAATTGAAATAACAAATAATTTTACTATTAATATTTACTTGCTGTTTTTGTATTTTTTATCGGAGTTAAAAAAACCTACAGTTATTTTCTTAGCATAAATTCAAGTATTTTATATTTTCTTGTAAGGCAATTGCACCTTTATTCTTTCTTCAGCAACAAATGTCGTCTTGATCAGACTCACTTGATGTTTCCATGAGTTTTTCAATGATCTTTAAAATCATATTTTATTAATGAAAGTGATAAATATCCACAAATATATGCACAAGTACTCACAACTTCAAGTTTATTTAACAACTTTTCCATTTTGCTTTTAAGTAACAACTTTATGTATTTGTTTAAAAATTATTTGATTTTTAAATGTAAAAAAAAAACAGCTGATAATTTAATTCTAGTCCGAACTTACCCAAAGAAAAAGTTCGTACAACTTTGTACAGGAAATGAAAAATTTTACTCTCTCATTTTCTCTCAAATTGTACAAAAATTGGTATCTGGAACGCTTTTGGACTATTTTGTACTAGTTCGGACTGTTTTGTTATGCATCTGGAACAGACCTAGTATATTATAGGATTTCTTTTACATTTTATTTCATATTTAATATTGTTTTGTTGTTGTTTGTCTACAGTAGCTTTTAGTCTGTTCAACATTTCGTGCGAAATGCTGTCAAAATTCAATATAAAAAGATTACTGGAAAATAAATAAGAAATAATGTTGCTGAAGTAGTACTCTGTTTATTTTTGAAAAAGTCGCTAAATGTTTCTCGCAGCATGGTTTTCAAACCAAAAAGTGTTTCTGCTAACATTTTTTTTCAACTACGAAATAACATAAGCAGTACCACGACACAATGATACCAGGTGACTGCTTTAGCTTTTGCGAGTATTTTGTTTTTTATAATCTTGTTAAGCTTGCAAAAACGTCTGGCAATATGTGTGTATGTATTTCAATTTATTTTTAGTAACTTGCTTATTGTTCACAAATATAACACACATATTGCCAGATATTTTTGACAGCTTAACAAGATTTTACGAAAACAAAATACACGTAAAAGCTAAGACATATGTTGACGGCATTATCTAATGAAATCACCTTTTCGGTTCGCCTTGAGCAGTACTTTTTTCCTACGGAATTTTTGACAACAGCTGATCAGTGTTATTTATTTTCCTTTTTTAGACGTTTTAATTTGCTGTTGTCATACCTTTCGGTGAAGACCGTCGTCACTGGCTGTTTATTTGATACGATTGGCGAGCGCTTTCGATGTAAAGACATCATTTTCAAGCCGCGGTTTGATTAGTACTGGTTAGATAGTGTAAGGTGTTTGTTGCATAGATAGTGGTGGGTTCAGGTAGTTTTGTCGGTTAGGATGGTGTCTATTTAAAAATGGTGTTATGCAGGTAGATTGCCTGATTTCAGTCTTTTATTATTGCGTAGGTAAGTGTGACCATCAGTGGGTGTTTTGCGTTTGTAAGTTTGTTTTAATAGTTTTAGTGGTGTAAAAATTGTGTCGGAGGTTGTATTTAACTGTTCGTTAATAATATCTTCGTTAAACGTTCGTGTTTTGTATATTTCCATGTTTTCAAGAATGTCCAGTCTTCGTCCTTTTTTACTAGGATGTATTAACGTCATACATTCATCTATTTCCCTTGGCTCGTGTTCATGGGTGTTAAGGTGTATTGCGAAGTTAGAGTCTTCTCTTTTCCGTTTATATGATCGTATGTGTTCTGTGAACCTTGTTTTTAATGTTCGTCTAGTTTGTCCTATGTATGTATGGTTGCAGGTGCAAATAAGTCTGTATACTCCGCTGGTGTTAAGTTTATCGGTTATTTCTGTCGATGTCTTGAGATTGTTTCGTAGAGTGTTGCTCGTCTTTAGTGCTGTCTGTAAACCTTCTTTCTGAAAAAGGTTAGTTAATCTATATATTTCTGGTCCTGTGTAAGTAAAAATGTTTCGTCGTGTTGTATCGATTGTCTCCTTGTTTTCTTTCTTCTTGTTTTTAGTGTTGTATTGTAAGGTTGTATTGTTAATTTTAGCTATTGTGTAAATTGTGTCGAGTTCTTTGTTATATTTGTCTGAAGAAAGTGGGACTGTCTTAAGTTTGTTAATCATATGTCTAAATGCTGCGAGTTTATGTTGGGTGGGGTGGTTTGACGAACTGTGGATAGTTATGTCTGTTGTGGTTGGTTTTCTGTATATGTCAAAGTTTAATGAGTCAATTCCTCGTGTTGTTGTTATATCAAGATAATGTAAAGTTCCGTCTTTCTTTTTCCATTGTGTATGTGATTTTGTTATGTATTGTGCTTAAATCCGGTAGAATTTCTTCTGCGTTGTCCCTTTCTAGCTGCATATTACGTCGTCTACGTATCTGTAATAATGAGTTATTTTATGTTATTCCATTAGGGTTTTAACGTGTAGTTGTTCTTAATGTTGCATAAATATCTCTGTAAAAATTGCGGATGTCGGGTTTCCCATGCCGAGTCCATCAGGTAATTTATAAAAGTTATTGTTAAATCTAAAGTAGTTGCGTTTTAGTATCGTTTTTGCAATATCCATTATTTCGTTAATATATTGATTGTCGTATAAGTTGAAAAGTATGTTACGTAGAATTGTTAAGGTTTCTTGCGTGGGTATAGATGTATATAAATCCTTAATGTCGTAGGAAACAAGTCTCGTATTTTCGGTAATTTTGATGTCCTTAAGTTTATTGAAAAGGTCTTGTGTATTGTGCAACATGTATATATTCTGCAAATTTATTTTCTCTTTCAATAATATGGTGAGGTTGCTTAGCCAAGTTATATGCAGGTGCAGGTTTGTAATTTACCATAGGTCTGATCGGTATATTTTTTGTATGAAAAAGTCATAAAAAAAATTTTACAGAAGTAGTACTCTGTTTTACAATGGAAAACATTTGAAATGTATCTAGCAACATTTTATCAAAGCCGTAAAATAAAGCAAATGCGCAATATTTCATGCGGAAATTTTTTAAACAACATCTTATCATTCATATTAAATTCTTTTGCTTACATTTTTAACCCTTATGTCGACAACCACCTACCGGGGCATGTTTTTATACCCTTCACCACAAAAAGTGGAAAAACGGTATATATAAGCTTGTCATTCCATGTGTAATTTCTACAATATTAATAATCCGACCCCATAAAGTATATATATTCTGGCTTCTTATCGACTTCTAGTCGATTGAGCGATGTCCGTTCGTTTAGTGTTGAAATTAAGTTTGCCGAGGCTCTAAATGTGCTAGAAAAAAATAATAATAAGTATGTCATTCGACCAGACATTATCTCGAAAGAGGTTCCATTGGAAATCAGTATGATCGGTTTATATCATTCGAGGCAGCAGGCAAAACACCACGCCTACCTCTAATTTTTTCATGTCATTTGGAACAATAAAGTAACTCCAATCAAAAAAATTAATATATAGGGCGATAGAGAATTTAAAAATAAGAAAAAAAAACACCAAGTGAAAAAATTGGCGCTCGCCTATATTTTCCGAATTACGGGGCTCTGAAATTTAAAAATGTTTTTAAATATCAATATGAGTATGATTTTATAGCTACGGAACACAGTGGCTGAAAATCGTTTTTCGTTGGCCAAAAGTATATTTTTTTTGTCACCGATTTTTAAAATTTTTACGTCATTTTGTAGTTAATATATCCAAATTAAGGTAGCCAAAAAATTTTGTTAAAGTATTAATAATTGTGGGCGTGGCATGCTGTCAAACTCAACTTTATTTTTAATTTCAGAAAAATGTGTTTTTCTTTGGTTTTTTACCAAAATTAAATGGTTACTACTCGCAAGCTATCATCGATAATGGTCTGCGGTTTTTTTTATAATGTTGGTAGGATTATTGTCTTTAGTTGTTGTAAGTAGGCACAGCTCTAGCGTTTAATATTAGGGGCGTTATGAAATATTTATGAAACTACTATATTTTCCTCAAATTTAAACTTTAGTGGAATAGAACTTCTAGGGAACAAGAAACGTATACAACCACGAGAAAGGTGAAAGTGTCCTCTTTAAGGCTATATATACTTTTGCACCCGCCACGAGCCGCCTGTAGAACACTTTTTTCATTTTAATGAAATTACTCGAAAAAAATTCATATACAATGGTGTATTAAATTTTCATTTTTTGCCTAAAAGTTTATTTTTTTTAGTTTAGGCTACGTATAACTAAAAAAAATAAATATAATACCTTCGAAAGGGTTTAATGGCTTTGTTTTGATCAGCAAAAAATAAGTAATAAAATGATCACAATGGGCTCTACAGGAAGCATATGATCTCTTTCTAAATTTACCTGTTATCAAATGTTAGGGTCAACCAAAGTCATAAACAATTTTATAACAATAATTGCGACATTAAACCACTAAAGTTAAAAAACAACCCCATATTGACGCATGAGTGCAGTTTTGTTCAATTTAAGCGCTACCTGCTATGAAATTAAAGATCAGTGTGTGAAGAACATGTATCTAAAAATGTATAAAAGTACGGATTCGTTAAGGGATTACTCAGTAATAACTTAATCTTTTAAGTGTACGGATAAAACATAACAAACGCAAATAAAAATATTCAGAAGAAAATGGAGAGCTTCAGTTATAAAGAACTGGCCGAAGTGTATTTTAGAAACAAAAATCAGGAAGATGTTCTTAGTTACGTTAAAATAAAATTAAACTTAAATTCGTGTAGCACCAAAATGCAAGAGCAATTTTATAATTTCGTCAAAGCACTAAAAAAACGCTACAAAGAAGTTATGTACAGTAAACAAAAATTTTATATAAAAAGTGCAAAGTGGTTAGAAGGTCAACTTACTGTCGCTGCAGAAACAGCAAAGCAAGATAAGGCTGGAAGACCACGCAAATCATTAGTGGACATTTGCAGCGATAGATCTAAGAGGCGGAAGCTTAAAGATATTAACGATGCCTTTGGTTCTATAAATATAAAAGAATCTTTCCTACCAATTTACAAAAGTGGATATCATTGAAAAAGTTGTTAAAGGTAGTCCACCGAGAACAAAACGGATTCTTAAAAGTATGCCAACTCCGCATGATGCAATACAGTACACAAGTGAGGAGGCATTAGCATTATTTCTGGATTTGAAATTAACAAAACAGCAATATATTAAACTCAGACAGCGTGCGATTGGAAAAGGCTGAAATATATATCCAGCATATCATCACATAACCGCTGCTAAAATGGACTGTTTGCCATCAAAGGACACTATTATAATCGCACAAATTTCGGCAGAGGTACAACTACAATCTCTGCTTGATCACACAGCCGAACGCTTGCTGCAATCAATAACAGGAAATGAGTTGAAGAAATACGGAAACACAAAGTTAATTCTTTTTTGTAAATGGGGATGTGATGGTTCTTCGGGACAAAAACAATATAAACAAGCTGTATGTGAAAATATTTCTGACTCAGATATGTTCATGGTATCATTTGTACCATTGCGATTGAAAAAGATTTTGGAAGATTCAGAGCCTTCGACTAGTACAACGTAAACAATGGATATTTGGAAAAATGAGACACCATCTTCTACGAAATACTGCAGGCCAATCAAATTTCAATTCAAAAAAGAAACAAATGATGTTATTAATAAAGAAATTAGTGATATCAAGGCCCAAATTACAACACTACAGCCATTACAATTACAGTTAGATGGGCAGCGAATTGAAGTAAGCTACCAGTTAGTCCTGACAATGATAGATGGAAAAGTGGGTCAGGCTTTGACTAACACGAAGGCTGCATCCAGCTGCATTATATGCCAAGCAACATCAACCCAATTAAACCAAGTCCCAGCAAAATCATTAGATAATACTGATGCATATGAATTTGGATTATCACCACTACACGCAAGAATACGACTTATGGAACACATACTAAAAATCAGTTATGATTTGGATTTCGGGTCTTCAGGATCAATAAGAAACAACGAGACCAACAAAGAGTTAAGAAGTTCAAAAAAGAAACATGTTCAAGATGAATATCGCAAACGTGGACTGATTATAGATCAGCCAAAACAAGGGTCAGGCAATACAAATGATGGCAATACCGCAAGAAGATTCTTTTCAGATCCAGAAACAGCATCTGAAATAACAGGAGTGGATTTTAACCTTATTTTCAGATTTAAAATAATACTAGAAGTACTTGCGTGCAATGAAGAAATTGACTGTAGAAAATTTGGAGATTATGCTAAGGACACTGCACAGAAGATCCGAGTACATTTTCCATTCGTCATGAAAGCTTAAAAATTAATTTTTTATGCAATCTAGGCTTAGGTAATACAATTTGTTAATTATTGACACTATTTTTCATATAATATGCTATATAAACGCCCACAAAAAGGGGCGGGGTCCAAAAAAAATTTTTATGATTTTCTGGCTCCAGGGTAAAGACCTTGAACCTTCTTTGACATAAAAATGTTTCATTTGCTTAACAAATTTACAAAAAAACTTGTAAAAATATGTAGTTTTTCAGGGATTGGTTTAGTTCTTCTTAGGGGAATTTTTTCCCCCTGGTCCGACTTGGCCCATTTACGAACTTAGCCTGCCCTATCCTTCAAGATATATATGTACCAAATTTCAAGGGTCTAGCTCTTTTCGTTTAGACTGAATCGTGTTCATACAGACAGGCGAATGGACGGATGGACGGACGGACGTATGGACGGACGGACGTATGGACGGACGGACATAGCTATATCGTCTTAGATTTCATCACTGATCAAGAATATATATACATTTTTGGATCTTAGAGGGATATTTTACTATGTTACACACAGAATAAACCCATATTTCACTCTGAAAGTTAAAAAAATTAAAATGTTCAACTTTGACCTCGAATTCCTTAAAAAGTCCTCAATCAATTTTAATGTAATTGAAACTGAATCAAGCTGAACTAAATATCTATCCATTAAAAAAAAATTATTTCAATGTTTTCATCGGTTCGAAAGTTACAGAATTTTGGCCAACGAAAAACGATTTTCAGCCACTGTGCGGAAGAGATCATTGCAATAAAAAATTTGATATTTCATTTAAAACCGAAAATTCACAAAAAATAACTTACCACTATCAAGAATTTATAAGTTTTCTGAAAACCCGATATGCGTAACAAAACAAAAAAAAAGAAATTTACACTATTGAGTCATTTTTCACCAAAAATTTTAATTTTTGCAAACAAATATCTTGCAATAAAAAATTTGAAATTTAAAACCGAAAATGCACAAAAAAATAGCTAACCACTATCTTAACAAATTTATAATGTAACCTTTAATAACCTCTTAAGATGCCGTACTCTAATCTTTCTGCATAAAATCATATATACACGACAACCTGAATACTCTGTTCGAAATTGTGAAGATTGTTGAGCAACTTTGATCATTTCATGTAGAAAATTTGACATTTAAAATCTAGTGTTTTTCTCGCAATTTGTAAGAGTTTAACGTTTTATTGTTTTCACGTATGTGGTATATATTTTTATTTATTTATTTATTTGTATACTTAAATTGCTCCATACACGAGACATAAAGCCTTGTATTTCAGTATTAAACTGATATCTAGATTTATAATTATAATTATTAATAATAACTTAATAACTAGATAAACTTATTTATTAAAAATACAAAAGCAATTGAAAATAAACATTAAAAACATGAAATTAAAAAAAGAGATCAAAAGAAATTAGTATTAAATTATTTAAATATAAATAGTATTTTTGTGTCATAATATTAAATTTATGTGTCAAATTGTGATGCTAAAACAGCTTAAAAATTTTTTTTCTTGAATTTTCGTGCGTTACTTATTAGCTGGTAAGGAATTCCAGAGAGATACTCCAAATATGTAGAAATGCCACTCCAAGATTAAACTTCTGTACCTAAATGACAATTCTTTGCACCTGCTTATATCTGAAATACAAAGTTTTGTTTACAGATGATTAGGTTTGCGGGTATTTATTATTTTATGTAAAAAGGCTAAGACTCTTGTGTTTAGTGGATTTTCAGAAGAAAAGGCTATATAACTGTGACGAAAACAAAGATACCCTAGACCGTCTATTAAGTCCATATACGTATCGAATTATGTTGTTAAATGCAACATTTAATTTCCCTTTACGAGTTGTATCACATTTAGAAAGTAGTTCACAACCATACAGTAAAACGGGCACAAGATAAGTTTTGGAAAAGAAGATTATCATTCTCATAGGTGTACAATCATGCGTCCGCCAAAGAGTTCTTATCATAGAGAAAGTACAACCACAAGCATAGTTAATATAGTTCGAACACTTCAGCGTGTTATTAAAAAAAATACCAAAATTTTCAGCAGATTTACTATCTCAATTTGTTGTTTGTTTATTAATATATTAGATGTAATATCAAATTTGGCAAGTCGTTTATAAATAACAATGCATTTAGATTTTCCTGGATTTATTTCTAAACCATTTGACGTTACCCATGCATAAATACGATAGAGTTGCTCGTTAATAGAGATAACACACTGGTCGATTAACTCACTAATACAACTGGTATAAAGTTGCACGTCATCCGCGTACATTCTTACATTACAGCTTGTCAAAAAATCAAAATATCATTAGAGTACAGTGAGAATAACAAGCGTCTCTTTCTCATTTTCTTAAATTTATTTTTATTTGTTTTAAATTATACGTGGTCTTAATGGCCTAGTGAATAACTAAATAATGAGGCCTTAATCTGCATATTTGTGTTTTAAAATGATCAAGTCATAAGAATTTTAAAATTAAAATTTTTAATTTTTGATACACTAGTCCAGTTTTTTTAAATACAATTTTAAGCAAATTTTTTTGAATTTCATACCGTAGTTTATAATTTTTGGAAATTTTTTTTATTTTTTCCCGACCAGGATTTGAACCGTGGATATTATAAAGGAATTAAATTTTACTGTTTTGGCTTAAGTTTATTGTTTTTATTTAATTTCAAAAAATTTTTAGAAAGATAATTATTAACAAATGTATGCGGACGTTTTGCAAAGAAAACAAGAAGAATTATACACAAGCAGAATGAAATTCAGCATTTTTTGGTCGCTACAACCTTCATCAGCATTCTTCGCATCTATCTACCTTAGGTTGTGTATATTGCAAACAGCCTCTATTTAACCAACTAATCAGTATAAATTTAGTTAGACGAAGTCCTCACACAACTCAAAGCACTTTTCGTTGTTCTCTCTGCAAATTGTCTTGTACATTTGTTTTTGCTTCGTACCGACCTGCGGTATGGCCACAAAATGCAATTTTTGTTTTTTAATCATTCATACTTGTTTCTTTGTAACATTCTAGATAGTGTTCTAGTTCATATTGACTGTTGTTGAGTTAATTATGAATGTATATGCGCTCTGCCTTGCGTATTATTATTTTTACTTTTTTCCAACCCGGATTTGAACCGTGGATATTAAAAATGAATTAAAATTTATTTCTCAAATATTTTAAAAAGAAACATTATTTACAAATGTCTTTTACGAAAGAAAACAAGAAAAAATACACTAGCAGAATGTAACGACGCATTTCCTGGATGGCTACATTCTTCATCAGCATCCTACGCATCTATCTACCTAAGGTTATGAACATTGTAAACATCATCTATTTAACCAACAATTTAAAACTAATTTGGTTAGACGGAGTTCACGCACAACTCAAAGCGTTTATTCGTTGTTGTATATGTAACACGTCTTGTACATTTGTTTTTTTTTTCGTTTCATACCAACCTTCGGTATGGCACAAAATGCAATTTTTTGTTTTTTAGTCATTTATACTTCCTCACATCAATTTACATGCTGTTCCAGTATCATATTGACTGTTGTTGAATTAAGTACGAATACACATGCGCTGTGCTTTCCGTATTTTTTCCTAAATCAGGATTTGAACTGTGGATATTATAAATGAATTAAAATTGCCTTTTTTCGGCTTAGGTTTATTTTTTAATTTAATGTATGCGGTCATTTTACAAAGGAAACAAGAAAAATTAGACACTACTAGAACATAATGCCGCATTTTCTTGATCGCCACTTCCTTTATCAGCATTCTTCGCATTTATCTGCCTTAGGTTGAGTACATTATAAATATTATCTGTTTAACCAACTTATCAATATTAATTTGGTTAGACGTAACATTTCTTCTCTCTGTAACTCGTTTTATACATTTGTTTATTTTATTTTTACTTCGTACGAACCTTCGGTATTGCCACGATCAAAAAAAAACTGGACCAGTGTTTCGAAAAATCAAAACTTTTAACTTTAAAATGCTTAGAACTCCATAAATTTTAAAAATAAACATGAATATTAAAGCACCACTTTGTATAAATTGCGAGACCTTTAGGAACGGGCATAACAAATTTAAGACAAAAATAGAAGAAATGCCAAGCATTAGAAAATTTTGAAGGTGCAAGATTCTCAACTTTGATAGCATAAAGCGCCAGCTGCAGAAAGTGGACAGTATCCAGCTTCAAATACTTCTATGTTTACTTCTGTCAATTAGAGAAAGTGGGACTGTCTTAAGTTTGTTAATCATATGTCTAAATGCTGCGAGTTTATGTTGGGTGGGATGGTTTGACGAACTGTGGATAGTTATGTCTGTTGTGGTTGGTTTTCTGTATATGTCAAAGTTTAATGAGTCAATTCCTCGTGTTGTTGTTATGTCAAGATAATGTAAAGTTCCGTCTTTCTTTTTCCATTGTGTATGTGATTTTGTTATGTATTGTGCTTAAATCCGGTAGAATTTCTTCTGCGTTGTCCCTTTCTAGCTGCATATTACGTCGTCTACGCATCTGTAATAATGAGTTACTTTATGTTATTCCATTAGGGTTTTAACGTGTAGTTGTTCTTAATGTTGCATAAATATCTCTGTAAAAATTGCGGATGTCGGGTTTCCCATGCCGAGTCCATCAGGTAATTTATAAAAGTTATTGTTAAATCTAAAGTAGTTGTGTTTTAGTATCGTTTTTGCAATATCCATTATTTCGTTAATATGTTGATTGTCGTATAAGTTGAAAAGTATGTTACGTAGAATTGTTAAGGTTTCTTGCGTGGGTATAGATGTATATAAATCCTTAATGTCGTAGGAAACAAGTCTCGTATTTTCGGTAATTTTGATGTCCTTAAGTTTATTGAAAAGGTCTTGTGTATTGTGCAACATGTATATATTCTGCAAATTTATTTTCTCTTTCAATAATATGGTGAGGTTGCTTAGCCAAGTTATATGCAGGTGCAGGTTTGTAATTTACCATAGGTCTGATCGGTATATTTTTTGTATGAAAAAGTCATAAAAAAAATTTTACAAAAGTAGTACTCTGTTTTACAATGGAAAACATTTGAAATGTATCTAGCAACATTTTATCAAAGCCGTAAAATAAAGCAAATGGGCAATATTTCATGCGGAAATTTTTTAAACAACATCTTATCATTCATATTAAATTCTTTTGCTTACATTTTTAACCCTTATGTCGACAACCACCTACCGGGGCATGTTTTTATACCCTTCACCACAAAAAGTGGAAAAACGGTATATATAAGCTTGTCATTCCATGTGTAATTTCTACAATATTAATAATCCGACCCCATAAAGTATATATATTCTGGCTTCTTATCGACTTCTAGTCGATTGAGCGATGTCCGTTCGTTTAGTGTTGAAATTAAGTTTGCCGAGGCTCTAAATGTGCTAGAAAAAAATAATAATAAGTATGTCATTCGACCAGACATTATCTCGAAAGAGGTTCCATTGGAAATCAGTATGATCGGTTTATATCATTCGAGGCAGCAGGCAAAACACCACGCCTACCTCTAATTTTTTCATGTCATTTGGAACAATAAAGTAACTCCAATCAAAAAAATTAATATATAGGGCGATAGAGAATTTAAAAATAAGAAAAAAAAACACCAAGTGAAAAAATTGGCGCTCGCCTATATTTTCCGAATTACGGGGCTCTGAAATTTAAAAATGTTTTTAAATATCAATATGAGTATGATTTTATAGCTACGGAACACAGTGGCTGAAAAGTATATTTTTTTTTGTCACCGATTTTTAAAATTTTTACGTCATTTTGTAGTTAATATATCCAAATTAAGGTAGCCAAAAAATTTTGTTAAAGTATTAATAATTGTGGGCGTGGCATGCTGTCAAACTCAACTTTATTTTTAATTTCAGAAAAAGGTATTTTTCTTTGGTTTTTCACCAAAATTAAATGGTTACTACTCGCAAGCTATCATCGATAATGGTCTGCGGTTTTTTTTTATAATGTTGGTAGGATTATTGTCTTTAGTTGTTATAAGTAGGCACAGCTCTAGCGTTTAATATTAGGGGCGTTATGAAATATTTATGAAACTACTATATTTTCCTCAAATTTAAACTTTAGTGGAATAGAACTTCTAGGGAACAAGAAACGTATACAACCACGAGAAAGGTGAGCCGCCTGTAGAACACTTTTTTCATTTTAATGAAATTACTCGAAAAAAATTCATATACAATGGTGTATTAAATTTTCATTTTTTGCCTAAAAGTTTATTTTTTTTAGTTTAGGCTACGTATAACTAAAAAAAATAAATATAATACCTTCGAAAGGGTTTAATGGCTTTGTTTTGATCAGCAAAAAATAAGTAATAAAATGATCACAATGGGCTCTACAGGAAGCATATGATCTCTTTCTAAATTTACCTGTTATCAAATGTTAGGGTCAACCAAAGTCATAAACAATTTTATAACAATAATTGCGACATTAAACCACTAAAGTTAAAAAACAACCCCATATTGACGCATGAGTGCAGTTTTGTTCAATTTAAGCGCTACCTGCTATGAAATTAAAGATCAGTGTGTGAAGAACATGTATCTAAAAATGTATAAAAGTACGGATTCGTTAAGGGATTACTCAGTAATAACTTAATCTTTTAAGTGTACGGATAAAACATAACAAACGCAAATAAAAATATTCAGAAGAAAATGGAGAGCTTCAGTTATAAAGAACTGGCCGAAGTGTATTTTAGAAACAAAAATCAGGAAGATGTTCTTATTTACGTTAAAATAAAATTAAACTTAAATTCGTGTAGCACCAAAATGCAAGAGCAATTATATAATTTCGTCAAAGCACTAAAAAAACGCTACAAAGAAGTTATGTACAGTAAACAAAAATTTTATATAAAAAGTGTAAAGTGGTTAGAAGGTCAACTTACTGTCGCTGCAGAAACAGCAAAGCAAGATAAGGCTGGAAGACCACGCAAATCATTAGTGGACATTTGCAGCGATAGATCTAAGAGGCGGAAGCTTAAAGATATTAACGATGCCTTTGGTTCTATAAATATAAAAGAATCTTTCCTACCAATTTACAAAAGTGGATATCATTGATAAAGTTGTTAAAGGTAGTCCACCGAGAACAAAACGGATTCTTAAAAGTATGCCAACTCCGCATGATGCAATACAGTACACAAGTGAGCAGGCATTAGCATTATTTCTGGATTTGAAATTAACAAAACAGCAATATATTAAACTCAGACAGCGTGCGATTGGAAAAGGCTGAAATATATATCCAGCATATCATCACATAACCGCTGCTAAAATGGACTGTTTGCCATCAAAGGACACTATTATAATCGCACAAATTTCGGCAGAGGTACAACTACAATCTCTACTTGATCACACAGCCGAACGCTTGCTGCAATCAATAACAGGAAATGAGTTGAAGAAATACGGAAACACAAAGTTAATTCTTTTTTTGTAAATGGGGATGTGATGGTTCTTCGGAACAAAAACAATATAAACAAGCTGTATGTGAAAATATTTCTGACTCAGATATGTTCATGGTATCATTTGTACCATTGCGATTGAAAAAGATTTTGGAAGATTCAGAGCCTTCGACTAGTACAACGCAAACAATGGATATTTGGAAAAATGAGACACCATCTTCTACGAAATACTGCAGGCCAATCAAATTTCAATTCAAAAAAGAAACAAATGATGTTATTAATAAAGAAATTAGTGATATCAAGGCCCAAATACAACACTACAGCCATTACAATTACAGTTAGATGGGCAGCGAATTGAAGTAAGCTACCAGTTAGTCTTGACAATGATAGATGGAAAAGTGGGTCAGGCTTTGACTAACACGAAGGCTGCATCCAGCTGCATTATATGCCAAGCAACATCAACCCAATTAAACCAAGTCCCAGCAAAATCATTAGATAATACTGATGCATATGAATTTGGATTATCACCACTACACGCAAGAATACGACTTATGGAACACATACTAAAAATCAGTTATGATTTGGATTTCGGGTCTTCAGGATCAATAAGAAACAACGAGACCAACAAAGAGTTAAGAAGTTCAAAAAAGAAACATGTTCAAGATGAATATCGCAAACGTGGACTGATTATAGATCAGCCAAAACAAGGATCAGGCAATACAAATGATGGCAATACCGCAAGAAGATTCTTTTCAGATCCAGAAACAGCATCTGAAATAACAGGAGTGGATTTTAACCTTATTTTCAAATTTAAAATAATACTAGAAGTACTTGCGTGCAATGAAGAAATTGACTGTAGAAAATTTGGAGATTATGCTAAGGACACTGCACAGAAGATCCGAGTACATTTTCCATTCGTCATGAAAGCTTAAAAATTATTTTTTTATGCAATCTAGGCTTAGGTAATACAATTTGTTAATTATTGACACTATTTTTCATATAATATGCTATATAAACGTCCACAAAAAGGGGGCGGGGTCCAAAAATAAATTTTTATGATTTTCTGGCTCCAGGGTAAAGACCTCGAACCTTCTTTGACATAAAAATGTTTCATTTGCTTAACAAATTTACAAAAAAAACTTGTAAAAATATGTAGTTTTTCAGGGGTTGGTTTAGTTCTTCTTAGGGGAATTTTTTCCCCCTGGTCCGACTTGGCCCATTTACGAACCTAGCCTGCCCTATCTTTCAAGATATATATGTACCAAATTTCAAGGGTCTAGCTCTTTTCGTTTAGACTGAATCGTGTTCATACAGACAGGCGAATGGACGGACGGCCGGATGGACGGACGGACGTATGGACAGACGGACATAGCTATATCGTCTTAGATTTCATCACTGATCAAGAATATATATACTTTTTTGGATCTTAGAGGGATATTTTACTATGTTACACACAGAATAAACCCATATTTCACTCTGAAAGTTAAAAAAATTAAAATGTTCAACTTTGACCTCGAATTCCTTAAAAAGTCCTCAATCAATTTTAATGTAATTGAAACTGAATCAAGCTGAACTAAATATCTATCCATTAAAAAAAAATTCTTTCAATATTTTGATCGGTTCAAAAGTTACAGAATTTTGGCCAACGAAAAACGATTTTCAGCCACTGTGCGGAAGAGATCTTTGCAATAAAAAATTTGATATTTAATTTAAAACCGAAAATTCACAAAAAATAACTTACCACTATCAAGAATTTATAAGTTTTCTGAAAACCCGATATGCGTAACAAAACAAAAAAAAAAAAGAAATTTACACTATTGAGTCATTTTTCACCAAAAATTTTAATTTTTGCAAACAAATATCTTGCAATAAAAAATTTGAAATTTAAAACCGAAAATGCACAAAAAAATAGCTAACCACTATCAACAATTTAAAAGTTTTCTAAAAAAACCCATATTCACAAAAAAAACACCTTTACAATTTTGAGTCATTTTTCATATTATTACTGTGTAAGTCAAGCTGAAAACGAAATATCTGACATCTTTAAAATATTTATATATATATAAATATATAGAAGCTATAGACCTATTGCAATACTACCATATCTGTCAAAAGTCTTTGAAAGGCTACTTCATTTACAGATAAGTCGTTATTTGTATGCAAATTCCTTGTTAAATAGTAGGCAATCTGGGTTCAGATCAAATCATAGCTGCATTACAACATTGAATGACGTCACTGAGGAAATAAGATGTCAAATTGACAAACGTCACACTATATCATTCTTAATATTACTTGACCATTCTAAAGCATTTGACACTGTTCACCATTCGATTCTCTGTCTAAAACTAAAACACATGTGTTATTTTTCTCCCACTGCATTAAAACTATTGTATCGTATCTTAGTGATAGAAGTCAAAGCGTCTGTCACGGTACTAATGTTTCTAGAGGCTGCTTAATGCCTAGAGGGGTACCTCAAGGTTCGATACTTGGTCCTCTATTATACTCCATACATGCCAATGATCTTCCCTTGCAAGTAAAACATTGTAAAATACAAATGTATGCTGATGATGTGCAACTCTATGCAAGCTGTAACATATCAGAAGCTCCTAACTGTATACGGTTAATAAATCATGACCTGCACCAAATTCATCTTTGGGCATCTGCAAATGGCTTAAGTATTAACCCAACAAAATCAGTAGCTCTCATTATTGGTCCATCAAACAAAGACACGTGTTACCCACCAATAATAATTAATAATAATATTATAAGTTTTGTAGATACTACAAAAAATCTTGGTGTGGTATTTAACAAACAACTTGATTGGTCAAATCACATTAAAATTAACTGTGGAAGAGGTTCTTCAATGCTGAGGATGTCCCAGTACTACACACCAACACATATCCGTATGCTATTGGCCAAAACGTACTTATTGCCTACACTAATGTATGGTTGCGAACTCTTCGCTAGTTGCGATGCTGTAAGCAGGCGCAGGCTGAATGTTACGTATAATAATATTGCTACATATGTTTTTTGCATTAAAAGAATGAGTAGAATTTCACAGTTCGCTTAACAAATTTATAATGTAACCTTTAGTAACCTCTTAAGATGCCGTACTCTAATCTTTCTGCATAAAATCATATATACACGACAACCTGAATACTCTGTTCGAAATTGTGAAGATTGTTGAGCAACTTTGATCATTTCATGTAGAAAATTTGACATTTAAAATCTAGTGTTTTTCTCGCAATTTGTAAGAGTTTAACGTTTTATTGTTTTCACGTATGTGGTATATATTTTTATTTATTTATTTATTTGTATACTTAAATTGCTCCATACACAAGACATAAAGCCTTGTATTTCAGTATTAAACTGATATCTAGATTTATAATTATAATTATTAATAATAACTTAATAACTAGATAAACTTATTTATTAAAAATACAAAAGCAATTGAAATTAAACATTAAAAACATGAAATTAAAAAAAGAGATCAAAAGAAATTAGTATTAAATTATTTAAATATAAATAGTATTTTTGTGTCATAATATTAAATTTATGTGTCAAATTGTGATGCTAAAACAGCTTAAAAATTTTTTTTCTTGAATTTTCGTGCGTTACTTATTAGCTGGTAAGGAATTCCAGAGAGATACTCCAAATATGTAGAAATGCCACTCCGAGATTAAACTTCTGTACCTAAATGACAATTCTTTGCACCTGCTTATATCTGAAATACAAAGTTTTGTTTACAGATGATTAGGTTTGCGGGTATTTATTATTTTATGTAAAAAGGCTAAGACTCTTGTGTTTAGTGGATTTTCAGAAGAAAGGCTATATAACTGTGACGAAAACAAAGATACCCTAGACCGTCTATTAAGTCCATATACGTATCAAATTATGTTGTTTAATGCAACATTTAATTTCCATTTACGAGTTGTATCACATTTAGAAAGTAGTTCACAACCATACAGTAAAACGGGCACAAGATAAGTTTTGGAAAAGGAGATTATCATTTCATAGGTGTACAATCATGCGTCCGCCAAAGAGTTCTTATCATAGAGAAAGTACAACCACAAGCATAGTTAATATAGTTCGAACACTTCAGCGTGTCATTAAAAAAAATACCAAAATTTTCAGCAGATTTACTATCTCAATTTGTTGTTTGTTTATTAATATATTAGATGTAATATCAAATTTGGCAAGTCGTTTATAAATAACAATGCATTTAGATTTTCCTGGATTTATTTCTAAACCATTTGACGTTACCCATGCATAAATACGATAGAGTTGCTCGTTAATAGAGATAACACACTGGTCGATTAACTCACTAATACAACTGGTATAAAGTTGCACGTCATCCGCGTACATTCTTACATTACAGCTTGTCAAAAAATCAAAATATCATTAGAGTACAGTGAGAATAACAAGCGTCTCTTTCTCATTTTCTTAAATTTATTTTTATTTGTTTTAAATTATACGTGGTCTTAATGGCCTAGTGAATAACTAAATAATGAGGCCTTAATCTGCATATTTGTGTTTTAAAATGATCAAGTCATAAGAATTTTAAAATTAAAATTTTTAGTTTTTGATACACTAGTCCAGTTTTTTTAAATACAATTTTAAGCAAATCTTTTTGAATTTCATACCGTAGTGGCAATTCAAAGTTTATAATTTTTGGAAAATTTTTTTATTTTTTCCCGACCAGGATTTGAACCGTGGATATTATAAAGGAATTAAAATTTACTGTTTTGGCTTAAGTTTATTGTTTTAATTTAATTTCAAAAAATTTTTAGAAAGATAATTATTAACAAATGTATGCGGACGTTTTGCAAAGAAAACAAGAAGAATTATACACAAGCAGAATGAAATTCAGCATTTTTTGGTCGCTACAACCTTCATCAGCATTCTTCGCATCTATCTACCTTAGGTTGTGTATATTGCAAACAGCCTCTATTTAACCAACTAATCAGTATAAATTTAGTTAGACGAAGTCCTCACACAACTCAAAGCACTTTTCGTTGTTCTCTCTGCAAATTGTCTTGTACATTTGTTTTTGCTTCGTACCGACCTGCGGTATGGCCACAAAATGCAATTTTTGTTTTTTAATCATTCATACTTGTTTCTTTGTAACATTCTAGATAGTGTTCTAGTTCATATTGACTGTTGTTGAGTTAATTATGAATGTATATGCGCTCTGCCTTGCGTATTATTATTTTTACTTTTTTCCAACCCGGATTTGAACCGTGGATATTAAAAATGAATTAAAATTTATTTCTCAAATATTTTAAAAAGAAACATTATTTACAAATGTCTTTTACGAAAGAAAACAAGAAAAAATACACTAGCAGAATGTAACGACGCATTTCCTGGATGGCTACATTCTTCATCAGCATCCTACGCATCTATCTACCTAAGGTTATGAACATTGTAAACATCATCTATTTAACCAACAATTTAAAACTAATTTGGTTAGACGGAGTTCACGCACAACTCAAAGCGTTTATTCGTTGTTGTATATGTAACACGTCTTGTACATTTGTTTTTTTTTTTTTCGTTTCATACCAACCTTCGGTATGGCACAAAATGCAATTTTTTGTTTTTTAGTCATTTATACTTCCTCACATCAATTTACATGCTGTTCCAGTATCATATTGACTGTTGTTGAATTAAGTACGAATACACATGCGCTGTGCTTTCCGTATTTTTTCCTAAATCAGGATTTGAACTGTGGATATTATAAATGAATTAAAATTGCCTTTTTTCGGCTTAGGTTTATTTTTTAATTTAATGTATGCGGTCATTTTACAAAGGAAACAAGAAAAATTAGACACTACTAGAACATAATGCCGCATTTTCTTGATCGCCACTTCCTTTATCAGCATTCTTCGCATTTATCTGCCTTAGGTTGAGTACATTATAAATATTATCTGTTTAACCAACTTATCAATATTAATTTGGTTAGACGTAACATTTCTTCTCTCTGTAACTCGTTTTATACATTTGTTTATTTTATTTTTACTTCGTACGAACCTTCGGTATTGCCACGATCAAAAAAAAACTGGACCAGTGTTTCGAAAAATCAAAACTTTTAACTTTAAAATGCTCAGAACTCCATAAATTTTAAAAATAAACATGAATATTAAAGCACCACTTTGTATAAATTGCGAGACCTTTAGGAACGGGCATAACAAATTTAAGACAAAAATAGAAGAAATGCCAAGCATTAGAAAATTTTGAAGGTGCAAGATTCTCAACTTTGATAGCATAAAGCGCCAGCTGCAGAAAGTGGACAGTATCCAGCTTCAAGTACTTCTATGTTTACTTCTGTCAATTAGACTTGTGCCATATAGTTCAATTTAGTGGTTGCTCTTTTTAGTTGCAAGAAAAAAGTACACAGCAATGAAACAGCTTTGACACATGAAAGAATGAAGATGTCAAAAGTACTATTATTTCTCTCCACAAAGTAAAATAAAATTTAAGTTTGCATATGTGCGAATATACACTGTAAGTTCTTTCGCGGAACTTTTACTTGATAAACTCAGTCACTGTAGTGGACAGTGATATTTTATTCACAGTGATTAGATCACAGGTATTGAAACATCGCTCATCTCTAATGAAAACCAAATTACAAGCTGCAATTTGTACTGAGAGAACTGTTTTAAATTTAAGTTGCAAGTTTCCTCCCTAACAAACATTTTAAGTGGAATAAAAACTTTCTAAGTAAAAAGTTTGGTATTGTTCAGTTTCGGCTGAAAATTTTACCTAAAACCAAACAATGGATTTTGCTTTATACTGTACATAACGTTAGGGTTTATTTACAGTATTTACCACAGAGGGGCATAATCTGAATTTGTTCTAAAAGCCAAGTCAGTTATATTTTTTAGTAGCACAGCCCACCACTTGGTCCGTGTGTAATTTCTAATTTTCTTAAGATTAAAATTAATTTATTATTTTATTTTTTTTATTTATTTATTTAGGAGTATTAAATACTTTAAAAATGACAATACTGTTACAAATATTACATTGAAATAACAATACAATATCAAAAAATTACATTAATAAGTTCTATTCTTAACAAAATTAACTATGTATTTTCTAAAATATTTTAAATTTGTTTCCGTTTTAACGTTTTCAGGTAGCATGTTGTATAAGTTTAGTCCCTTGAAAAACAGAGATCTTTGCATTATTGTTGTTGTGGCCCTTGGTAGTCTAAAGTTGTTTGCATTTCTAAGATTATACGGTTGTATTTCGCCAACATAGTTTAAGTGATCGGTAAGATATTCTGGTGCATTTCCTAATTTCATTTTTTGGATAAAATATAGTGTGTGTTTTTAAAAATTTGTTGTATAGAACTGTAAACAGTGTTTAAAATTTTTTATCTACAAAAAAAATTGCTGACGGCTGTCATAGTACCATTATACCATTAAAATTGGACGCTTTTATAATTGCACCTCTACGTACTCTACGAAATAACTTATTTTTACAAAAAAAAAAAAAAAAAAAAAAAAAAGAATTCCATATTTTAACCAAGGCTCTAAGGGACCTCCCTACACAATTTTATTCAAATCTATCCAGCAGTTTCTACGTGATGCGAACACAAAAATACAGACGAAAATTCCAAAAATATGTGTTTTGTATTTCATATCGACAGCAAAATTTTCCAAAAATATTTCATGTATAGTAATGACCCCGTTACTGTTTAATTATCAATCAATCATATACTGTTTCAGTGTGTGTGAAGCGAACAACCCTTCCGCTCATATCCTAGTCCGTAGGTTTTGGTTTTCCTTATTTTACTCTGTTTTCTTTTCGTGCTTGTAATTTTTGCAACCCATGGATGGTCTACCAAGTCTGCGGAAGGTCAACCGCAGTAAAATCATGTTGTGGCCAAGTTGGTGGCTGACCAAAAACAAAAACAGCAAGGTTTATTTCTATAACATAGAAAGAAATGGAAATGTATGTATGTAATAAATGCAATACGTTAAATTAACGGTTCTTTACAAATAACTGTGCTTCCACGGAAGGTGTTCTAAAAGTCTGTAAAAATTAGATTAGAAAGTAAGTATATACATGCAGTGGCTCACAGTCAAAGTGAGCCAGCATTTTTTTACTAATGTTTTGGAAATAATTCTTAAAATACCATTTTCCCACCATTTATTTCTTATTCAATTTGTTAATCCATAAGTGCAGCTCTATTTAATTGCATTTTCCCCCCATTTTTCGATATTGAAGATGAAAGCAACGAAAAAACCAAAATATGTTGTTAACTTCACGCCACACTCAAAATGAGCCACCAAGGCGCATGTGAGCCACTGTCTTTTGTTCTTAGCAAAATAACGGTAAATATTATTTTAATAAAAATTTTTTGCGTCGATCTTATTTTTAATGCATCATTTGAGTACAAAAAATCCAACATTGAAGATGGGACGAAAAACCAGTGTTGAAATTAGAGCAAGAGTGAGCTACACAAAGAAGGCAAATTTCAAGGAGATATTGCCAATTTTGTAAATAAGAGCGAGAAAAGATAGAATAGAAAACAAAGTGAAAAAAGTACCAGAAAAGCATTTTCAGAAAGAAATGAAGCTTTTATAGTAAGAGAAATTAAAAAAAATCTTCGCCTAAGCGCTCCAAAACTGACAGAAATGGTCAAAACTTAGTTGAATATCCAATTTCACCCTGAAACAGTAAGAAGAGTTTTGAGAAAACCCGGTTATAATGGCAGAGTAGCAAGAAAGAAGCCATTTATCAGCAAAACAAACCGTAAAAAACGCCAAGAGTTTGCTCGTCAGTATATTAAAAAAGATTAGAGTTTTTGGCAAAGGGTATGCGGTTATAAATTAGTGCAAATATCTAATAAAAATGCTTGTTTAGGTTCTATTTACAGACGAAAGTAAATTTAACTTATTTGGCTCCGACGGAAAGCAGATGGTATGGCGACAGAAGAACTCAGAGCTTCAACAGAAAAACCTTATCCCAAGTATGAAGCATGGAGGTGGCTCCGTTATGGTTTGGGGCTGCATGGCAGGAAGTGGCACCGGAAATTTGCAACACATTTCGGTAATCATTAATAAATTTGTGTATCTAGACATTTTAAAGCAAAAAGTCAAGCCGAGTGAGAAATTGGGGATCGAAGACGACTTTTTTTCTTACCAAGCCAACAATCCCAAACATAAGTTGTATATTGCGAGAGAATGGTTACTTTATAATTGCTTACATGTTCTTGAAGTTCTCCTGAAAAAAAAATGAAAATTTATGGGCACTTCTGGACCAAAATATACGAAAACATGTCATTTCGCTCTTCAATCAGAGTGGAGCGCAATTCCTGCCAAATACACCCAAAACTTACTGGAATCGATTACTAAGCGTCTGCAGGCTGTTATTTTAGCGAAAGGTGGTCCAACAAAATATTATTATTAAATATTAAAGACATTTACCCTTAGTGGCTCACTTGTAGTGTGATGTACATTTCCTTATCTTTTAAGTTCTTCTTAATTTGTTTATATTACTTATGTACCTATCTGAAATAAATGTTACGTTTTTAAAGTTTAGTAATTAACTAATAAAAGTCCTTAATATTTTTTCCAATCATATTTTCTTTATACCATATATTAATAATTTCTTTCGAAAATGTATGCTGGCTCACTTTGACTGTGAGCCACTGTATGTAATTTATAATTCAGTATAATGAAATTTACAAACTGCTTTTATTTTTGTATCCTTTCACTTATCTCATGTTTTCTTGTCCGTATCATATATACATACAGTGAGGTGCACAAATCAGTACAGGTTTGTACTTTTAGCACTTTTATGTCATAGAAATAAAAGTAATGAAGCAAATTCAAAAATTTTTTTGTACTTTATTTAGTATTAGGTACTTAACAAAACAGTGTAAAATCCAAAACTTAAAGCATTAATTTCTAAGTAAAAAAATAACGAAAACAACTCCAGTGTACTCAATTTTGCACCGTTGAAAAATCTTGCGGCATACGAAAATTTTAAATACTTAGTCCAAAGCTTTTTATTTTGTAAGACATCATTTACGCGATTTGGCATATTTTCCACCAATTTTTGTACAATTTCTGTTGGAATATTCTTTCGTTTATTTTGGATCCGCAACCAAAGCTTGTGCAAATTAGTAGTGGCTGATTGGTACTGTCCTAACGGTCTCTTCACGATTGACAGTAAGTTCTCAATCGGATTGAAGTGTTTGTGCTAGCCACTGCATTAATTGAATATTTTGCTCACCAAACCATTCTTTCACGATTTTAGACGTGTGTTTTGGATCACTATCTTGTTGAAAAATTGCTTCTTCTGCAAGATAGGCGCTTTTATCTACAAAATCAGGAAGATCAGTCTGCAAAATCCTCAGATAGTCTTCTTTCTTCATTATATTATCAATTTTTTGCAGTGCTTCAAGGTCCCACCACGTAAAGCATCCCCATACCATCACCTTTCCTCCACCGTGCTTCACATGGCGCCTTCGAATTTTTTCACCACGGCGCCAGCAATATTGTTTACCGTCTGATTGGAAACGATTGAATTTGGATTCGTCTGACCAGGTCACATGTTTCCAGTCGTCCATTGTCCAAGTAATGTGCTCTTTGGCAAATTATAACCGTGCCTTTACATTTTTTCCGACAATGCAGGTTTTTGTTTTTTTACTGCTGCAATTTAACCAATGTTGCGAACGGCTCTACATACCGTCCACTGACTAACAGGTTTTCGTTTGCTAACGAAGCCTCTTTTGGTGTTAAAAACTTATCTCTTTTCATTTGTTGTATCATTAGACGGGCGTCCGCATTAGTTAAAAGTTTTTTACGATCTGTAACTTGAGGCTTGGGAACAACGGAACACCGTTTTTGTACTTTTATGACTACTGGTTGACTCACTTTAAAATCTTTTACAATTTCTCGGGTAGAACAGCCTCTTTCATGGCCCGGATGCTTTCCTCGGTGCCATTATTTATTATTGTTAGGTATTTTTTTGATTTTTGTTCAAAAATTTGCACAACATTTTTACCACACGAGATTTAAATAATGTCGAGCTTATGTCTTCTTAAAAAGAAAACTAATAAAAAGCAAAAAAAAATTTGAAAATAACGGGAGTTTTTCATTTCTTTTTTTTAAATTCTTCATAAAGCGCAGAGGTGCAAAATTGAGTATATAAGAGTTATTTTGATTTTTTTCTTATTTTCTGGTGCTTGATGCATTTTGTTACAAATTTTATATAATTTTATTAAGTACTAGATAATTAATAAGCCACTAAAAATATTTTTGGATTTGCTTTATTACTTTTATATTTATGAAACAAAAGGTGCTCAATGTACAAACATGTAATCATTTGTGCACCTCACTGTACGTGTGTATGTAGGTCTAAAACCAGTGATTTGATACAAAAACAAGAAAGTCACATACAGTAAAGGCAGAATTAGTCTTTACTCTCCGTTCCGTGAAGAATCAGCTGATCAGTTTCTGTTAAATGGGAAATATATATTTGTGGTTTGTTATTACTTTGACCTTCTGTTCCGTTCGAATCAGTAGAAAATAGAATTCAATTGCAATAATTTTAAAGATAGAACGGCCGGAAATAGAACAGGAACAGAAAGTAAAGACTAATGACACCTTAAGTATTATTGTTATGGATCTGTCTTTCATAAATGAACGAAAAAGACCGGTCATTGAAACAAACGACCGGGAACATCTCTACTTATGGTTGAATCAGGGAATCTGCACTTTATGTTTATTTTCGGCACTTTAGGTTTGCAAAATTTGCATAAAATATAAGTATTTTCAATAAAAGTAATAATCCCTAGATCATTTGCGGGATATAAAATTAGCTATAAAATTCATTGTATAACGTTAAATGACAAAACTTATGTAAACTTTACAAACAAACGTGAAACAGCACAAGAATTTTCGATATTTTGGTCAAATAACTCAGCAAATAGCAATTTTTATTCTATCGTTCGCCTTAACAAAGAGAGATATGTGTCTGGGCCTCCTGCATCTATGGCATGCCAGGGTGAAACAAGGTTAGAAGACAATATTTTATTTATTGAATTCGAAACAGTTCTACGCAAGCTTAAAATTGTTTTTGTGTATTTGTCATATGACTTGTCGTTTTTCCATGTGTTAATTCTATACAAGTGATGTAAACGCTTTCAAACATAACAGGTGTATTTTTCACGTGTACAATACATATGAAAATTTTCAAAAACATTTGACATCCTGTAATGCTTACTTGATATTTTCTTATTTTAAGCTTTTTGTGGTACCAAAAGTTCTACGTTTGAATCTTTGCATCAGCTGGGACCTGCAATTCAAAACTTTGTGGCGGCAAAATTATACATATTTCAATTGGTGGTCATTGCTTATTGAAAAGGTGTACAATTTAATAAAATATCAAATTAAAACTTATTGAAAAATTACTACTAATAAAACAAATGAAGAGTGAGCACGGAAATGTAAGTATAGATATATTTTCCATACATATATATTTTTATATTTTTTTTAGACCGATCGGGCCAAGGAAGCCGTCCTTATCTTAGTATGTAGATCTGTGGCAAGATATAAGTGCCTATATAAACCTAAAAATAATATGGGGTAAGCGATCCTAAGGTCGGCATGCACCGGTAGTCGGCATTTTTTATTTAAAGTCTAAATAATTAAAAATATCGGTGATTAGATGCATAAATATGATTTAGCTTAAATAAAAAGTACACTGACTTTCCTCCTTGAAATATTTAAATAAGACTGAGATGAGTATTTCTAATTATTATTGGACTCGTGACAACCTTTCAATTCGTGTAGATATGCCTGATTTTTAATTTTTTTGGTAAAGCTAACTTAAACAAGCAAGTTAACATCATCCAACTAATCAATATTAATTTGGTCGGACGAAGTTCACACAAAACTTAAAGCATTTCTTTGTTGTTCTCTCTGTACTCATCTTTGCACACTTGTTTTTGATTTTGTACCTACCAAGGGTGTGGCCACAAATGCAATTTTTATTTTTTAATCATTAATATTAACTGTTGTTCAGTTAATTATGAATGTAAATGTTTTTCCACTCAGGATTTGAACCGTTGATATTATAAATGAATTAAAATTTACTTTTTCGGCTTTAGGTTAATTTATTGATTTAATTTCTAAAAACATTATATTCATAAAAATATTTACAAATGTATGCGTACTTTTTCAAAGAAAATAAGAAAATTAGACGCAAGCAGAAAGGAATGCTGCTTGCGTCAACATTCTTCGCATACATTTGTAAATAATTTTTCTTTCTAAAAACTTAACTTGTTCATACTTCATTTGAACAATAAAATTTTTATTATTTTACTTTAATTGTGCTTGATTCCTTCAAATATAAATATTTCATGATATTCTCATGAAATATTTATTATAATGAATTACTGTGGGAAAGCATATCCATATGGCCATTTCGCTACTGCTTGTATAGCTCATCAGTGGATTTTATCCAAATTTTGTAAAGAGGTTTTCTTATATAATAATGATTCCAAATAATAAATTTTCTTTTTAAATAAAAATTTTATTTCTTTTTTTTTTAAATAAAATTTTTTGTATTAAAAACTAGTATTTTACTATAAAAATTAATTTATTTCCCTTTAAGTAGTACTTTGCCAAAGGTTACTTAAAGTTGGGGTAATATTTGTTCATGCTTTCACTTTTGAATCGTAGAGTTAATAGCCTAAAATTTTTAAAGAACCCTTTTTTAATTCACTGTACTGTAACCCATTTAACCTGCCCAAAGGAAAAATCTGATAAAATTATTTTAAAAAATTCTACGTCTTTCCGTTAATTTGGTTAAAATATCAGGTGAGGAGAAGTTTAATGCCACACTGCATCCCGAGAAAACAAATAACAAGTTTTTTTGTTTTCTCTTAATTTTGCCTTATAATTATTTACATATGTATGTACTTTCCCTAAAGTATATAAAATTAATAATTTGAAAACAAGTGGCTAACAGCAAACTGGTCTTCGCTCATCCCTGCCAGCCTGAGACAAGTTATTACATGGTTCTTTAAAGCCGTAACAGAATTACATATATATTTAGAATTGGTCAAGCGGTCACTTATCATATATATGAATGAAAACTCATGATCACATTAGAATATCGTGGAACAGAAACATATTGTTCATATCATTAAGCTACCAAGGTTAACAGACATATGTACAAGCGTACATATGTACTTCTGTAGCAATTAACTTGACAGAAGCTATAACACAAAAATAAAAGAGGTCTCACCTCACTTATAATGCGGTAATTTAAGTTTTTTTACTTAACATTTGATTATGCATAAAACAAAAATCAAATTAAATAAAAATTAATTGTATAAGAGGAAAAAAAGCATATAAGTAAGGGAACAAAAATTTTAAATTTAAAAACAAAAAAAAAAACAAAGATAAATAGTAAAACAAAAAATAAAGAAAATCAAAAATTTGGAAAAAAGTATAAATAAAAAATATATGTTTGTATCTGGCAACGTACGGAGGGAAATGCGTGTAAGAAAAAAAGATTAAAAATTTTTTTTTATTAAACCGTTAAATAAGTTGTATATAAATTTTTCGAGTATCAGCCGTCAGTTCTAATTTAATACATATGTACATACATTGAAGAAAAAAAGAAAAAGTTAAAGGCAAACAAGAAAAACAAAAAAGAGAAAATAAAATTAATACACAGTGCTAAAATTCGAAACAAAATTGACTCTTCTTAAGAATTCAACAGATTTGTGCTCCTTATACTTAACAGTCACGTGAGTTAGCGACTGTCATGCATAAACATGTTAATAAACATATACATGTTATTTCCCTAATATTCTTTTAAGATAACAAGTAAATTTCCACAGATGATGAGAGAGTAATTAGTAACTAGACAT
Organism: Cistogaster globosa; assembly: GCA_937654795.1. Classification (NCBI taxonomy): domain Eukaryota; kingdom Metazoa; phylum Arthropoda; class Insecta; order Diptera; family Tachinidae; genus Cistogaster; species Cistogaster globosa. The sequence goes on from OW569403.1 coordinate 86,014,295, forward strand.
ATCATAAACAACAATTTATGTAAACACACTTAAACAACCCTAACTAAACATGTAAAATAATCTAAACTACTGAACAAAGGAATAAGATAAAAAGGGTCAAACAAATATCATAAATATACAAATATTGTAAAGATCATAAAATATCATAAATATACCAATATTGTAAAGATCAGAAAATATCATAAATATACAAATATTGTAAAGATCATAAAATATCATAAATATTGTAAGCATATGTACAAAACATGTTCTTTATATCTTTGTTCCATAATATCCATTAAGACAAAGGAAATATTATTTGTAACAAATTAGTATTTAAAAAGATATTTTTGGAATTTAGAAAGGTAGTTAAGATTTAGCATAAGTACTGAACGGAACTCATTTTTAAGATAAATAAAAAATCGTGTAGCCGACCAAAAAATTATATATTTATTTAACTTAAAAACATAGAATTTAATTGGCGATCCTGCCAGGAGCAACATATACTTTGTTGTTTCAGCGAGATGGACCATCGGAATCCTTGTCGCAGCAAGGACATATAAATCTTCATAGAAGAAAAAATAAATAATTCTCCATAGAAGAGGACATGGTTTAAACAAAGTACTCAGTAAAAAGTTACATATGTGAATAATTTTTTAAAGTAAAAAAAGCCCAATAATAAGGTCATGTATAGATGTCAAAAAAAAGAACTATATTTGATAAATTACGCCCCTTAGAGCATATAGAAGAAACGACTATGTCAAATACCGTAGAAATCGAATTGCTTACACAGCAAATGGCGTCATTACAAGCCATGATGCAGACAATGATACAGCAACATACAGCGGAAGTTAATGCACTGAAACATCAAATACAACAGGTAGGAGTAAGCCCTCTTATAAACCAACCTCGACCCGCACCACTGGAAGCAATAGAAACAAGAATTACAAACCCCAATGAAGTCAAGTTAGAAGTTTTTAAATCACTCCCCATATTTGATGGTGAAATCACAAAATACCGAGTATGGAGAGAGGATACATCTCGTATGATGGATAGCATAGAGCCTCTCAAGGGCACAAGTATCTATTCACAAGCATTACAAAGAGTCAAGACAAAAATACAAGGAGCAGCAGCACAGGTTTTGGCAAATCATGGCACTATATTCAATTTTGATGCCATTTAAAATAGACTCGACTACACTTATGCAGATACACGTCCCCTGTACGTTTTGCAGAAGGAAATGAAAAGGTGCTATCAGGGAAGAAAAACCCTAGAAGAATTTCATGATTAAATAAATAAAAGCTTGAGCCTGATAATTTAAAAAATATTGATGTCCGGATATGGACAAGAAGCCACACAAGATTCCGTCAGAGTATTTATAACGGGAGTTAACAATACGTTTGTACAATCCACAATATATGCAAACGCTCCAAAAAATTTGGAGCATGCATACACTATTGCACGCACCATTGAGCATGACAATAGACATCAGAACTTGAAGCTGTCATATGAATCTAAACATCCGCAGAAGTCAACTCAGAGGTATCCACCACGGCAACAATTTTCCCAACAACAGTTTTTCCAACAACCAAGGCAACAGTTCTCAACAAAACAACATTTCAACAAATTCCAACCACGACCAGAGCCCATGGATGAAAGTTCCGGCAACACAATCCAGCGACAACCCACATACTTTAACTCAAACCATCAATACAACAATCAACCATGGAAACGACAACATGAGCCCAGTGGAAATTTCCAACAGAACAAACTAATGAGACATAACAACATCACCACTGAAAACTAGCAGCATCATGGGAGAACCAGGTACTGTAAATAAACTATTTGTTAAGAATCTAAAGCTAAAAAACGTCACTAGTTAATACCAAACAAACACTAAAATTTCTCGGCAGGAACATAGATTTCTTCGAGTTAGATAACATGGGAAAAACCGATTTTATATTAGGATGGAAGGGAGTAAATATGCTAAACGCAACAATAGATAGTAGAAACATGACATTTACAACAAATAGAACTGAAGAAATTAGTAATATAAACTATTCCATAGGTAATGAATTATATAAAGAAGATATAGATAAGTTGATGAAGGATAACAGTGGCATAGGACCATTACCCTTCACTACAACGATTGAAGCCACGATTAGGACAAAAACAGACGAACCCATTTGGACGAAGCAGTACCCATACCCCATAGCGGATAACGACTTCGTAAACAATGAAATTAGGAAGTTATTACAAGATGGTATAATCCAACGTATTAATAGCCCATATAATTCACCCATTTGGACTGTTCCAAAAAAAGGAGTAGACGAAACAGGTCGACAAAAATGTCTATGGTCGTTGATTTTAAAAATTAAATTCAAATACGATAACAGACAGATATATTATTCCTGACGTAAACATGACGATACAAAACTTAGGAAAAGCCAAATATTTTACAACTTTAGATGTAGAATCAGGATTCCATCAGGTTAAAATTAAGGAAGAAGATAGAGAAAAAACTGCATTCTGTGTAAATGGTGGCAAGTACGAATTTTTGCGTATGCCGTTTGGACTAAAAAATGCTCCTTCAATATTTCAAAGATGTGTTGATGATACGCCTATAAGTTTTAGGCACAGAAAAATAAAAACAGATGATCAAATCGCTCAATGTGATAAAAACTTTTGCAAGAACTATTTGGAAAAAAAAACATTTGTAGGACAAATAATGAAACAGACACATTTATACTTCCACTACTCAACAATAGAAACAGTAAATGCGAGGTCATTCAAGAATATAATAATCCGATAACGGAAATTGACGAAGGTTTCATATTATTGGATGGAACTCATCAAATTGACAATATCACTACTACAGGAATAACTCTAGTAAAATATACTGACAAAGTTAGAATAGATAACAATACTTACAGGAATATACATGACAGACTCATAGAGGCTATCCACACAAAACATGATGAAGATTTTGAAATCATAAACATTCTCACCTCAGATCGTAAAAGCGCATTTAAATATATCGACTCATTAAAAAGATAAGTCATTCCATACGAGGAACACCGTATACGTTCAACTTTCTATACACTATTTTTCATAGCTATAATTTCAGAAATATACTATATTGGGCTTAAAATATTTAAATATGTATTAATATATAAAAGAAAACATACAGAACAAAACTTTAGAATTTATTACAATCAACAAGAAAGAAAGAAAGAAGTATTAGAGATCGGGACGCTCTCGTTTTAACCCAGGGGAGAGTTAGCGACGCTCATGCATAAACATGTTAATAAACATATACATGTTATTTCCCTAATATTCTTTTAAGATAACAAGTAAATTTTCACAGATGATAAGAGGGTAATTAGTAACTAGTGTAGTGTGTTAGTCAAACTCATCCACAGTTGGTCACGTTATTCCAACTATTTAAAATAACAATTGATTCCTCCAAAATAAAAAGTGCAAACTTTACATATATTTTTTACCATATTCAAGAACGTAAACAATCAATTGCGATGACATGCATACTTATTGTATCATCAAGAATTTGGAAGGAATCAAATTGCACAAAATTGAATTTGCTGATTTAAAGTTTCACACATTTAATAATAACAAATAATAACTGTATTGTAAGCAAAATTATGTATAAAATTTTAGTAGAAATAGCGGTAAGAATTATTGAATAAAATTATAAACTTTCTTGTAACCAACAAAAGAGTGTCCTCATTATTCTAACTGAGCACCTAACAATGCTTAGAAGAATCAAAACGTGCTGTGGCTAAGCGCAGCATTATAAAACCCTTAGCAGCCTGCCTTTACTAAAATACATACATTATATGGCGATCCTGCCAACCAATCTGTAGACTTTGAAAACTTAAAAAAAACGATAGATCCTGCGAAACTAACTGAAACACTATATCCTGATTTTTTTTTAAAGCATTGATGGAAGAAAGTCCTTCAAGAGAATACATAAACGCAATATTTGCAAAATACTACAGCGAGGAATACATCCCACAAGGACAAACCGAAGAAGACTATCCTAGATACACTCCTGCACCAGTCAACAGCGGCCCCAAGCCAATCACTATCGAAGAATACAAAAAGATGACACAAAAAAGGACAGAGGTACCAAAATTCGAAACAAAGAAAAAATCAAAAAGAGTTGGAAAAAAGAAACAACTAAAAAAGAAAAGACAGGAAATAATAAGATTAATAGGATTAACAGTAGGTGAACAAAAAAGAAAGCTATACCTTGAGCTAAAATCCTTAAATGGGAAACCAAAAATCGAAAACAGAGGTGGTCATCAATATCAACAGCAATAGCCCAGAACGAAGTATGGACTTCGGAACAATATAATATGCCTTTTGCATATTATGTCTAGGTGTAATAATATTTTTAATTTTTAAATTAAACAAATATTTTAAGAATTATGTGCAGAAAAAAGCTGTTGTACAGGGATTAATATAAATAACAAACAAACAAAATTTTTTTCTCTCTTATCAAGTATAAATTAATATTCTATGGAATCAGTAATAAATAAATTAGAAAAAATCCTAATAAATTTTAAGAAATCAGGATCAAGGGGATATCAGGAGGCAACGCTGATAAGTAAGTTAGAAGAAATATATTTGTTAAAAATAGAATTTTATGACTCTATAAATAAAACGTTCAAAACAGAAGACACAGAAATAAAAACAGAACAATTTGAGAAATACTACAATAGAGCGAAAGCTCTTTTCGAACAAGCCCAAACAACACTCAATAATCAACAGCAAAATTTATTAGATATGGTAACTTTTAATTTAGAGACCTCTATAAAAATTATTCCTGAATTCAAAGGAAATTATAAGGACTTACAATCATTCCTAACAATAGTAGAATTAATAGACAAAACTTTAGATAATACAAATAAAGCAATTGTTTATAATGCTAAACTAACAAACCTAGGAACGTTCCAAGAACTGAAAGAATCTTTGACCAATAGATATAAGTCGAATAGGACTATTTCTCAGATCAAACGTTGTTAAGCAAATTTACCCAGAAGACAATGACTGTGAATACTTATCATGGGAAATTATTAGAACTGGTAACTGAATTGAATGAATTGCAGATTAAAAATATAGAAAATTGCAATTAAATTCAGGCTGCAACGGTAAAACAAATCAACGGTGATTACTCCCTGAACGTATTTGAGAACGGTTTAAAAGGATAACTTAAACCTACAGCATTTGCATCAAGACCTAAAAATCTAGATGAGGCGTTACAATTGGCCTTAGAGCTAGAAAAAGAATTCGCTACTAACACGGAAAAAGTTTTGTATTTCTCGAATAATAGAAATCGGGGAAATAACCAAAGAAATTTTAACAATAGAAATAACAATTTTTTTAATAATAATAACAATAATAGAAGAAATAATTTTGGTCCTAACAGCAACAGAAATAATTACAGCAATAATAAAACAAATTACAACAACAAATGGGTCAAATAATAACAACAATAACAATGGTGGTAATAATACTAATACTAGAAGAAATAGACCAACAAAATATAGCAACAACAATTCTGGTAATAATTATAATAATAACCGAAATGGTGTTAGATATAATAATAGTAATAATAATAATTATCGCAATCAAAACAACGGAAATAATCGGAATAGAAATTTTCAGAATAGAAATGTGCACTACGTACAGGAAAACTACGAGGACCCGGACGTGGGACAAGGAACTGTACTAACCCACTATCCGGAGGACCAATAATACGATTAGATAATGTTTTCCAAATATCGAATAACATTACAAACTTCATTGAATTAAACTTAGCCAAAATTTAAAACTTACATTTTTAATAGACACTGGAGCAGACTCCATATATATCGACAAAGAAAGATAAATTAGCTTTACAGGTATCACTACAGAAATAATTAAATCTATAGGAACATCAGAATTAAATTTCACAATAAACGATTTCACCGAACAATATAAATTTCACATCCTTGATGAAGAATTTCCAATACCAACGGACGGAATCTTAGGAAGGGATTTCTTTTCAAGATTCTTATGCAAGATTGACTATGAAACTTTTACGCTAACACTTACTTTAAGGAATGAAGAGATTACTGTACCTATGAAATCATGGATAAATAAAAATTATTGCATAAAGGTAGAAAAACGATCTGAAAGTATTCATCCTATAAATTTGTATATATGTGAGGACAGCATTATTCTTAATAAAGAAATTAAACCAAGTATATTTGTAAGTAATACAATAGTACCAGGAAAAGAAAATCACCATGTCAAAATACTCAATACAACAGATAACGACATTTTAGAAAACATTGATTTTGAGATAGAACCTCTACAAAACTACACAATAGTACAAAGTACACATAGACCTAGAGAAACAAATTTCAGCGAAGACAGGTTCAGCAAACTAATAGACACCTTAAAAATTGACGTTAAGGATGAAAAAGCAAGAACAGAATTCATACAGATTTTCAAAGACTATGAAGACATTTTTCATTTGAAAGGAGAGACATTAACTTCTAATAATTTTTATACACAAAATTTAAAAATCTCCGACAATACACCAGTTTATATAAAGAACTATAGATTACCACATACACAACATTATGAAATTAATGATCAAGTACAACAATGATTAGACGAAGACATCATTGAACCATCAACTAGTGCATATTATTTACCATTATTGGTAGTGCCGAAAAAGAGCGAGAGTGGAAAGAAAATGGAGACTAGTCGTAGATTTTCGACAACTCAACAAACAGATAGTAAATGATAAATTTCCATTAACAATACTAGAGGATGTATTAGACCGTTTAGGAAGAGCAAAATATTTTTCAACTCTAGACATGACCAGCTAATTTCATCAAATAAATTTAGACGAGGATTCGAGACATCTAACGGCATTTTCAACTAGGGATGCTCATTATCAATTTAAACGATTACCATTTGGTTTGAAGATTTCTTGCAATAATTTTCAAAAGAATGTTAACAATAGCATTAAGTGGCTTAGACTCCAAAGCATTTTTATACGTTGACGATATTATTGTATTTGGATGCAGTTTAAAACATCATAATGAAAACTTGGTGAAAGTATTCGAACGTTTGTCAAAATATAACTTAAAATTAAATGCATCAAAATGTTTATTTTTGAAATCCGAAGTAATTTATTTAGGACACCAAATAACGAGAAACGGAATATAAACAGATCTTTCACAACACAAGGTAATAGAAGAATATCCAGTTCCAAAAGACAAGGATGAGGTTAAAAGGTTTGTAGCATTTTGTAATTATTATAGACGTTTCATAAAAGATTTTGCTAAAATCACAAAGTGTCTTAACGACCAGACTAAAAAAAGAAAGGAATTTGAATGGACTGAAGATTGTCAACAAGCTTTTGACCTATTAAAAACGAAATTAATTAGCGTACCAATATTAAGATATTCAGATTTTGAACAACCCTTTATATTGACTACTGACGAATCGAATTATGCATTAGGAGCTGTTTTATCACAGGGAAAAATAGGAGAAGATTTGCCGATTTCTTATGCTAGCAAAACTGTAGGAAAGCATGATTTAAATAAACCAGTGATTGAGAAAGAACTACTCGCGATCCACTGGGGTATACAATTCTTCAGACCATATTTGTATGTTAGAAAGTTTATTGTGGTAACGGATCACAGACCACTTGTTTCACTTTTTTCACATAAAAATCCTTCATCTAAGTTGACTAGGATACGAATAGATCTATCGGACTATGATTTTGAAATCGTTTATAAGAAAGGAAAAATAAATACGAACGCAGATGCTCTGCCAAGAATAAAATTAGATTCTGAGATGTTAAAAAATATGATACCTATAGAAGAAGACAAAAGTAAACCATCAAAAATTTTAGTAACAACACGTGGAATGAAAGCAAAGGAAAATACTGAAAATGTGGAAATGAATAATATGAATGACATATCACAAGGCCAACATAAAAATCATATGTGGGAATGTACATCTCTACAAGATATAAAGAATATACGCAAATTAAAATTTAATATTATAAAAACCGGTATAAGAAATATGAAAAATTGACCCAAGGATGGTACCATAGAAACTAAAAATAATAGCTTTGTAATGAACGTTAATGAAGATATAGCAAAATACGTTTTGTCACTGGAGAAGTTAATGATTTATATGCACAAGCAAAATATAAAAAATCTTGCTTTATCATGCGAAGATAATATTTTTGAGCTCATATCATATAGATATTTGACCAAAATTTATAATGAGGTATACCAGAAATTATTGAAATCAAACAAATATAGAAACTATGAATTGAATATTATATTATATAAACCTTTGCAACACATTACGAATAAAAGAACGCAAATGAAACTTATAGAACAATTCCACAATCCACCAATATCAGGACATTTTGGTATAAGAAAAACTGTCCTAAAACTAAAACAACGTTACGTATGGAAAAATATGTGAAAGATGGTTAGAGATTATATTAACAAGTGCGATAAATGTTTAAGAAATAAACAAACGAAGCACATTAAAGAAGAAATGATCATAACAGAAAGTCCTAACACTATTTTTGAGACAATAGAAACAGATACCGTTGAACCTTTAAGAATATCTAATGGTTACAGATACATACTTACAATGCAATGTGAATTAACAAAATATGTAATAGCACATCCAATTGAAACAAAAGACGCTAAAAATATTGCTAAAACGTTAGTTGAGCAATTTACGGATGTTGAGCAATGGTACGGATGTTTTAAAAATTTAAAATCTGATAGAGGTATTGAATTTAATAACGAGTTATTGAAAGAAGTCTGTAATTTGTTAAATATAAACCAAAAATTTTCAGCACTCTATCACCATCAGTCAATAGGTTGTATAGAACGTAACTATCGTGTATTAAATGAATATTTATTAAATTTTGTTGATGATCATGAATGGGACAAATGGGTAACATGCTATACATTTGCATATAAAACGACACCACATATTGACACTAACTATTCACCTTACGAGTTAATCTACGGTAAACTAGCAGCATTACCAACAGACAAAATACAAAACACAAGTAAATGTTATGACATGGAAAATTAAGCAAATGAAATAAAAATAAGATTAAAGAGATCTTTAGAGAATGCTAAAAAATTAATAGACATAGCTAAACAAAAATCAAAAGAAATTTATGACAAAAATACAAACATTAGTAATTTTAATATAGGAGATTTGGTATTAATAAAATTAGAATCTCGAAAAAAGAATCAGAGCCCATACAAGGGACCATATAAAATAATAAAAAGATTAGGAGTAAATTCATTACTAAAGGTTAATAACTTAGAAAAAATTTACCATAATAATATCCTTAAATTGTATAAACCTAAGAATAAATGTAAGCAATTAAAATACAATTTATAATAGTTATTACAGCAATTAAAAATTATTTATATTAACTACTTCAAATTTTAATATACATATTGCTAAAAGCAATATTACATATACTACATATTATATGGCATTTTGAAAGAATTAATTAATTTACTATATTTTAAACATATCTTAGATTTAATTCATTTCATTTCAATCATGAATTCGATCTTGAGGACGGAGGTGTGTGTGTTGGTCACATTCATCCACAGTTAGTCACGTTATTCCAATTATTTAAAATAACAATTGATTCCTCCAAAATAAAAAGTGCAAACTTAACATATTTTTTTTACCATATTCAAGAACGTAAACAATCAATTGCGATGACATACATACATATTGTATCGTCAAGAATTTGGAAGGAATCAAATTGCACAAAATTGAATTTGCTGATTTAAAGTTTCACACACTCAATAATAACAAATAATAACTGTATTGTAAGCAAAATTATGTATAAAATTTTAGTATAAATAGCGGTAAGAATTATTGAAAAAAATTAGAAACTTTCTTGTAACCAACAAAAGAGTGTTCTCATTATTCTAACTGAGCACCTAACAGTGCTTAGAAAAATCAAAACGTGCTGTGGCTAAGCGCAGCATTATAAAACCCTTAGCAGCCCGCCTTTACTAAAATACATACATTATACTAGACATATCATAAACAACAATTTATGTAAACACACTTAAACAACCCTAACTAAACATGAAAAATAATCTAAACTACTGAACAAAGGAATAAGATAAAAAGGGTCAAACAAATATCATAAATATACAAATATTGTAAAGATCATAAAATATCATAAATGTACAAATATTGTAAAGATCATAAAATATCATAAATATACAAATATTGTAAAGATCATAATATATCATAAATATACAAATATTGTAAAGATCATACAATATCATAAATATTGTAAGCATATGTACAAAACATGTTCTTTATGTCTTTGTTCCAAAATATCCATTAAGACAAAGGAAATATTATTTGTAACAAATTAGTATTTAAAAAGATATTTTTGGAATTTAGAAAGGTAGTTAAGATTTAGCATAAGTACTGAACGGAACTCATTTTTAAGATAAATAAAAAATCGTGTAGCCGACCAAATAATTATATATTTATTTAACTTAAAAACATAGAATTTAATTGGCGATCCTGCCAGAAGCAGCATATACTTTGTTGTTTCAGCGAGATGGACCATCGGAATCCTTGTCGCAGCAAGGACATATAAATCTTCATAGAAGAAAAAATAAATAATTCTCCATAGATGAGGACATGGTTTAAACAAAGTACTCAGTAAAACATAGAATTTAATTCGAGTGAAAACAACATAAATGGAAATTTAATATAAATGTATACAGTCGCCATCCCAGATAACATTGAAAAAAATTTTCTAATTAACACAGTTATTTTATTTTAACAAATAAAGGTAATTAATTTTTCTTAAAATACAGTCAATCACATTTATACAATAAATAATAAAGAAGAAAATAATTCGTCATTCTTTTATATAAAATCTCATTAAACTAAAAGTTTTTATATTTTTCCTACAGAGAAAAGAAGAACAGAAAATCCTTTTCTCTAATTAAATTTAAAATGTTCTGGTAAAGTTTGTAGTTTTTTCTCTTAAACATAATGATCTTAAAGATAAGTACATAACAGAATTTTTTTCATACTCTTGTTTTGATGAAACTTTAAATTTTCACTCAACTTTGTCAAATCTCTATATTTTCTTAAACATATTGAGTTTTAAATTAGATTTTGTATATGTATGTATGTGTTTTATTTTCTTACACATAAATATTTTTTTGCAGATTGTACTGGCAATGTTTGCGCTTCTTTTGAAATTTCTAGAAAATTTTATAATATATGGAGCTATTTTCTTGAACCTATAAATTTGGCGCACTTAAGGTTTCTTTAAATCAGAATCTATTGTCATAATAAATTTGTGTTTTTTAATTTCTTAAACAAAGTGAATTAATAAAATTTTAATTCGAGAGTAAAAATAAAAAAAAAAAATTGTGTGTCTTTTAAAATTATGCCGTGTGCAGGGTGGCTTAAATCAATTGTAACCAGGGTTCTCATATTTCTTTTATGTCGTATCCCCAAGTAGATAAATTTTATCCCAATAAATCCCAACTGCATATAATATTATTTATTTTTAAATTCAATTTAAATATTAACATACGTTTTTTACCAAAATCTGAATCTAAAAGTTTCATCTAAATGTTCAATATTTTGAGTTAAGCCTGTGAAGCATTTCTGAAGATGGAAAAAAAAGTGTCACAAAAAATTGTATTATTTTTAAAATGTGTTTTATTTCTGAATAGAGATTCGAACAGCTGCAATTAAATTTTATTTCTTATTTTGGTTTTCATTGAATTTATTGCTGAAAAAGCAAAATTAATTTTTTGAATTTACGGAGAGACTTACCTGTCATTATTTTTAACAACGTTTTTTGTTACCATACTAGGAAAAAAATAAAATTAAAATAACCAAAAACATAAAAGAAAAATCCTCAAAAATCTCTTTAAACCCTCAAAACGCAAAATATATCCTCAAAGAATTCTTCTATCCTAAAGTGAAATTTTCATACCCAAATTACCTAATTTGACAACACTAGTTATTCGCGTGTTTATATATTCTCAATTCATTTTGTTAATATTTTTTACAAAATGTTGTTGTGTTTTATTCTATTAGCCGAAAAGAACAATAAGACAAAATAAAAACATTCTTGTGTATTAACAATCCAATCAGCAAGAATGTACGTTAAACACTATCATTGGCTGGTTTCTCAGAGGTCCCATGAAAACCCAGGCTATTCAGTCTTGCACAACCTCAGTGCAAACATTAAACACCGAAAATCTCAACGACCACTTAAAACAGTTTTGGGAGCAGGAAGAAGTTCCTGAGACTCATCCAAGTTCAGTTAAAGATGAGGTACGTGAAACGCACTACAGAGAAACTTCCACTCGCCAAGCAGATGGTAGTAAGATTACCATTTAAGACAGAATTTCCCGTAGAAATATTTCTTGGCTTGTCCCGTTTTGTCGCACTAGCTCAGTGCTCGGGAATGGAAAAAAATCTTGCTAAAAATCCGGAACTTTGATCTCAATTGAATGAATACTTGGCTTTCAATCACATGGAAGAAACTTCCTCCCATGAAATCTTACCTCAAAGCAAGTACAATTCGTACTACTTGGCACAACATGCGGTTGTTCGCCCAAAACATAAAACCACAAAAGTCAGTATAGTATTCAATGCTTAAAGAAAAACAACAGCTCTATTTTCTCTCATTGATATTTGCTATACTGGTCCAACATGACAGGAGAATTTAATAACAATAATTCTTAATTGGAAGTGTTATAATATGTTTTCAGATATATCGTCAAATAATAAAACATGTATCGTCAAATATTAGAACATGTATCTTCAAATATACGAACATGCAGCAGATCGACCCTTTCAGAGAATTGTATTTCAACCTCAACCTAGCAGTCCAATTAAAGATTACCAATTAAAAACTGTAACTTTCGGGGTAAGTTGTGCACCATGTCTTGTCATACGAACCCTTCTACAACTTTCCTTTGAATTTGTTTGCCTAAAAGCATCAGTTGTTCTCCGACAGATGCATTTCCCCTAAAAAATATCACTGCAAATGTCTCTAAACTGCTTTCTTATCTACAAAAAGAAGATCTTTACGACTTAGATTTTCTTCGGGTTGAAAAATCAAGCTAAACAAAGACGCTTAGCATTAACTGGAAAACTCTCTTAAACAAATTTAATTACAGCTTTACACAAGTTGATCAATCTACGAGAATGACTAAACGCAAAATTCTTTTGTTTGTTGCGAAAGTTTTTAACTCTGTAGGATGGTTGGCTCCAACAGTAGTTAAGAGCTAAGATACTTATGCAGCAGATATGGTTGGAAGGGCTACATTGGGATGAATTAATTTCGCCTGAATATCTTAATCATTGGAATTAATAAGTGCCAGATATCTTAAAAATAGATACAATTTTTATTTCCGTCAGATGTTGTACAGTTTCACGGATTTTGTGATGCTTCTAAAGCCGCATACTGTGTAAATTCGATGCCAATCGAAATCTTTAATACTTTCTCAAATTTGTTACTATCTAAATATAAAGTAGCACCTATTCAGACAACTGATGTGAGGTGTGTGCGTTAGTGTGTTGGTTAGGGGACCCAAATATATTTATATGGAGCAAGTGTATTAGGTCGGGTGGGCCAGAGGGAAACACCATCATTTTGTCCTTCTTGATTTTTTCGTAACATTGTTGTCGTTTACTTGGGCTGCATCTGTTGGTCTGGACCTGCCCTGGTATTGCTGCCAGTTAGCTCGTAACTGGCTTCACAGATTATGTAAAGTAATATAATCTATTATTTTCTTCTTCATTTGCCTACGCTGCAATTAATGTAACCTGCTTGTTTTTTAATTTAATTTAATTTTAAGGGACATTTTTCTTATATCGCTTATATCTTTTATCGCTGCTTTACAATATAGTAGGTTAAAACCACCTTTTATAGCATTGTCTCTTTTCCTTATTTTCAGTTATGGCAAAGTATTTAATATCAGTTCTAACTAATTTCATCTACTACCTCTGCTTCTTTTCAATTTAAACACCTTATGCTCCATGCTCCTTAACAAACTTCTGTTTCTGAATTCTGTTCTTAGTATCATTTTTGTTTTAATTATTTGATTGATATTCGAAGAAGTAAGTGATTGGTTTACTATGCCCTATTTTGGCTGAGGCGATATTAACCTTAGTGGTTTCCCAGGATAAAAGTTTCGCAGGATGCAAGCTGTTGCTTAATTGAAAATTTTCTTAATTATATACTGCGATATTCCCTGCTCATCCTTTTTTTTTAATGGTAACTCAAATAATGTAAAGGAAATAAGTACAAATAATGCTGCAGCATGAACTGTCAAGTAACTATTGATAGAATAAAGGCAAAAATGTGAAGTAAAATTCAACCACATTTAACAATAAAAAATAATAATCCCTAGATCATTTACGGGAAACAAAATTAGCTATAAAATTCATTGTATAACGTTAAATGACAAAACTTATGTAAACTTCACAAACAAACGTGAAACAGCGCAAGAATTTTCGATATTTTGGTCAAATGACTCAGCAAATAGCAATTTTTATTCTATCGTTCGCCTTAACAAAGAGAGATATGTGTCTGGACCTCCTGCATCTATGGCATGCCAGAGTGAAACAAGGTTAGAGGACAATATTTTATTTATTGAATTCGAAACAGTTCTACGCAAGCTTAAAATTGTTTTTGTGTATTTGTCATATGACTTGTCGTTTTTCCATGTGTTAATTCTATACAAGTGATGTAAACGCTTTCAAACATAACAGGTGTAATTTTCACTTGTACAATACATATGAAAATTTTCAAAAACATTTGACATCCTGTAATGCTTACTTGATATTTTCTTATTTTAAGCTTATTGTGGTACCAAAAGTACTACGTTTGCATCTTTGTATCAGCTGGGACCTGAGTTCGAAACTTTGTGGCGGCAAAATTATACATATTTTAATTGGTGGTCATTGCTTATTGAAAAAAGTGTACAATTTAATAAAATATCAAATTAAAACTTATTGAAAAATTACTACTACGAGGGCTGCTCTATATATTTCTGGCCTAATAGTGAAAATGCAAATATTTATAATCAAAAATGGTTTTATTGTTTTTCAAAGTATTCTCCAGCATGATTTATACACTTTTGCATGCGCTCAAACCAGTTGTCGAAGCACTTTTTCCACTCCGATTTAGACACCTCTAAAACATGGTTTTTGAACACTTCAACAGCTTCTTCTGGCGACGAAAATCGTTGACCACGCATTTTTTTCTTGATGTGCGGAAACAAGAAGAAGTCATTAGGTGCCAAGTCAGGGCTGTACGGCGGATGACCCATTAATTCGACGATTGGGCCGGTCAAAAACGCTCTGGTTTGAGCCGATGTGTGAGAGCTCGCATTGTCATGGTGAACAATGATCCGTCTTCTCTTGTTGGTTTTTCGAATTTCTCCGATGACTTCAAGCAAACAAATTGTAGTGTACTACTCAGAAGTGATCGTCCTACGTTGCTCAAGCGAAACAGTCGCCATATGACCAGTTTTGCCGAAGAAACAGGCGACCAATTGCTTCGAAGTGCTTCTTCCACGAACAACTTTCGTTGGATTTTGCTCGTCTTTGAAGACCCACACGGTCGATTGTTGTTTCGTTTCGGGCTCATACGCATAGATTCGTCACCTGTGGCGATCTTATAAACGTCTTTTGAAGCACCGCAATCGTATTTTTGCAACATTTCTTTGCACCAATCGACACGAGCCTTTTTTTGAGCGACTTTCAAATTGTGCGGGATCCAACGAGAATAAACCTTTTTTACGGCCAGGTGTTCATGCAGTATCGAATGTATGCTGGAGGAAGAAATGTCCAAGGATGTCTCTATCTCTCGGTATGTCGCATGTCGATCTTGCATTATGAGTTCACGCACGGCATCAATGTTCTCTGGCACAACAGCCGTTTTTGGACGACCTTCACGGAATTTCTCTTTGAGCGAGCTTCGGCCACAATTAAATTCATTATACCAATTTTTCACAGTGCTATAGGATGGTGCTTCATCGCCATACAAAGATTTAAGTTCATCAATGCACTCTTGTCGTGATAATCCACGTCGAAAGTTGTGAAAAATGAAATGATGATTAATTCAATTTTTGTCTATATTAATTTTTTCAAGTCACTGTAAACAACACAAATAATGGTCGTACGTCAAAAGGTTTTAAGTACGATTATGGTTAAAAATGACAAACTTTCCAATGGAAATGTCAGATTGCACTTGGCAGCACTCAGTGTTGCCAGGCCAGAAGTATATATAGCAGCCCTCGTAATAAAACAAATGAAGAGTGAGTACGGAAATGTAAGTATAGATATATTATATATATATATATATATATATATATATATATATATATATATATATATATATATATATATATATGTATATATATACTTTTATATTTTTCTTTGAGACCGATTGGGCCAAGGAAGCCGTCCTTATCTTAGTATGTAGATCTGTGGCAAAGATATAAATGCCTATATAAACCTAAAAATAATATGGGGTAAGCGATCCTAAGGTCAGCATGCACCAGTAGTCGTCATTTTTTATTTAAAGTCTAAATAATTAAAAATTTCGGTGATTTTATGCATAAATATGATTTAGCTTAAATAAAAAGTACACTGATTTCCCTCCTTGAAATATTTAAATAATACTGAGATGAGTATTTTTTTATTATTATTGGCCTCATTCAGTGACAACCTTTCAATTCGTGTAGATATGCCTGTTTTTTTAAAAAAAATTTTATGGTAAAGCTAACTTAAACAGCAAGTTAACATCATCCAGCTTATCAATATTAATTTGGTCGGACGAAGTTCACACACAACCTAAAGCATTTCTTTGTTGTTCTCTCTGTTCTCATCTTTGCACACTTGTTTTTGATTTTGTACCTACCAAGGGTGTGGCCACAAATGCAATTTTTGTTTTTAAATCATTCATACTTGTTTCTTCCCAACATTACTGATCATATTAACTGTTGTTCAGTTAAGTACGAATGTAAATGTTTTCCCACTCAGGATTTAAACCGTTGATATTATAAACGAATTGAAATTTACTTTTTCGGCTTTAGGTTAATTTATTGATTTAATTTCTAAAAATTTATATTCATAAAAATATTTACAAATGTATGCGTACTTTTTCAAAGAAAATAAGAAAAATTAGACGCAAGCAGAAAGGAATGCTGCATTTTCTGGATCGCTACATCCTTCATCAACATTCTTCGCATACATTTGTAAATAATTTTTCTTTCTAAAAATTGAACTTGTTCATACTTCATTTGAACAATAAAAATTTTATTTCTTTTTAAAAATAAAATTTTTGTATTAAAAACTAGTATTTTACTATAAAAATGAATTTATTTCCTTTTAAGTAGTACTTTGCCAAACATGTTTAAAACTAATTTAAACAATTATCTCTTTAAAATTACTAGTATATATATATTGAATTGTAATAAAATAATTGTAAAAAATCGCTTATTTGAAATATTGCAATTTATTTGCTAAAAAAAATTATGGCAAGGTTACTTAAAGGAAAGGTAATATTTTTTCATGCTTTCACTTTTGAATCGTAGAGTTAATAGCCTAAAATTTTTAAAGAACTCTTTTTTAATTCACTGTACTGTAACCCATTTAGCCTGCCCAAAGGAAAAATCTGATAAAATTAATTTAAAAAATTCTACGTCTTTCCGTTAATTTCTCTTAATTTTGCCTTATAATTATTTACATATGTATGTACTTTCCCTAGAGTATAAAAAATTATAATTTGAAAACAAGTGGCTAACAGCAAACTGGTCTTCGCTAATCCCTGCCAGCCTGAGACAAGTTATTACATGGTTCTTTAAAGCCGTAACAGAATTACATATATATTTAGAATTTGTCAAGCGGTCACTTATCATATTTATGAATGAAAATTCATGATCACATTAGAATATCGTGGAACAGAATCATATTGTTCATATCATTAAGCTATCAAGGTTAACAAACATATGTTCAAGCGTACATATGTACTTCTGTAACAATTAACTTTACAGAAGCTGTAACACCAAAATAAAAGAGGTCTCACCTCACTTATAATGCGGTAATTTAAGTTTTTTACTTAACATTTGATTATGCATAAAACAGAAATCAAATTAAATAAAAAGTAATTGTATAAGAGGAAAAAAAAGCATATAAGTAAGGGAACAAAAATTTTAAATTTAAAAACAAAAAAAAAAAACAAAGATAAATAGTAAAACAAAAAATAAAGAAAATCAAAAATTTGGAAAAAAGTATAAATAAAAAATATATGTTTGTATCTGGCAACGTACGGAGAGAAATGCGTGTAAGAAAAAAAGAGTAAAAAATTTTTTTTATTAAACCGTTAAATAAGTTGTATATAAAATTTTCGAGTATCAGCCGTCAGTTCATACATTAAAGAAAAAAAGATAAAGTTAAAGAAAACAAGAAAAACAAAAAAGAGAAAACAAAATTATACACAGTGCTTAAATTCGGAACAAAATTGCCTCTTTTCAAGAATTCAACAGAGTTGTGCTCCTTATACTTAACAGTCACGTGTGAAAACAACATAAATGGAAATTTAATATAAATGTATACAGTCGCCATCCCAGATAACATTGAAAAAATTTTCTAATTAACGCAGTTATTTTATTTTAACAAATAAAGGTAGCTAATTTTTCTTAAAATACAGTTAAACACATTTATACAATAAATAATAAAGAAGAGAATAATTCGTCATTCTTTAATATAAAATCTCATTAAACTAAAAGTTTTTATATTTTTCTTACAGAGAAAAGAAGAACAGAAAATCCTTTTCTCTAATTAAATTTAAAATGTTCTGGTAAAGTTTGTAGTTTTTTCTCTTAAACATAATGATCTTAAAGATAAGTACATAACAGCATTTTTTTCATACTCTTGTTTTGATGAAAATTTAAATTTTCACTCAACTTTGTCAAATCTCTATATTTTCTTAAACATATTGAGTTTTAAATTAGATTTTGTATATGTATGTATGTGTTTTATTTTCTTACACATAAATATTTTTTTGCAGATTGTACTGGCAATGTTTGCGCTTCTTTTGAAATTTCTAGAAAATTTTATAATATATGGAGCTATTTTCTTGAACCTATAAATTTGGCGCACTTTAGGTTTCTTTAAATCAGAATCTATTGTCATAATAAATTTGTGTTTTTTTAATTTCTTAAACAAAGTGAATTAATAAAATTTTAATTCGAGAGTAAAAATAAAAAAAAAAAATTGTGTGTCTTTTAAAATTATGCCGTGTGCAGGTGGCTTAAATCAATTGTAACCAGGGTTCTCATATTTCTTTTATGTCGTATCCCCAAGTAGATAAATTTTATCCCAATAAATCCCAACTGCATATAATATTATTTATTTTTAAATTCAATTTTAATATTAACATACGTTTTTTACCAAAATCTGAATCTAAAAGTTTCATCTAAATGTTCAATATTTTGAGTTAAGCCTGTGAAGCATTTCTGAAGATGGAAAAAAAAGTGTCACAACAAATTGTATTATTTTTAAAATGTGTTTTAATTCTGAATAGAGATTCGAACAGCTGCAATTAAATTTTGTTTCTTATTTTGGTTTTCATTGAATTTATTGCTGAAAAAAGCAAAATTAATTTTTTGAATTTACGGAGAGACTTACCTGTCTTTTGTTACCATACTAGGAAAAAAATAAAATTAAAATAACCAAAAACATAAAAGAAAAATCCTCAAAAATATCTTTAAACCCTCAAAACGCAAAATATATCCTCAAAGAATTCTTCTATCCTAAACTGAAATTTTCATACCCAAATTACCTAATTTGACAACACTAGTTATTCGCGTGTTTATATATTCTCAATTCATTTTGTTAATATTTTTTACAAAATGTTGTTGTGTTTTATTCTATTAGCCGAAAAGAACAATAAGACAAAATAAAAACATTCTTGTGTATTAACAATCCAATCAGCAAGAATGTACGTTATTATATGTATGTAAACTGTAATCCATTAGTTTACTATATTAAAACACATACAGTCCACTACAAAAGAATGAAAATATTACAATCGTGTCTTAAGCTTTCGCCGTGTAACGCAAAAGTGTGCAAAGGCCGTTATGATCCCTAGCCCTCTTTTCGGGACATGTTCACCGCGGGATATATAAACCACCCGAAATTAACCGAAACCACAAAACTGTATTTCCTTCGGAATAAAACAAAACGTTAATTTCGAACTCGCATGGAACACACTACAAGCCCGACATAAAAACAAACGTGTTTTAGTTGATATCTAAATCAAGATTCTTTTTAGCATACCACCTACAATCAACGAAGATAGTAAATCAATTCGCAAAATTCAATCGGCAGTTAATGATTCCCTAGCTACTCTCAAAACTCATGGTGTGAAGTAGACAGCTGGGTCCCGATTTTAATCCGTTTAACATCTACTAAACTGCCAAATTTTACTCTGTCGCTTTGGGAAAAATCGATAACATCACCCAGAGAATTACCCAAATGTCCTAATTCTTAGTCGATCGATATGAAGCAGTAGAACGTCTAGCAAACATAGGAAACTCTAAAGACTCCATTACTATATCAAATTCTTAACCCAAATCACATGCTTACGTGTCGCAAGAAGATCTCAAGGATTTTTGATGTAAACTTTGTGATGGAACTCACCCTTTAAGAACATGTTCGAAATTCCGCGACAAAGAGTCGAATATATATTTAAAAATAATTATTGCAATAATTGTTTGGTACTGTCGCACCTGAAGGCAAATATCAGAAGTAAGCACATTTGCCTACACTGCGACAAGATCAATCATACCCAGATGCATGTGGAGCAAAAATCCACTATCTCTGCTCTGAAAGATAAAACTTTCAAAAAACAGAAATTTCAAATGATACCAACAACGTGAATGCTAAAAGATTTAACCTTAGAGTTCCTATTAAGGCCATAGTGTGAATGAACCTGCCGAATTAGATCTAGAAGACCTCACATTTAATAAATCTTCTCAAATAGATTTAATTCTCGGTAGCGATTACAAACATTTTCTTAATATTGAAGGTATTAGAAAAAAAACACTATCATTGGCTGGTTTCTCAGAGGTCCCATGAAAACCCAGGCTATTCAGTCTTGCACAACCTCAGTGCAAACATTAAACACCGAAAATCTCAACGACCACTTAAGACAGTTTTGGGAGCAGGAAGAAGTTCCTGGAACTCATCCAAGTTCAGTTGAAGATGAGGTATGTGAAACGCACTACAGAGAAACTTCCACTCGCCAAGCAGATGGTAGTAAGATTACCATTTAAGACAAAATTTCCCGTAGAAATATTTCTTGGATTGTCCCGTTTTGTCGCACTAGCTCAGTGCTCGGGAATGGAAAAATATCTTGCTAAAAATCCGGAACTTTGATCTCAATTGAATGAATACTTGGCTTTCAATCACATGGAAGAAACTGCCTCCCATGAAATCCTATCTCAAAGCAAGTACAATTCGTACTACTTGGCACAACATGCGGTTGTTCGCCCAAAACATAAAACCACAAAAGTCAGAATAGTATTCAATGCTTAAAGAAAAACAACAACTCTATTTTCTCTCATTGATATTTGTTATACTGGCCCAACATGACAGAAGAATTTAACAATAATTCTTAATTGGAAG
The DNA here is from genome assembly GCA_937654795.1 of Cistogaster globosa. NCBI lineage: Eukaryota > Metazoa > Arthropoda > Insecta > Diptera > Tachinidae > Cistogaster > Cistogaster globosa. The sequence continues at coordinate 86,036,069 of OW569403.1, forward strand.
TGTTATAATATGTTTTCAGATATATCGTCAAATATTAAAACATGTATCGTCAAATATTAGAACATCCAGCAGATCGACCCTTTCAGAGAATTGTATTTCAACCTCAACCTAGCAGTCCAATCAGTCCAATTAAAAATTGTAACTTTCGGGGTAAGTTGTGCACCATGTCTTGTCATACGAACCCTTCTACAACTTTCTTCTTAATTTGTTTGCCTAAAAGTATCAGTTGTTCTCCGACAGGAGTCTTATGTAGACGATATTCTTTCAAGTGGTCATAATATAGTAGAAGCTCTTTCGGCGCATACTCAGCTCATAGCATTAGATACATTTTCTCTCAAAAAGATCACTGCAAATGTCCCTTAACTGCTTTCTTATCTACAAAAAGAAGATCTTTACGACTTAGATTTTCTTCGGGTTGAAAAATCAAGCTAAACAAGGACCCTTAGCATTAACTGGAAAACTCTCTTAGATAAATTTAATTACAGCTTTACACAAGTTTATCAATCTACGAGAATGACTAAACGCCAAATTCTTTTGTTTGTTGCGAAAGTTGGCTCCAATAGTAGTTAAGAGCTAAGATACTTATGCAGCAGATATGGTTGGAAGGGCTACATTGGGATGAATTAATTTCGCCTGAATTTCTTAATCATTGGAATTAATAAGTGCCAGATATCTCAAAAATAGAAACAATTTTTATTTCCGTCAGATGTTGTACAGTTTCACAGATTTTGTGATGCTTCTAAAGCCGCATATGGTGCAACAATGTACATTCGATGCCAATCGAAATCTTTAATACTTTCTCAAATTTGTTACTAGCTAAATATAAAGTAGCACCTATTCAGACAACTCATAGTAATCCCGCAGATTTGGGAACACGTGCCTGCATAACACAAAAACTAAGAAGCAACCCCCAGTGGTGGCACGGGGCACCATTATTAAAAAATCCGTTATATGAGTGGCCCAACAGTAACCCTCTCAAAAGACATTCATGCTTTGCACGTATAAATCCAAGGAGATGTTCTCAAAAGGTTTTCACTCTACATCAAAGCTCTATGATTCCTAAGGTATGTTTTTCGATTATAAGAAACGGAAGACCCAATGCATTGCAAACTACTCAAGATAGTTTAACGCAACACGAGATAAAATTCACTAAAGCTAGGTTATTAACTCTTGCTCAAAAAAGATTCTGCTCTGAAGAATATCAAAGCTTGCTTAACTCGCAGCCTGTAACCAACAAAAGTTAGTTAAAACTTTTAAACCTATTTCTGGACTTGAACCTAATTGTAAGAGTAAATGGTAGATTATCTATATAATTATTCTTCCTAGCAATTCTCAATTTTGCCACGGAGAATAAAAAATATAATACGTCAATACAAGCGTACGTAGGTATTTTCGTTTGCTTTACTAAAAGAGCCATACATTTGAAAGTCTGCTCTGATTTTTCTTCGGCTACATTCCAAAAGGCATTTGCTCGATTCGTTGGGATGCGGGGGCTACCCTAAAAGGGTGTTATCTGATAATAGGAGGAACATCCTAGGCGCCAGTAGGGCAATAGCACATGATTTTACCACATTAATAAAAACTTCGTCTATAGATATATCGCAGATATACCTTACACACGGTTTCGAATGGAAGTTTATAACACCACACGCACCGCACATGGGCGGCCTATGGAAGGCCGCAGTTAAAAGTTGTAAATTTCATTTTAAACGAGTAACTGGAGGTCGAAACTTCAAATTTAAACAATTGTCTACTATTTTGGCACCGATAGAGGGAGTTCTCAACTCCCGCCCACTATCTGCGATCTCAGAAGAACCTGGTGATTTAACCGCCCTAACACCCGGCCTATGAATCTATGTCTCTCATCAATAAATTGGAGAAGTTAAAGGCAATTCACCATCAATTCTCTAGACAATTGAAGGAGGATTACCTTAAGTCTCTTCATAATCAGTATAAGTGGAAAAGCTCAGAACCATATATTCAAGTTGGATATCTAGTAGTCGTGGCAGACGACTTAAAGCCCCCAACAAGCGGCGCTTAGGGAGAACCCTAAGGATATAGTCTGGTGTTGTAAAAAACGCCACAGGAGTAATCACTCGACTAATCGTAAAACTATGCTATTTGCCGTTTTTTAACGATTAAGATTATCAATATAAAAAAACACAAAAAATAAACCTTACACTGTCTCTAAGCCGCATAATCTCTAATCTTAAGCTTACACATTATTAGTTTTAACCTTTCATCTAATCTTCTTAAATTTAAGGTCACATCCTACCGTCATCACCCGTCAAATCAAGAGCCACAAGAGCCAGGACAGTAGTCGCTAAAGACGTGAACCCGATATTTACAAATACCGCCTCTGTAGTAGATTCCATGCTCTAAGCTTTTTGTAGAAAATTCTTAAAAAGAAATGTCACTAAGAGAAAAGAATTTTTTGAAAGCCACAATTACTGTTGGGCTAGGAACCATGACCCTCGTTACACTTGCAGGCGGTGTGACCGATTACACCACACTCTACTGCATCCGAAACCTGGTGGACCTAAAAAGAAAAAGCCAGCAAAACTAGGAAAAATAAGCCAACGCCAACAAGTAACGATAACGCAAAAAACCAGCAATCAACCATCAGCAATTTCGACCACACCAGACACAAAAATTATTTTAAAAGCAATAAAACACTTTTACTTGTTTTTAAGAATTAAACTATTTTATATTTAAAGTTAGTATTTTATTATAAATATGAGAGTTTGTGGTCTGCAGGCACGTGTTGCTAAATCTGCCGGATTGTCGTGACTTGAGCACCCATCCAAATATAGTATTATACGCGGAAATTTAAACAGTAATGTTTTTCTTAATGCCATCAATATTTTTAAAACGTTCATAATCGTTTCCTACCTGAAAGGCCTTGTTAAAGGTTGGGTCCGCAAGGTCTCTTTTAGTAAGTTAAAAGTTGATAGTCGTTAGGTAACTTTTGAGAATACGATGGTCTTCATGGGAACTCGTAAGTTATATCTTTTCGCGTATAACTCGAATTCGCATTCTTTGTTTGCTGATTGCTTTAGGTCACCAATACCAACAATTTCGTAATGAGATATTTTATAAGGCGATTTCGAATCGGAATCAATTAAGGCCCTAACGGTAAATAATTACACTTCTAATGCACTAATGTAGTTCGTAGTAAAACATTTTCATTACTAGTAGAATAATTGGCTTGAATTTGCTTTTGAGGAATCTCATCTTTAGTATTATCTTTTAATGTTTGAGAAACTTTTGTAAACGATTCTTAAGTAACAACACTTGGTTAATTTGTTTATAGTTTGGAACGAATGTGTTTTGGTTTTTCAATTGAGTAGGGAACTTTTGTTTTCATATGCAATAGGGTACGGTGACATTTGTTGCAAAAGAGACAGGGATGCTTACTATTGCAGTTTGCCTTGCGATGACATAAGGACAGACAATTATTGCAAATTTTATTTTGAACACACTTGCTGCAGATTGAAAGCTTTAAATTTTTGGCATATCCTTAAAGAGTGATGTTCGCTGCACAGCTTAAAGGACGATCTTAAATTTTCTTGTCACAAATACGTTTCGACATTAGTTTGGGATAATTTTGTAAGAGTAAAAGAATCTTTTGATGTCTTTATACTTGCAGCATGTTCTACTACCTCATATTTGTTAACGAGGAGTTAGGACATCTATGTCTATGTAAGGGATTGTTCGGAGATCGAAAGAGACACTTCTGGAAGTTATGTAGAAATAAGGCGTATCAAAATAGAGTTAACACCAACACCAAGCATTGTAAGGGTCGCTAGGGAGTTATTGACGGATGATTGTATTCTGCAAATTGATTCGCTGTCGTCAATAGCCACAGCTGGTATATTAAATAAAATTTTAATTTGGTTGTAAAAAAAAAACTATTTTATTTTCTTAGCGGGTCTTTAAAGCATTCCAAGCGAGATCAAAGTTATCATAAGAGAGAGTATATCTTTTAACATTTGCGCCCGCTGCACCTTTTGTTTTATTTCGAATATGGCATAATTTTGTGACGGGAGACAGTTTAGAGTGATTTATGTGCAATGCCGTGAACATGTTACGAAATAAGAGCCTTTGTTCATAACTAGCTTTGAAAATTTCTGTGTCACATGATGGTAATTTTATACAATGACTTGAGTCATCCTGTACAAACGTTTGACCGGGAGTCCAGTTCTTAAGACTAACGATCAGTTGACTGAAGCCTTGGGATGCTGGGGTTATCCAACCTCAAAATTTTCATAAGTTTAGAATTTGAAAGTAACAGTGATAAAATGCCTCTGTATATTCTTCAAATTTTTCATTAAACTCCTGTCTGAATTCGGGGGTGATTTCATTACCTTTCGATAATATAATCCCTTGCCAATCTTTGGTCTAAGCCTTTTAACTTTGATTGTCCACTGGGGTTGGATTGAATCTTCCACAAAATTGCAATAAGGGCCTGGAGTCAAATTGAAAATGGTATTTAAGAGAAGGGTTGTATTCAGCTTAAGATGTGTGGGGCATATTTACAAATTAGATTATAAGGCAGTTCTAAATGAAATATAAGGTAGTAGTGAAGTAAACTTTACATCTAGCTTAGGTTCCTAGTGACAATTGTTGCATTTTCTAACTTTTGTGTGAAAAGGGCACTAGATGTTTGATACAGTTAAAAAAAAAAAAATTGATAGAAATATCAATTTGAGATCATGGTTTCGAGAGTATTTTCTCAATATTTTATTTCACGGGAAAGGGGGCTAATAATTTATCACTAGATGCGTTTCATCTAGTTGTATTATAAACTAAATACATATACAATTGGCAGAGCAACTTCTAACCGAATATTAATAATAAATCCAAGGTACATTTATTTTCCTAGGTAGTGTCGTCCGCCCAGCCGGTTTGTAGTTGGACATGTCAAAAGTTGTTGATATTTTACAACTTTTGTTTACGAATTTTAAAAAAAACACTAACAACAAGCATATGCAGAACAAAGAGAGCGTTTATTTTTAGAGCAACTGTCTTTTATTTTCTCTTTATGTTTTGACATTTTCACCCACAAAGCAACAATAAAATGCCATGTTGTTTTTACAAATATTGTATTTATTGTAGAGCCGCTATTACCTAGTAAAATAAATGTACCTTGAATAAATCATTAAACTTCTGATAATGACATTTACGACGTACAAAATCAAACTAGGCACGCCCGATTTTAAACTAAGAAAAAACAAGGTATCCAATTGACAAAATTGTGGTTACTAACGTTTGATTTTGGTAAATTTCCAAGACAGAACGTAATCCAACTTGTATGGTTTTCTTTCCTTAAACTGGTAGAAATTCGAGTTAAAGAAATTAGTGTGCACAGTGAGCCAGAAGCTTCACTATAAATTTTGTTAACTTATGCAACAAAAGGAAATTTATTTCAATTTGATCTAATCATGCATTAATCATGATTAAATTAGATTTCGTCGACATAAGAACTAAATATTTGTCTATCAAATTCACTGTCGTAATAAGTAAAAGTAAAATTATTTCTTTATATTTATTTTTCCCAACCAGAATTTAAACCGGGGAAAAATTATTTAAAAATGCATGCAAACGTTTTAATTAAGAATAAACCTTAAGCCGAAAAAGTAAAATTTTAAATTATTTATAATAATCACGGTTCAAATCCTGGTTGGGAAAAATAAAAAAAATACGCAAGGCACAGCGCTGATACATACATACTTAACCACAGGGTCAATATGATACTGGTACAGCATATATAATGTTGTGAGTAAACAAGTAAGAATGACTAAAAATAAAAATTACATTCGTAATCAATGCTGGATACAAGACCACGAATTAATCACTCATATCGTGGTGGGCTTTTTTCTGCCGAAAGTTAGTCGTTTTTAAAAAGTTTTTTTATAGATTAAATACAGCTCGTAACAGTTATCATTAATCTATTACAAAATTGTCGTAGTCGAAATACGCCTACACCAAACACGATGGGGTGATTAAAACAAGATTGCGTACTTAGCCGTACAAAACAAATTTTCTACTGCGTATCTACATCATGATAGAAAGAAAATTGTAAAAGATTTTTTTGTTGCATATTCCCACAAACTTTAGTTAGTTTACGAAAAATATTCTTTGTCTACGTCACACAAACTAACGGACTTGCGCAATCTTGTTTTCTTGACTCATGGTACAAGACAAGCCACAAAGAGAACAGTGAAGAAATACTTTAGACTTCGTCCAACCAAATTAATATTGATATGATTACTCCTCGTATTCTTATTTACAAAATTATTCGGTTAAATAGATAGTGTTTACAATGTACACAACATAAGGTAGATATGTAGATACAAAGAATGCTCATGAAAGATGTAGAAAATGCTGTATTTCATTCTGCTAGTGTCTAATTTTTCTTTAAAAAAAATTCCGAATACTTTTTTAAATAGTTTTTTTTTCCTAAAAATGTTTAAAAATATATTAAAAATGAACCTTAAGCCGAAAAAGAAAAAATATAACTCATTTATAATTCATTTATCCACGGTTCAAATCCTGATTGGGAAAATAAAAAATTCTCTTTTATATTACATTCTTTCCTTTTATATAATTATTCACCGCTATTAGCTTCACAGTGAAATAAACACTAATTTGTTAGCAAATAAAGAGAATATTAATGAACCAAAGCTAAGTAGCAAAGTTCTCTATCTGGAAGTGCGTTAATAAATTTAAAGTTAAAGAAAGCATATTATTAGTAAACAGTATACGTATATATTGATAGTATTTATGTTTTTTTGTCGTTGACACTGGCTTGCTTATTCTTTTGCCACATACATAAATTTTTTTTAGCTTTTATTTTAGTTTCAAACAAATTCTTTCAAGCAAACACAACAACAAAAATAAAATTTTTCTAAAATTTTTTTAAAAAATTGAAGAACTCTGAAATTTTATTAAAATGTTTATATTTATGAAATAACACACAATTACTCTCCAAATAAAAATCTATTGGGCCAACAATTTTTTAACACAAAAATAGATTATTACAAAGTAGATTCACGTTCGTTTATTATCTACCTACTCCATAAATCGGAAGAAAAACTTCTTATAAATTAGTGATTATTTTTAAGCAGATGTAAAACTATGTCTACCTGCTCATAAAATTATACGGTATTAACACTCTTTATGTTGTAATAATAGGATTTCGATATATTAAACCCCATAAATTGACAATTAGTTTTTCCAAACCTTTATTACTCAGTAATATTTTTTATTGATTTTTACATTGCAACAAATTTTAAATTATGTAAAATAGTTTAAAAATATCTGCCAATTAATATATTGCTTTTATCAAAAATTATAAAATTTAAATTTATAATACTAATTTCTATATTTGTTTTATAATAGAAGTATTTGTTAATTCAATTTATTAACAAATACTTCAATTTATATAAGCGATTTAATCGATAAATTATATTTAATCTTGAAATTTTGATAATATATAAATTAAAAGATAACTTTCTTAAGTAATTTTTTAAATACAAAATAAAAAATTATATTTATTAAATTTTCAATTGTAACTTTGCAAGCAAGACCACTATAAAAAACATAAAAAATCAAAAAATTACCCTTAAGTTTTCCAAAAATACTCTAAAGAACAAATTCTAAAGGTAATTTACAAGCAAGACCACTAGGATAAACACTAAAGATCATTAAAAAGTACACTAAAGTTCACTAAAAATACTCTAAAGATCACTAAATTTTGAGTAGTGATCACTAAAGATCGCAAAGTAAACTGTAAGATCAGTACACTAAAATAAAGATCAGTACGTTATCGTAGTGTTTGCGATCATCAGCCTACAATCGTTGTGTACGGTATATTGTTTGTGTACGCATACAGAAACGCTGATCTTAATAAAATTCGGTACAGAACACTAACGTAGTGTACCTTAGTGTTTGTTTTCAAACACCGCTTAAAATAGTTTAACTGAGCACACACAGAACTGAAAAAAATGAATTCAGGTTACTATTTTCAGCAGCAAAACAAACACACAGCGACTGTCTTTTCAGTTTGCAAATTAAGTTTACGCAACTGAAAAGCCAGTTCGTGTGCGTTTAGCAGACGTAGTTGTGTTTTTTTAAGGAACGCAACACAACTAAAAAGGTGTATGGATAATTAACTAAATAGCGTGATGGTGTATTTGTACACAGTTTTTTTATTTAACAAAAAAAAAAATATGTTGTCACTGATGTTTAAGGCCGGGGCACACAGAATCAGTCATACGTTAAACTTTGATGTATTTAACTAACAAGTCAGTTAAAATACATGTCTTCTTATAAATTTTATCACAATCAGTACATGGCCGTCAATGCAAAATACGAAAGTTGGTCGACTTTTAACTTTTGACGTACGTTAAATACTTGACAGCTATCAGTTGCATCTTTTTCTTTGTTTTCTTTTAACTCTTGCTGTGTTTCAATTGTGTTCTGTGATTTTAGTAAAATAATTTTGGTGGCAGCAAAACAAAATACAAATTTCATTAACAAGAGAAACAAAAAAAAAAATAATTAATTTTAAAAAAGAATGGCGCCTATTATAAACAACTTTTGATCTTCGACTGTGGTCGAAAGAGCTGTTCGAACGAATTTTCATTTTGTATTATGGCGCATATTCGATAAAAATAGTGCTATTGTGAATTTTACTCAATTGGATTGTTCACAATAGTACATGCTTATCATTTGTCACTCAAAAGAAACATTGTTTTACTAATTTATAAACGAAACGGAATTATGGTTCGATGATTTAGCACCTTTGTAATTTCCCATTTCTTTGCCGCTTGAACTTTTGTGCATGTTCCTTTTGCCAGCTGTGGATTTTGCTCCACTAGAGAGACGAGCTTTCCAATTTTCTTTTGTACTTACAACCTTATACCTGCATGGAATAAAAATAAAAAATTCACAAATACTTACATTTTCAATAAGTTTTCCAACCTGTACAAACCATCCACAGCAAAATTGTGTTCCATTGAAAATTCGTTGCACAACGAAATTTTCGACAGTGCTACCAACTCATAATACGAATTAGACAATCGATATTCGATTTTCGTTAGCCAGTGAAAATCGAATACAACTCATAATAAGGGCCAATAAATATAGATAGCAAACTTTGATTTGATATCCATCAGCAAAGTACTCAAGGCCGGGGCAAAAAATGTAGGACAAATTAATTTTTTTATTTAATTATTAAGTGTATCTAGTCATGAGTCTGTGATGTAACACATGTTTTTAAAAAGTCTTTGCACAGTCAGAAAAAAATCCCTATTTTCTCTAAAAATTGTTACTACAACAATTCATACTTTTTAATGCAAATATATATCAATACAAATAAAAGGAAACATGCATACGTATGTATTATGTTTTATACGAGTAAAATTTATTTAAAGCTTTTGTACGTACATACAAAGTATATCTATATAGGGCGGTTTAGACGGTACGACTTTACGTTCGTAAAATCCACGAGAAAACAATATGAAAATCCATCCGTATTTTAAAAAATGAGAGTAGAAATCTTATGACATATTTTTTCGCGTTTACACAATTGGTATACACAGGTTTTTGGGCGGTTTGCAGAAAATTGCATCCCTGATCTAATGATTCGTAATTGTCTTTCGAAAATTTTCAGAAAACATAGAGAGCCATACGACTATCAAATTTTCATCCGTAATTTCTCTCAGTTTGTGCAGATTCATTACATATTTGGTTTAGACGATGCCACTGGTACTATTCTGCACAAAAATTTGAAATGTCGTAAGACTTCTATGACCATGTAAATGGCCCATATCAAGTACATGCAACTCTACAACAAATACAACATTAAAACAACAACAGGCAATTTGTTTTTGTAAGAATCTAGTATTGTGTCAAAAAGCAACTGACTACAATCCAAGGATGGTAAAGTCGGTATACTTATACTTTCTTTTTAACATAAATTTAAAATCAAAATTTGTTAACTGCAATTTGAGACATAGATATTAGCTTTTAAATTTTCAAAAGGAAAATTAAAAACAGTTATACACAAAAAAGAAAAACTAAAATAAATATTTGTAATGTGCACATTGTGTTGATGTTGTGTTGATATAAACATAAAATGGAATAAAATAATTAAATTGTTTCCCATTTTGTTTTGTGGCCAGATTGTCGTTTGGGCTGGTATGCTGGCTTTTAGCGCGGCTAAGCTCGCCGGATGGGGACGTTCTTTTCAACACTCTGGCTCCTTTAACACATACAAAAAAAAATTTTAATCATACCAGACTCTAAAATCCACTATTAAAAAAAGAAAAGGGGCGACTAACTGAATGTTTGCTATCTTGCCGAATTTAACTGAAACTAACTTTTATGCTGAACCATTTGCTGCTGTTACTATCCTACATCTTCACCTAATGTTGGCTGGTGTTATGCCAACTTAGACATCCCTCCCACTTGAAGTCACTACGGACTTCACCTTGACAGTCGCGTGCCAAACTATGCAAATTGTCCCTAAATTTTACCACCATCAACCACCAAACTCCGGTTAGTTACCTACTCGTTTTATTTTCTTAATGCTTTATTAAAGGGACTACCAAATATATTTTGCATTTCAATACTACAATAGTATTTTTTTTTTAATAAAAAGGGGAGAGGAAAATAAATCTCTCTTATATCTATACATTAGAGTGTCCCTTATATGGCAAAAAAATTTTTTTTTTCGAATTTCGAAACGCATACCCTCCAATTTTTTTATAAATGCTAAAATGTACTTAAATATGAAATTTCATATCTGTAGCATGATTGCAACCCGTGCCGACCGAGCTCTAAAGTTTAATAAAAAATGGTGTTTTGGTCTGACATTTTGGCTTGATCCAAAACTAATTAAAATGCAACAAATAAAGTAAATATGAGTAAAACTAAAAAAATATCAATACAAACTTTTATTTAAATATTATAATAATAATGAATTAGGGTAACTTCTCTTTAGTGTAGTTTTTTTACAGTCTGGATACAGATTTCTATGTTCCTGAACACAACGCAACAAAAACTGTTTTTGCTCTTCTTCAGCCGTGATAAGACCATTAAAATCTTGCATTAATTTAACAGCTCTTTCAGCAGTGTCATTTACGACCTTCAAACGACTTAATCGTCTTCTAGCTTCCAAAAAAGCAGGATTGTCACCCCACGAAGATACGTCTTCCCGAAGAAAACTGTCGTCGATCTGTAGTCGAGATAGAAATCGTTTGCTTCTTTGAGTCACAAAATCATCCAGCGTCATATCTGAAATAAAGAAAAAACCATTAAAATAAGCAAAAACTAAACCACAAAACTTTGAAAAAGAAACAAGAAAATATTAAGTACTTACCAAACAAATTTTGCGTAATTTCTTCCTTCGATGGGACATAGCGTTTAGAGGAATCTGAACTTTCGTCTCTGTTTAAATTATTAAGCATTTTTGTCTTGGTTTTGGTATCAACTTCTTCATCAAAAAGTGATAACATGACTGTTTCTTCACACAAATACCATAAATGATGAATAAACTTGCTTATGGATGCCTTGGAACTTGTTGCGTCTACTTTTTCATATTCTTTTAGAGCTTTCAGAAAGGACAAGTCTTGGTTAGGTGCTTTAACTGCCATTGTACATTCGAGCCAAGGTTTGGTATACAAGGTGACGATAAATAAACAAACATCTTGAAGAGCATTTTTGTCCTTTGCAGTAATTTTAAGTTGCGATTGAAGCAAACATATTTTTATAGAATAGATTGCTCTCGCCATCCATCGCGCTTGATGCAAAGCTCCGGGGGGCCTGAGTTTTAGTTTATTCTCTGTGTCTCCTCCTAAGAACACAACGCATAGTTCAACCAATTCGCGGTAATCGTCTCTAACAAAAGATTTTTCCAGTTCAGTCTTATAAAAAGTTAACAAAGATGTAATGTTTGTCTTAGCAATATGTGCTTTAACGAAATTTAGAGGTGACTCAATGTTATCAGTGTTAATATTTTTCCAATTATCTCTTAACTTTTTGAAAATTGGAATATCTGGGCTACTTGTAATATGTTTTACCTTGGTTTCAAAAACAGCTTTAAGGACCAACTCATAAACATGATGACGACAAGCAAAAAGCAGCAATTCCCTTTCTAAAGTCTGCTCCAAAATAGCACAAGCTCCACTGAAACGGCCAGTATTGGAAGCTGTTGTATCGCAGCACATTATCTGTACTTTGTCATGGAGGGTCCAGTCAAAGAGAGCAGTTGAAATGGCTTCAGCTTGATGTTTTCCAGAAGAACTCTCTAATTTCGGTACTGCAAGAAGCTGTTCTCTATCGTCAAATGAAGCAATAATTGGCAAGCGTTCTTCTTTTGAACTTCGTACATCCAATCCAGGTAATAGTTTTCCATCCCAATGAACTGTGACTACGTCAGGCAAATTATTCTGGAAGTCAGTTTTTATTTCTTCTGCCCTGGATTTTCTCGCTTGAGTACGAACTCGCTGAATCGAGGATTTGTTTATAGGGAAATCATCGCTGTTCAGACCAAGCGCTTCTACAACCGCATGGAGAATGTAAACTGAGTCCCTTATGCTTAATTGGCATCGATCTAAAGCTGCTACCAGTTTAGGAGTTATTAAACTTTTCGTGCCTCTTTTAAAACTTTTTTCAGGGTAAGGAATCTGAGTACTAAGTTCAGAGTTCGAAATCTGTTCCTCATTCGAATTCTCAAGACATTCCAAGTTATCTATCGAAGAAGTAGATGCAACAGCCAATAACTCTCTTTGTTTTACCTTCCTTTCTTCTTCTTCCAATCGTCTTTGCCTAACTCGTTCTTCTTTCTCCGCCAATTTTTTGTCGATTCCACCTAAGCATCCCGGTCGACCTGGCTCTCTCTGTTTCCTTAAGAAATCTTTGTCTTCCTCTATCTCCATTCTGTCAAAGGCATCTGCATGTGCAATATCAAATAAGTTATCAAGGTCTTTTACAAAATTATTTTCACGATTCTTGAAAGTCAACTGAGGTTTCTTACAGTTTTTTTGCAGCTCCCTCCAAACATGATATAAATCAACAAGTTTCTTCACGCAGTTAGGGATTGCCTTCGTAGGAATTCTGGCTTTTTCCCAAAATATAATGCACTCTCTTATAACAAGATTCGCACTTTCACTAACAGTCAGCTTGACTTCACGAATATTGTAAAATAAAACGGTGAGAACTTGTCGATTAGATGGTAATTTTGCACCATTTATCTGGTGGCTTGGCAGTCCGATAAGGAAAATATTTTGTTTATCACTTCGTAATTCGACTGACATTTTTTTAATAATAAAACCGCACTTTATGAAACACACTATTGGAATAGCAAATTACCATTTGAGTAAAAAGGGGAATCACCTTTTTAGATAGACATATATAATATATATGAAAGCTCATTTTCTTGAAAGGAATGAATACGAAAGCTACATCATGATATAATAATCAAAGCTATCTTAACAATATTTTGTCATGATATGAAAATCACTTTTATAAAATCTATATAGTTATGTATAGTTATTTTGACAACATTGAGAAAATTTATACATACATATGTATTAACTAAAAAATTCCAAAAAAAAAAGGAGTTAAAAAATGTATTTTGGAACAGCGAAGCGGACCAGGTTCTGCTAGTTTCATATTAAATATAAATTAACATTATTAAAAATTACTAAAATAAAAAAACACAACAGTAAAATATTAAAAAATATTGAAAATTGAATAAAATACGTACAAATTATAATGACTTATACCAATATTGACCAAAAATTACCAATACTTACAACAATTAACTTTGTCGCAAGTCGGCACGGGTTATCATTCTAATATCAAAGTAAATTTTTTTCTGGAGCCTTCTATGATTATTTCGAAACTTTTTAGCGGGTATGCGCAAAAAAATATTGAGGTCCAAAAATAAGGGACACCCTACTATACATGTATATAAAATCGCAAATTGTCTTATTCTAGAAGAGGAATCCATTAACTATGATACCTAAACATATCTTAAATTACTATACAGTACGTTCATAAATAATAGCACATTTGCTAATCTGTAAATTAATAATTCATAAAATTTTAACAGGGCATGCTATAATTTTCATCTCTTTGTGTAAACTTTATTAATATGTTCTCTTTTCAAAATTGAGCTCATTTTACACAAAACTCTAAGGAATTACAAATACCGTTATCAAAATTGCTTACATTTATATATTTAGCATATTTAAGCATTCAAATTGTATATATATATATATATATATATATATATATATATATATATATATATATATATATATACAATTTGAATATATATATATATATATATATATATATATATATATATATATTACGTCAGCATATGGGCTCGCCCGTATGCCTAACTGTATTTAGGTTCTGATTAGGTAAAAAAAAGGTACCTTAAAATCTACTTGGCACTATGGCACATATGGGGTAGGTTTTTATCAATATAATTACAAAAGGAGCAAATGAACTATATAATAAAAAGGTATAATAAATTAAATATCTACTTCTACATTTACTTATCTACTGATCTCGAGTATTAGGCTTTTGGGTGAGATGTCACTGCTGCTGTTTGTGTTGCTGATTACAATGGAGCTATCCTTGTGCTGTTATTGCTGTTGTGGTTGTTGTAGTTGTTGTGGCCGCTGCTGTTGTTATTGTGGTTTACCATAGTGCTATCATTGTTATTGTTTAAAATGGCACGTGGCGCTATTGTTGTTGTAGTTGGCTGCTGGAAATGTTGTTATTTACAATAGCCTTATTGGTGTTGTTTTTATTTAAAATGGCGCTATTGCTTTTGTTGTAACTATTGTTGTTGTTGCTTACCGTAGCCGTATTGTTGTTGTAATTAGCTGCTGGTAATGTTGTTGTTATTTACAATAGCCTTATTGGTGTTGTTTTTATTTAAAATGGCGCTATTGCTTTTGTTGTAACTATTGTTGTTGTTGCTTACCGTGGCCCTTTTGTGGTTATAGTTGGCTGCTGGTGCTGTTGATGTTATTTACAATAGCCTTATTGGTGTTGTTTTTATTTAAAATGGCGCTATTGCTTTTGTTGTAACTATTGTCTTTGTTGCTTACCGTGGTCCTATTGTTGTTGTAATTAGCTGCTAGTAATATTGTTATTTACAATAGCCTTATTGGTGTTGTTTTTATTTAAAATGGCGCTATTGCCTTTGTTGTAACAATTTTGTTGTTGCTTACCGTGGCCCTATAACTGTTGTAATTAGCTGCTGGTAATGTTATTGTTATTTTCAATAGCCTTATTGGTGTTGTTTTTATTTAAAATGTCGCTATTGTTTTTGCTGTACTTATTGTTGTTGTTGCTTACCTTGGACCTATTGTTGTTGTAGTTGGCTGCTGGTGGTGTTGCTGCTATTTACAATAGCCTTATTGGTGTTGTTTTTATTTAAAATAGCGCAATTGCTTCTGTTGTAACTATTGTTTCTGTTGCTTACCGTGGTCCTATTGTTGTGGTAATTAGCTGCTAGTAATGTTGTTGTTATTTACAAAAGCCTTATTGGTGTTGTTTTTATTTAAAATGGCGCTATTGCTTTTGTTGTAACTATTGTTGTTGTTGCTTACCGTGGCTATTGCAGCTTTTATAGAAATCCACAATGGAACAGCTGGAATAATGTGGTACCAGTTTGGGAGCAAACTCTTTCGAGGCTATTCGCCCGCTAATTTTCTTGTACTATGGAAGTTAGGCTGAGGATTATTTTATCCTAAATAAAATTATTGTTTCACAATAGTCACTGAATTTTGTCAGCTTTATAACTATTACAGTCTATTAAGCTTCAATTCTATTAAAGATTGATTAATGTTCAATATTTCAAATGTTTGGAAAATTACGCCGATAAAACCATATTATTAATGAATTTCAAAACTGATATGACAAGGCGTGACCACGTTACTGGAATTACACTTGAAAATTAAACACCAGGATTTATTTTATAATTTAAAAATTTATAGACACTTGCACGTTTATCTATAGTTTATTCAATTGTTTATTGCATTTTTTTGGAAATTGCACTATAGTTTTTAACAAATTTATTAATCTTTTTTTATATTGACTTTTTGCTTCTTTCGCACTGACGCCACTTTTCATTTACTTCTTTTTTTTTCTGAAACATTCTGTTTAAATCATGACACGTCAGCCGATTTTCGTCTTGCTAGATCAATAATAAATGGCAGTGTTTCATTTAATAGTAGCACGTATGTAATGATCTAACATATGGCGTCTACCCGTGACAAACCCCACCATGGGGCGAGCTTGACAGCCGTTCACATGGGGGGAAGGGTAGCATATTTTATACTGTTTCCTTCGTTTTCTACCGAACTTTGTGTCCTCCAAATGACCTACTGCTGCATACTGACCTCAAAAAAATTTTGTCCTTCTACCTCTGCTGCTTCAAGTCCTTGCTGTGGAAAATGCCTAAAGACTTTCCTTTCAGATCCTCCACCTCATATAGGCTGTTTCCGACTGAATGCACAATCCTGCATTTAAGAAATTTCTTCCCCAGCTTGGCATTATAATTGTTCTTAAAGTAACTTTGTTGGAAGTTTCGTCGAAACACTTCCTGTCCAGGTATGAACTTTACCTCTCGGCTTCTTATATTATACGTCTTTTCATTCTGTAGGTACGCCTTTTTTAAGTTTTCTGTGATTCGCTGCCGCACTACGATCATCTTATCTGTCCTAGGTATCAGGTCGATTTCGGGATCGTCCAACAGTTTCAGTCTTTTTAATAGCTTGTAGATGCTGCCATGGGTTATCGTGTTAACCCCTAACAATGCAAATACGGTGTTACTCCAATCGAGCTATATACGGACGATCTCAACACGCACTCTATATCCGATAAATGCTGGTCCCAGTTGCTCTGGTCTTCTTCCAAATACGATCCAATTGCGCTTAGAATCGTCTGATTAACCCTTTCGGAGGCGTTTGCTTGTGGCGAGTGTGTAGCCGTTCTCACATGCTATGTCCGAAAACTCTTTGCTACAGAACTGCTTTCCATTATCCGAAACAAGTGTTTCCGGTGCACCCCATATATGAAAAACTACAGAAATTAAAAATTTGGTAACGTTGCGGCTACTAGCTTTTGCCATGGGCTTTAGCAAAACAAATTTTTTCAAGTGATCTAAAACAATAAATACATACGCATTACCCGATTTGGAACGAGGGTAAGGTCCTAAGAAGTACACAAAAATCCGTTGAAATGGCCTTTTACTAATACTTTGGTTTCCCATCGGTGGTCTGAGGGTTGTATTAGCCGGTTTACTATCCTTACGTTTCCAACGAACTGCTTTACTTGTGTTGTCTGATTTGGCCAGTGAAAATACTCCTTTACGCGTTGCAAGGTTTTGTGAATTCCTCCATGTGAGGCTTGTGGGGGAATGTGCGCTTTCTCTATTATTTTCTGCGTCAGTACTGCTGGTATCAATAGCTTCCAGAAAAAATCTTCATTTAGGGGCAACCCATCGTACGGCACAGTTCTCTTATATACGTATCCATCCACCACTTTCAAATCCGGCAACTGTTCGACCTTTTCCGTAATAACTCTAATGAGCTCTAAGTAATCTTCTAACTTAAAATTGGGAGATTCGAGATCCACTAGTGCTCTTACTTCTGTTGAGATTTCGTCCAAATAATAACGTGACAGGGTGTCTGGAACTACATTTTGTTTGCCCTTTCGGTGTTCAATATTAAACGTATACGCTTCAAGGTGTAGGCTCTACCGTGCTAATCTTCCGCTCAATTTTCTGCTAGACATGAGCCACTTTAAGCTGCTGTGGTCACTAATAAATGAAAATGACATTAGCTCGATGTACAGTCTGAACTTCTTAATTGCGCTCTGTAACCGAATAATATTTCTGCGCTGCGGTTAGTTTGTGTGAAAAATAAGCAATTGGGTGTTCTGCTTCCGCATCGTCTTTTTGAAACAAGACGGCCCCTACTCCTACATCGGAAGCATCGCACTGTACAAAGAAAGGTTTACTAAAATACAGATGCTCTAAAACAGGATTAGTAACAAGTGCTTCTTTCTGTAGATTAAAGGCTGCTTCGGATTCACGTGAAAATTTAAATGGCTTTCCTTTTTTAGAGGTCTCAAAAATCGGGGACGTGTATGGATTTAAGTTTTTCAGGATCTGGCCTAAGTTTACCTCCACCAACGATGTAATCTAAATACTTTAATTCATTGAAACAAAATCTAGACTTCTCCACGTTTATTGTCAATCCTGCTTTTGACAAGTAACCTGCGACCGACTCTAAAAGTTCTAAATCCGATGAGACAATCAGTAAATCGTCTAGATAGACGAAAACTCTATAACGCATTGCCGAGGGGATCACTTTATCCATTAAACGGCACAACCTCTGAGCTGCATTACACAACCCAAAGGCCATGACCATAAAATTATATAGCGGTCGTCCTGGCACCGTAAATGCAGTTTTCTCTCTACGAAATCTATGAAATACATATCTCCAAGTCTACTGAGCAGCCCCTAAATATGAGGTAGTGGGTACGCGTCTTTTACCGTTAACGCATTTAACTTACGTTCATCCAAACATAATCGACATTTCACTCCTCGGCGGACTAGTGTTACTGGGTGACTCCACGGACAATTACTCTCTTCTATCACTTCTAAAGCGGTCATACGATCGAGCTCCGCGTACATTAGCTTGTGAACTGCCGGTGAAACTGGATAACGCCGGTCCTTCATTGGAGGAGCGTCTCGAGTGTCGATTGAGTGTACTTCTAACCCTGTTCTCCTTAAGCCTTTCTTTGTATAACACGGAAACTTATCTATAACTACCTTCCAATGCTGGGCCTGTTTTTCAGTCAGCTCGTGCATATAAGCCTCCTCAATTTCTTCTACCATTTCGCGCTTTTCTCTCTTCGCTACTTTATAACTGCGCAGACCTTCTACATTGGCCAGAAGTTGGAAATCCTTAATAAAATCTACCCTTAGAAATAGATAACGAATTAACGTTGGTACTAAAAAGAAAGTGACTGTTTTCGTCAGCGAATTCGACCTACTAGCCCGTGAGCACTTCCATCAACTGTTCTAATTAACGAGTAAAATCCATATATCAGAAGACCTGTTCTCTCTACGAGTTTCATACAATTTTTCCCTAAACAGGTAACTGTCGCTCCGCTGTCTAATAATCCCTCAACCTCCTGCCCATTGATATTGATCTTGGCATAAAAACGGGAATCTTCATTTTCAAAAAGTTCTGCTTCGGCAATTGACTTCCTCGTTTTTTTTTTCTCTGACGTTATCTCTCCCTTGTCTTTGCTATTTTCTTGGTCACGCCTCCAAAAATATTTACCTTCGCCTCCTGATACTCTTTTAAACGCATGTGTAACGGCTTCGACACCCTCATCTTTGGTTCTGGCTTTCGTACTTCCTTCGATCTGTCTGAGCTTTCCAAAATAGATATTATGGGAGTGCTTACGGTCTTATCGGAATATTTAGAATCTGGATTTAAGTATGAGTGGCACGTGTCTCTCCAGATCGAGACGGGCCCCGCCTGGCGTTTCCCTGGCATTTCGGACAACTGGGATCACTACACCCTCTCTTCCGCAGCGGTAACAAAATATCCCGCGCGTCGGTGAAGGACAATGCACAAAGCTGTGACCCAATTTCTTACAGTTCCAGCAAACGTAATGGCTAGTTCGGCTTACCTCATTTACTTCCAAATTTCTTGCGTCTAATTGATCGCTAAGGTCCAGCTCATGAACTCGTGCTGGTATATGCTGACGGTATTGACCGGCTTGTCGTTGACTGGCTAACATGCTCTCAGCTCTTTTGACTTCTTGCCGAAAATGACACAAGCCAAAACTTCTTATTGGAAAAATGAGCTGTGCTAAGGATGGCTTCAGGTTACTTTTCATGATCTCTACTCAATCCTGCTCTCCATACGGTACACGTTGTTGATTTCTTAATTTGATTATGACGTTGTAGAATTCCTCAAACGATTCCTGTGGTAGTTGCCGTCTATCCATTATTTTCTTATGAATAATAAACTCCCTTTCAAAACGCCTGAATTGAATAAGTAAAGCTTCCCCTAGCTCATCTCAACGCCTGTATTGGTGCTAATCTTCTATGCATCCAGTACCATTCGAGTGCATTGCCGAAAAGGAGGTGATGAAAGCTTTTAATGTCGTCTGCCCAAAAGCAGTTATAATGGTGGCGAAGTACTTTCAAACGAAAAATAAAATCTTCAGCGTCTATGATTTTATCGGTTCCATTGAATTTAAGACCCCATTTCTCGACTTCGACCTTCCTTTGCATGTCGTGCGAATTATTCATGCGTTGCATTTGTATGGCTGGACCGCGCTGTTGTGAGTAACCGTTAAAATTACTTATATTCAAGTTATTTATGCCCTGACTCGGAATAGACTGCGTCGGTGATTGATTATTCGGAGATCTAGGTACTCGCTGCGAAGCGTCCTGCCCAACTTGTTGACCTGGCCTTTAGTCTACCAGAATTGGTGGGTTATTACTAGTCGCCCAAGTTTGTAACGTTTCTATCACTAAACGGTCGTCCTCCAGTCTCATTTGTTGCCGCCGGGATAAACTGCTGTCGCGTGTGCTAATTCTGCTCTGTTGGTTAGAGTAGAACTGGGGTTAGAAGCTAAAATGTTGTTGATAATCCTATCCTGAATTCTGTTGCTACGTTTTGTTCGGTAATGCTGCTATAGGGTGGTGAACTAATTGTACCCTCCGACCTACCTGCTTCGCTTATAACTGAAATATCCTGCGCGCTTTCCATAAAACGTTGCACCGACGGAGCTTTCGATGTGACTGGACCTGTCGAAACCGTGACTGTCGTCGGTAAATTAGGCGCGTTGAGTTGTTGACCGGGGATTCCACTCTCGTCGCGAACTGTTGTGGCTCCCTTCACTCCTTGATTGCCTTGCGTATGATTTTGGTACATTGTTTTACTTCCTTGACGAGTTAAAACCATTACCTGTATAAGTAGCTATATCCCTGAATAAACGCGAAGTAGTTTTTGCGGAGCAGAAAGAAAAATGTTATATATATACAAAAAGGAATCAGGACCCGAAAATCTAAGCCGCTTACCTACCTTTTCGAGCTTAAGAAATAAAATTTACAAATATGACTGTAAAAAAAATTTAAGAGTTATAAAAATTTCAATGTAATAATAATATAATAGAATTGTTGAAATCAAATAATTTTTGCTTCAAATTGCCTTTCTACCTGATTGGTAGTTAACAATGCAATTGCAGGCAAATATATCTCTTAAAATGCCTATAGATATATGTATGTCTATTTTGATATATATACTTATGTATATACCGACTGAACAATCAATTAAGTAGCGCGAGAAAACTAAAAAAAATTTTCAGAATCACCTTATAAAGGTTTTATCAAAGTACTATGAATATAGCCGGGATCCAACTATATGGATAGCATAAAAGGAATTTAATATTTTAAATGAAATATTTAAATAAAAACGAATATATGTGTTTAGTACCCTGGTTGGGTGGTTGAATGTTTTGAATGGTAAGTGACTAGAAAATTGGTAGTTTAACCTAAAAATTTATAAAAAAGGAATGAAAACTCACTATAGAAAAGTGAAAAAACTCGATACGTTAGGTGACACACTGATGTTAACATTTCGGACTGAGCCTTAATCATTCTACAGTGATATTTTTCAGAAAAAAACAATTAAAGACAAAAAAACTAACTTCAGTTCATCCCAGAGAAAGGTTGCAACAAGCGATACCTGTGCAGGATAAATTCCCTTGGCCATACCCATCCAGGGAAAGAATACAAAATCATTGGTTGTAGAATCAACCGGTAGCTTCATCTGGTAGCAAAAGCTGTGCAAGTAGAAATCCACTCTGAAGTGCTTACTTCTACGACTCCAACTCCGCGTCCCTTCTGACACCACTGGTACACGAATTGTCATTCTGTACTGATTATCTGTAACGTCGCAACGCGATGAGGACTACTACGCTCCATTCAATCGGGACTTACGTTACACATAAACCTTCATGTATAACAAAATTTATAAAAAATGAAATTCTAAAATCGAAAAATAAAATACCAAATAGAATTTAGGACAAATTTACTTCGTTATCGGACGGTTATGCGGACCCCACGTGGGCGCCATTTATTGTAATGTGTACATTGTGTTGATGTTGTGTTGATATAAACATAAAATGGAATAAAATAATTAAATTGTTTCCCATTTTGTTTTTTGGACAGATTGTCGTTTGGGCTGGTATGCTGGCTTTTAGCGCGGCTAAGCTCGCCGGATGGGGAGGTTCTTTTCAACACTCTGGCTTCTTTAACACATACAAAAAAAAATTAATCATACCAGACTCCAAAATCCACTATTCAAAAAAGAAAAGGGGCGACTAACCGAACGTTTGCTATCTTGCCGAATTTAACTGAAACTAACTTTTACGCTGAACCATTTGCTGCCGTTACCATCCTACATCTTCACCTAATGTTGGCTGGTGTTATGCCAACTTGGACATCCCTTTCACTACGGACTTCACCATGACAGTCGCGTGCCAAACTATGCGAACTGTCCCTAAATTTTACCACCATCAACCACCAAACTCCGGTTACTTACCTACTCGTTCACAAATATATTTTGCATTTCAATACTACAATAGTTATTTTTTTTTATTAATATAAAGGGGAGAAGAAAATAAATCTTTCTTATACCTATACATGTATATAAAATCCCAAATTGTCTTATTCTAGAAGAGTAATCCATTAACTATGATACCTAAACAAATCTTAAATTACTATATACTGTAACCTAATATTACTATACATCTATTATTTATCTGTACACCCAGCTGACATTTGGAAGTTTGTTTGACGAGTGCGATCATTTTACGACTCTTTTTTTCAATCGTTCAAACGATTGTACAAGTAAGTTTATATTTTGTTCTTCCAAATTATGCTTTTGCGACCCACTTTGACGATTGTTAGAAGAGTGAATCGTCTAATACACATTTTGAGGAGCATTCGAAAATTTTTAATAGTTAACGATCGCATTTGACTCTTATAAGTGATGCTTTTACTAGTCATTTTAATGATTGTTGCACGATTATTTTCTAGGGAATTCCACAATCGTAACTCAAACACTGTGGCGATAGTAAGTCAAATTTATTTGTTTTTAACTATATAACTTAGATTTATCTGCTAAGGTAATATTTTTCGGTAATATTAAAAATTTTTTCATTTTAATAAGTTGATTTTTGAACGTTCTTCAGGTGGTCTTAAATTTAAAAAAGTATTGCGGTAAGAAAAAGTGTTTTTAATAAAGTTTTTGAATTTAAAAATTGTGTGCAATAAATAATGCTATCAGCAAAAGCATTAAGACTAAAAAGCAAACGGGAAGCGAAAAAAATTATTGATTCCGTTTATAAAGATATAAGGTGTAGCCCTTATACAAAAATAGTGAAAAAAACATTATCTAATTGTGATGATGTCCGAGTAGAACATATGGAAGACAGCTCTTTTCAAAAAATACTTGTTTCGGATAATAATATAGGTACAACTGAAGCACCATCCTATTTCTATTTCTATCAGAATATATGGAAGATGTTAATTGTGAGGATAGTGAGAGTGTGAAAGAGAAAATTAGACTTTGGACAGTTAAACACTGTTTATCTTCAACTGTGGTCAACGAATTATTGCAAATTCTTAGACATGCTGATATTAAAGTTCCAAAGGACGTAAGGACGTTAAGAGGTACACCAAAAGAGGTGGTTGCCAAACCAATGGGAGACGGAAGATATGTCCACTACGGCCTTAAAGATGCATTAACTGATTTTTTTCTTAAAACTAAATATCAGAATGACGTTATAAACCTTAATTTTAATATTGATGGTCTACCATTGTGCAAAAGCTCTAATCTTCAAGTGTGGCCAATTCTGGGTACTGTATCAAATTATAGTGAGGTGTTCTTAACTGGAGTTTACGAGGGTTGCTCTAAGCCGAAAACCGCTAATGAGTTTTTAGAAGAATTTGTAAAAGAACTTATTTCGCTTATTAAAGGTGGATTTAAATTTAAAGCAAAATTATATTCAGTAAGGGTTAGATGTTTCGTAATGGATACACCTGCGAGAGCGTATATACTGGGTACCAAAGGTCATAGTGGGTATTTTTCCTGTACTCGATGTGAACAGAAAGGACAAAATATAAAAAATCGTTTATGTTTTCCTCTTGATATTAATTGCACATTACGAACTAATGAGAGTTTTAGAAATCGTGCTCAGCCTGAGCATCATAACACCATGACTCCAATTGCTATGGAAAAAATCCAAATAGACATGATACACCAATTTGCGTTGGATTACATGCATATAGTGTGCTTAGGAGTAATGACAACTTTGCAGAAAGCTTGGGTAAAAGTGAAAGGCGAAAATTATTCCCTCACTTCCTGGAATATAAAAAAATTTCTGAAAAATTGAAGAATTTGCGTAGTTCTATTCCATACGAATTTTGCAGGACACCACGGTCCTTGAACGAATTTGACAGGTGGAAGGCTACAGAACTTCGACAATTTCTACTTTATACTGGCCCTTTTGCATTAAAAAATATTTTAACTGTTGAAAGATACCGCCACTTTTTGAAACTATAGGTAGCCATACGAATTTTGCTAGATAAAGAAGATTGTAAGGTAAACCGATTATTTGCTCAAAATCTTTTAGCAAATTTCGTAAGAGATGTATCAGATTTGTATGATAAAAGCTTTTTAACGTGTAATTTCCATAATTTATTGCACTTACACGAAGACGCCAAAGAATTTGGATCTCTAGAATCCGTTAGTGCATTTAAATTTGAAAACCATCTACAAAAACTTAAAAGAAATGTTAAAAAGTTTAATAATGTAGCTGCACAATTATACAAAAGGCAGGTAGAAATAAGCAATACGATCAGACCCAGCTCATTACAAGCAGATTCCACTTTCGTTTTGGGAAAATATGAACGACACAGCTATTGTTATATCAAAAGAAACGCTTTTTTTCTTTCCTTGCTCGAACCAAACAATTTTTGCCTAGTAAACGATAGCATTATAAAAATAACTAAACTAAATAAAATAAATAATTCACCAAGATTTGAAGGAAGTACTTTAAATATTTTAAAACCACTTTTTGAAAACCCACTTTCATCTCAAGATTTATTAATTCACTTTACTTATCAAATTGAAGAAGGATTCACAATTTCCTTTGATTTGAATCAAATAAGAGAGAAAGTTGTTTGCTTAGACGATAAAATAAACAAAGAAATAGTATTTCTTCCCGAGATTCACCATGCAGAGCGACAATTCTATGATTTGTGGTAAGGTTTTAAAATAATTTGATTTAATAAATATAACTAGTTATTTTTTTTAGATTCCAATGATGTTAGTCAAAGATTAGAATATACTCCATTAACTAATTACAAAACTTTTAACGGTAAAAGTGCATCTTTGCCATATTTATATTTTTAATTTTGAGTCTTTTGTTTTCAGATCCAAAATTTATTTATGTATCAAACACACAAGAGATACAACGTCAACCAGCAGAAAAGGCGTTGGGTATGTTGGCATTATAAGCAAAGCTATTTGCTTATTTAGAACACGTTATTTGCATTTATATTATTTCTTTCAGATAGTACAAATAAGATGTTGGCAGAGATTTTAAGAGATATGGGTGCGCAAAAACAGCAAATCCACAGACTAACAGAGGAAGTGATAACCCTTAGGAATGAGTTGCGTCAATTCTAGTTAACTTTCTCTGAAGACACAAAAACCAATTTAGTTCCACCTTTACCTTTAAAAACTATGAGCCAATTACAAGAAATGCATCAACAAATACAAAACAACGAGGATATTGTTGTTCAATTGGTATACATATATAACCATTAAAAGTCAGTATCAATAACCTATATCATATATCAATCTTTTTACAGAAATACATTATTAGCAAAGTGGGTGGTGATTGCTCCAAATCTTTTATCCGGAATGCAATAAAAAAAAATCATAAGTGATGATTTGGCTGCAAAATTAAGCTGGCGTGGAACTAACAATAAGCCTAGTATTCAGGAGTTTAATATAACAAAAATTATTACAAGTAAGTTCTTTTTCGACAGCTTCTATAGCATTCAAATTTTTATTTTACTTTTACAGATGCCTGCCATTCAAAATATTCCGAAGCCGAAGACGCAATAATCAATAAAGTCTTCCAACAACATTTTGTACATGCTGGTGACAGATTGAGAAAGGCTGAACGAACAAAAAAAGTTGACTGATGGATAATACATAATTTAAGTTTTGAGGATTTTGTTTTTTAATTTCCTTTTAAGCTTTTTTTTTGTCATTTTTTATTCTTTTTGTTTATGATTATTATTGCTAATGTTATGTTAATTTCCCTTTTTTGTTTTTTTTAATGAAACGGTGAATTCATTGTTATTTATTGTTAATTAATTGTTAATTCATTGTTTATATTTGCAATAAAAACTACTGAATTAAAAAAAAATAAATAGTATAAAATAAGTTAAAATCACTTTTATTTTGTAGCATACTTTTAGGATTCATAATGAGCTCATTATATAGGCATTAAGGCGATTGTTTCACGACTCGCTTAAAGTAGGAATTAAAGAGTCTTACACGATTGTTTTCAGCGCATCGTAGACGACTCTTACGGAAGAGTCGCTTTCAGGACACAGTTTCTCCCGTTAAACTGAGCTTGCGCGATGAGAATACGACATCGCAGACGTTTAATTTAATCGCCTGCTCCAATAGTGGAAGAGTCTTTTACGATTAAGAATGCTAGCTGGGCATACATATATATTATATATGTAAAATATATACAATATATACATGTATATATATGAACAGAAATAGTTTTGCTTTTTATTACTTATTTGAATAAACAATTTAATCGAAAATGAATTGAAAATGTACTTAATCTGGGTATCTCATATGCCTATAGGCTGACATTTGTCAATATATATATATATATTCAACAAAATCTTGATCGCGGGTAATCAACTTTTCTACCGGGATTCTATACTTGTGCACGGATTCTTGAAACTCGCTACCTTCCCTGCTATTGGCCAATCTAACAGTAAGACATGTGAACAAAATCTTTTAACGCACTTTAATCGTTAGACCGCGGTAAAGGAGACTTCTACCGTACCGAAACTTACTACAAGGGATATAAATATAAATCTATATATATAAATCTTTATATATATAATATATATATATATATATATATATATATATATATATATATATATATATATATAAATCTTTATATATATATATATATATATATATATATATATATATATATATATATATATATATATATATATATATATATATATATATATATATATATATCTTTATATACGTCAGCATATGAGCTCGCCCGTATGCCTAACTGTATTTGGGTTCTGATTAGGTAAAAAAAAGGTACCCTAAAATCTACAAAAGGAGCAAATGAACTAAATAATAAAAAGGTATAATAGATTAAATATCTACTTCTACATTTACTTATCTACTGATCTCGAGTTTTAGGCTGTTGGGTGAGATGTCACTGCTGCTGTTCGTTTTGCTGATTACTGTTATTATTGTTGTGGTTGTTGTATCCGACGCTATTGTTATGGCGCTTGTTGTAATTGTTGTTGCCGCTGCTGTTGTTATTGTGGTTCACCATAGTGCTATCATTGTTGTTTTTTAAAATGGCGCGTGGCGCTATTGTTGTTGTAATTAGCTGCTGGTAATGTTGTTGTTATTTACAATAGCCTTATTGGTGTTGTTTTTATTTCAAATGGCGCTATTGCTTTTGTTGTAACTATTGTTGTTGTTGCTTACCGTGGCCCTATTGTTGTTGTAGTCGGCTGCTGGTGCTGTTGTTGTTATTTACAATAACCTTACTGGTGTTGTTTTTATTTATAATGGCGCTATTTATTTTGTTGTAACTATTGTTGTTGTTGCTTACCGTGGTCCTATTGTTGTTGTAATTAGCTGCTGATAATGTTGTTGTTATTTACAATAGGCTTATTGATGTTGTATTTATTTAAAATGGCGCTATTGCTTTTGTTGTAACTCTTGTTGTTGCTGGTTACCGTGGCTCTATTGTTGTTGTAGTTGGCTGCTGGTGCTATTGCTTTATAATTTAGAAATTTATAGACACTTGCACGTTTATCTATAGTTTATTCAATTGTTTATTGCATTTTTTTTCGGAAATTGTACTATAGTTTCTAACAAATTTATTAACCCTTTTTTTAAAGTGACTTTTTGCTGAAAACGATGACGGCAATTAAAAAAAAAAACTACGACCTTTTTTCTTCGCGATCTCACACAGAACATCCTCTGTTCTTTCTTCTTCTTTCCTTTTATATGTACTTCGCACTGACGCCACGTTTTAATTTTCTTTTTCTTCTTTTTCTTTTCTGGAACATTCAGTTTAAATCATGACACGTCAGCCGATTTTCGTGTTGCCAGTTCAATAATTAATGGCGGTGTTGCATTTAATAGTTGCCCATATGTAATGATTTAACATATGGCGTCTAGCCGTGACATATATAAATATTAATAATATTTTATGGAAATAACGTGAAAAATTAAAACTTTATTACTGCCCTTAACAAATTTTCTTGTATAAATAATTTTTCAATGCAGTTTTTTCAAAACATATCACACCCATAAAAAATATTTTTTCTTTTTATTAAACAAAGTGGCAAACAAATTTTGACGTAATGGAATATAAAAAACGAGTCAAAAAACTTTCAGTTGAGCTCCTGCATGTACTTTTTATAGATATACTTTGGGTACCTACATATATAAATAATTACATAAACAAAGCGAATTAATAACAGGCGGTCTCGACAGCTCAGGCGACTCTTTTTCGCTTCCTGATTTTGATCAAATTACTTTGTCAAAGTTATTTATATTCGTGTCTAATAAATTCTGTTTGTTTTTAATTGTGTTAAATTTTGTTAAAATTGTTTTAAATTTTAAAATAAAACTCATATTGACGTGCAATTTATACATCTATACACATTATCGTAGCAACAAAATAGTTTTTTGCAAGCGTGTGTTTTATATTGTGTGAATTTGCCTTGGATTTTGACAATGTAACTAGGCATTTTTTCCTTGCTCATAAATCAGTCTTTTTATATAATTAAAATAAAATAACGAAAAATAATAATAAACATAAAAGCAAAGCATGCATGTATGTACATAAATTCATATAAATCACAAATCGTTAATTAAACGAAACAGAAATTTGTACTTTTGGGTTATCTTTTCATATAAAAAACTATCGTTAGTTTCGAACGATTGTTTCCTCATAATCGTACAGTTGTAAAGCCATTTATTTTAAATGCAATTCATTACACTGGAAAGTGTAAGATCGGACAATGCATATTGAAGTTAAAATTTTACGACTGAGCTTATTTATTTTCTTTGTGCGAATCCTTATACTGTTTGCATTGGCAAGTGCAAATGATAAAGGCCTCACTAGTCTTTACTTTCTGTTGCTGTTCTGTGCCGTGCCGTTCTGCTTTTTAAATTATTGTGATTACTTTTTCTGTAACAACATATCAGCTGATTATAATAAACATAGAAAACACAATACACAACACAAGAAAAATTAAAATTGTTCACAAAAACGTAAAAGAATAATTGAAAAATTACAATAATGAACAACAATATTGATTACGCATTAGATTCTGAGTTTGATTCAGATATTGATGATGCACTAATTGCTGGAAGTTTTGTGAATTTGTGCAAGTTGTACCAAAAAATAAAATCAAAAAAAGTGAAACAAAGGAGGAGGTGGTATGTCCGAACCATCAATAAGGATTGGTTATCATCGGGTTACCATCGAAAAGTTTTTAAAAAAATTAAGGAGATAGATGAAAATCAGTTCTTTCTACACACTAGAATGACCAAGGATATTTATGAGCTTTTGTTAACTCTAATCAAAAGTTCTTTAAGAACGCCCGGCCAACGTATATTAGCAGAGGAGAGACTTTCAATAACCCTTCTGTAAGTTTTCTTGTTTTTTTTTTGTTAATTTTTTTGTTTATTGTATACATAAATACATATGTAGCTATTTGGGACATGGGACTTCTATTCAGTCGATTGCTTGGAGCTATAAGTTGGGAAAAACAACTATCCGCAACATAATTTTGGAGACGTGTGATGTGATTTGGAATTGTCTATCTCCAGTGTGTGTTAGCGAGCCAACGACTGCACAATATAAAGATATTGAAGTAAACTTTAGCAATATGTGGAATATTCCCAATTGCGTGGGAGCAATCGACGGAAAACACATAGCTTTGAAGTGTCCGCCTAATTCAGGGTCAATGTTCTTCAATTATAAAAAGTTCTTTAGTATTGTACTGATGGGTGTTTGTGATTACACATTCATCGCGGCTAGCGTAGGAAGCTATGGTTGCCAAAGTGATGGAGGTATTATGATCGATATTTACTTTAAAAAATAAACAATCTTATTAAAATTTTTATATTTCCGTCAGTCAAAATGTCACTAAGTTTTATTTAAATATTAATTTTATTTTTCTCTTCAAAGGAATCTTTCTCACGTGTCCTTTCGGGCAATCAATTTTAAACAACACAGTCCCCGTGCCACCACATAAACCGTTGTCATCATCATCATCCGCGCCATTTCCCCATTATTTTATAGGGAATGCCGCTTTTCCATAAAGGCCAAACCTAATGAGACCTTATCCAGGAACTAACCTTGAAAGAAAGAAGACTGTTTTTAACTACAGGCTATCCCGAGCTCGAAGAGTTATAGAAAATTCTTTTGGAATTTTAGCAGCTCGTTGGAGAATACTTTTGACAACTCTAGAGTGTTCACCAAGCAATTGTGAAATTATTGTTTTGGCATGTATTGCACTACATAATTTCATAATGCTTAATGACCAAAAACGTTGGTATTGTCCAGGCAATTTTGTAGGTCGAGAAGCAGAAGATGGCAGTATAAACGAGGGTGGTTGGCGCACAGAAGTAAGGGTGAATGGTAGTCGACCATTAAGATCGATGACAACATTTATTCGAAGGTCATCTGAAACCGCCATTCAGTTAAGAAATCGCTTATCAGAATATTTTTGTAATGAAGGCGCAATTGCGAATCAAAATTCAATTTAAAGTTTTTTTATTTCAATAATTGCCATTTAAAGTTAAATTAAATTAGTAATTTTCTTTATTTGTGAAAATATATAATTTTTATAAATTAAAAATTAAAATATATTATATATGCACTAATTCATTAAAAGATTTGTTTAAAATTTCAATATGAAATTTTTTTTTATGTAATTTTTTTTTTATGTAATACATAAAATGCATTTAATTAAAATTTAAAGCCATTTTATTGGATGGCATCGTAAGGAAAAATAACAATTCAATAAAAACTAGAAACGAAAACAAAAATAAAAAAACAAGTAAAACTTGCAGAGATTAAAAGTTATAATAATATCTAAAAAATTATGCAAATATGAAGGACATATTTATTATTCAGGCTCTAATTTCACTTGCATTAGTACCTGCGTTATCAAATTCATTGCTTTTATTTGTTTGTTACTGCTAAGCGTATTAAGTGTAGCAGTAATCATTTTGCCAAAGGCATAATTGGGATCACTTTCTCTTTGCTGCGTTTTTTCCTCCCTCGATTTGCAAAATTTTTTAAAAGTTTGTACTGCTTCAATAAAAATTTCATCAGTGTTATCAGAAATTTCTGTTCTTTTTCTTTTTTTAGGCACTTTCAATGATTCACTAATAGAAACAAGTTTTTGTTTGGGTGTTGATGACGACGATGACGGTACAAAAGCATTCGATTGATTACTTTACTCCAAAAGTTTTCAACGTTAATTTTTAAAAAACTCTCTATTTTTTCATCAGAAAAATTGAATTCAAAGAATTTTCGCTCCTGCAAGAGAGAATTCGCATCTTCATTTACAATTTTTTAAATATTTTCAAATGACAATTCAGTTTTGTTTCTTTTTTTCCAACTCCATTTCTTTAAATAGTTCTGTTTTGAGTGGCAACCTCTGCTTCATTTCTTCTAAGGCTGTAATATAAAATTGCCGGCAATCCATTTTAATTTGATTTGCAGCTGCTTGTAAATTAGTCTTTAGATGCTTGTTACACTCACATCCAAGATAAACTTCTTCAAGAGGCAGAGAAATATGTGGTGATCTTACATTACACGTAGCTCAGATTATTCTTTACAAAACTTAAAAATATTTTTTTTTTAAAGAGCATATATATATTGTTACATTCATTATTAAGCTCAAGATAGATCCTTTCTGTTTGAGTTGTGCCCGGCTGTTCGTATGTTCGTATCAGTAACCGCTCTTTTTCAGTCATTTATTAAAGACATAGAAAACAAAATAATCAGATTTTCTGTACGTTCTTAAATATAGTGCTTTTTAATATTAAGAAAAAAAAAAGCAAGAAAAGTTTCTTTCAACAAAAGGAGTAATTATTTTTCGTGAAAATAAAGAATTTATTTATTATTTTGCTTAAAAATATGAAAATTTTATTAATTCAAATACATATGAATGGTTTCCAAAGGAAATCCTTATGTAGAAAAATTGAACAAAGAAATAGAAATAGCTACTAAATGTTTGCTAAGTTTTTGTACAAAAAACCTGTTGTGTTTTAATTGTCTTTTTGCTTTGTTGATTCAACGTGGTTCTCATTTAATCAACTTGGAAATAAATATAAGACTTTCTATTTTTGAATATAAAATTTGGGTAAAATCCTCTGATGAGCTATATGAGCAGTAGCGAAATGGCCATATAGATATGCTCTCCCCGCAGTAATAAGCTCTAAATACATAGACGACAGCAGACTTCACGGCTTCAAATGCTGCCAACTTCAAATGCTGCTTTGAAGTCAGCTTCATAATTATTTTGAAGACAGCAGCAACATAATAATCAGCTAATGTGTCCATACTATTCCTCTGCAAAATTTTACAAACGTATTAAAAATAACAACAGAAAATCAAACAAATAGGTACTTTACCATTATCTTAAAACGAAAAATGAAATAAAATATAACAAAAATTATTTCAAACGAAAAACACAATACTATGGAATTAAAAATGAACAGCTGTGTGTTTTAGCAATTAAAATTTCAGAGATGCCGCATATATATTTTATAATGAATAAAATTAAAGTTTTTGAAAAAAATGTAACAACATCATGAAAAACTATAAAAACACATAAATTTATTTTCTTATTGTATTTTTGTAATATTCTTTTATGTTTGGTATTAAAAAAGTTGTGTTCTTATTTTTCCAATTTATATGTATAAAGACAAAACTATATTTGTTTATTGCTGAACGTCAAAATAGAAAATATCCTAAGTTGGCGGCAGCAGCAAATGATGTCGTGTAGTCGTGCTGCTGTGATGTCGTCAAAATAATCGTTTTCATACAAACACATGTATTTTATTTTTGACAGTTTGCTGTCTGCTGCCTGCTGTCGTCTATGAGTTTAGAGCTATACATTTAATTTTTAGTATTTTTAAATAATAACAGCCGTATTCATTGAAAACCCTTAAATATGTTTTTAAATGCATATTAGTTAATTAACACTTTTTGTCTTAAAATACATTTTAAAAATGTCGTATTCATAATATGTATTTTAACTAATATTTTTGTTAATAAGTTTTACTATTTGGGGCTGGCAGCACCATCACTTGTCACTTAAAACTTAATGATGTATAAAAACGATTACAAACTTATGCAGTAATCGTCTTATTATTTTATTAAAGATATACAAGTCGCTTTATTGTAGGTGAAAAATGAATTAAATAATTTAAAAGTGGTATTAGCTTTTCTATTAATTGGGGGAAAAAGAAAACTTTAAAAAAAGAGTACAATTCAGATAAATTACTTATTATACATAAAATTCTGATTCGAATAAAGTTTCTATTTATTTGTTTTGGTGGCGTAAACATCACTAGCGTATATAAATTTGTTAAATTATATTATTGTTAAACCTTTTTAAAAGATATAAATATATAAAATAATGTGGAATCCAAACGCAAACGTTCAGAAAACTGGAATGAAGGAGATAAGGTAAGTACTTGTACTGCCTGACAAGTTTTGATTTTTATCATTATGTGATATTGTTTAATTTTTCTTTAAAACAAATATTTGTAGATGTTACTAAAGGAATTAATAAGAGAGAGGTTGAAGCAAATCGAAAACAAAAATACGGACACAAACACTAATCAAGCAAAGAAACAAGCTTGGATGGAAGTCCAAGAGAGGTGTGGTATACATTTTTTATTAATAATTACTTGAAATTCAAATTTTTTTATAATTCATTATTCTGTTATAGTTTCAACGCCTTATGCACAGGTGGTCAAAGGACGGTTTGTCAGCTAAAAACCCAATGGGCAGCGACACAAATTGTTGCAAGAAAGCAAGTTGCTGAACATAGAAAAGAACTCTCAAAAACTGGAGGGGGATCGCAACCTTCTGAAGTGCCCATTAGTAGCAGCGATATTTCAGTTTGGCTTCCCAACGAATTCATAGTGGATTCTAACGAATTTGATTCGGATTTTGTTGTGCAGGATTTAAGTGTTGAGGTACGTATGGTTATGTTGACCGAAAACTCACAAAATATTATATTTAATGTCATGCAAAAGGATGTGTTTAATCGCACACTAAATTTTAATTACTCACAACATTGACGCAAATGAATTTTTTGTGATCCTCAGAGAATTGATGTGTGGACTGGTTGCTGAAAAAACTAATTAAAAATTTTTTGTTTAGTGTGCGATATGTAAGTATTTTATTTTTAGTTTCTTTAAAGTAATTAGCCATTATCATCTTACATAAAAATTAAAAAAAATACTTCTAATGTTAAGTTAGATGCAAGACTATTTGCACAAGATTGTGAATTGGGCTAATGTATAATAAATAAACTAATACTAGTGTTACATTCAATAATTGAAATAAGTTAAAAATATATTTCAATAAAATTTTTCAAAATAAATATTTCTCTCCTTTTCTCTGATGTGCAGAAATCGTTTTGTTGTATTTGTTGAGGTAGCGTCTCTCCTTCGGGGTTGTAATCAGTGTCATCTAAAATGGTTATAGTTACTTAATTATTTAGAAGTATAATTTTGAAAGCTAATAATCAAACTACCTGGAATCGCATCGTTTTCTTCTATGGCTATGTTGTGTAAGACAGCTAAAGCTATAATGAGAACTTTAACATTTGGAAAAGTAACAGTCATTCCATCCAGCAAACATCGGAATCGCTGCTTCCACACACCAAAACAACGTTCAACAGAATTTCTTGTTGCTATACGAGCAATGTTATATTTCAATTCTTTTTCATTTTGAGGTCGTTGTAACGGAGTAAACAAGTACGAAGTTAGCTTCTAACCAGAGTCACCAAGCAGGCAGCCTCTAAATTCGCCATATTGAAATCTCTCCTTTAATTTGGATTCGTTAAATATACGGCAGTCGTGGGTACTGCCCCTCCACCTTGCGACTATATCCAATATTTTAAGTTGCGCATCACAAACCACCTTAACAATATTAAAAAGCATTTTAAAAATTGAAAGTAAAAACTTGTTATTACCTGCACATTTAGGGAATAAAAGCCCTTTGTATTTATATAGTATTGCGCCAAGTCCCCGCCAGTTTTTTTAATTTTTATGTGGGTTCCGTCTATTGCACCAATAATTCCAGGAAAGTTCTTAATTTCTCTAAACTGCTTTGCAGTTTTGACCTCTTCTTCAACAAATGTTGGCATTTTAATATATTTTTTGCTATGTTTAGCTAAGGCTCGAGCAACTTTAGAACAAATCCTGCTAACTGTCGGTTGTGCAAGACTATGAAGGTCTCCAGCATCATCCTGAAACTAAAAGTATCAATTAGTGCACTTTTTACATTTTATATCGTAGAATAAGTTACTTCTCTTCTTCCCCAACAACTTAAAGCTACTGCAACCTGCAGTTCTGGCGAGGTTCCACATCCTTTACGGTTTAAGGAAATATCTGTTTTTACCAAGTTAACAATTTTCTTTACCGTTTCTTTACTAAATCGGTATTTCTGTTTAAATTGACTGTCTGGAATGGCAAAAGGGTCGCTTCTATTTTTGTAAATTTTTGGTTGGTGGTAGCTTGAAATTTGGTTTATAGTTTCTATTGAAAATTATTCACAATTAAAATCTCACAAATTTGTTCCTACAAAGCTACTTACCAAGTCTTTTGATAAAATATAGCGTATCCATCATTTATGTATTTTAAAATTAAATTAAAAAGCATAAATGTAAACTTTTTTGTTGAATAATTATTTTTATATGTCTAAAATAACAAAAAAGTCATTTTAAAATTGCTTTAAACTAGGGTCGAACGAATTTTAGGTTTTATAGATTTAAAAAAGGTTTACAAAAAGTATTTTAGGTTTTTGTTTGTTTATGAATACAGTTTTATCAAATTTTGCTTAAAAGTAATTTTAACAGTGTTTTAAAATTCTGTGAATACGGCTGTAAATATTTCATGAGAATATCATGAAATATTTATATTTGAAGGAATTAAGCACGATTAAAGTAAATTATTGCTTAAAAATGTACTGTGATTTTAAGAGATAATTCTGGCATATACAAGTGAAAACGTCATTAAGTCTGCAGTATTTTTTTCACGCAGAAATTGTAATCTGTGGCAAAAATGCATCATAATTTTTTATGTGTTAAGACACTAAATATTACAAATTTTGGATTATCTGCATCCTCTATAAAATGCAATCAAATTTTGCTTCTTTTTCTCTGTGCCATTTCTTTAGTTTATTTATAATCACTTTTTATTAACTTAAATATTAAAGTCTATTACATACATACGTACATATACATATAGTTTTGTAGAATAATTATATATTGTGAGTTTGGTGACTTTCCATAAACTGACTTTTTTAAAAAATTTTTTTTGTTTACAAGCTAACTTAACATACAACTTAAAATAAAAAAATCCGTTGACGGTGCAATTTCCCACGGCCAACGGAAAACGTTCATAAAATTACCCAAACACATGCATAAATTATGCATGCGCTTGGGCATGAACATTTGCTTCATGCATTCGGTCAGCATTCAATGTGGATGTGTATAAGACGAATCTGCTTATTAGGCAGATTCGTTCACCAACAAAACAACAAAAGTATTATTACAACGCAAATTTATTTTAGGCGCGTTTGCTCCATATGACTCCTCCACCCCTAGATTCAACAGTCTCTGTTGAATGCATGGCAGTAGGTTTCAATTCGTTATTAACATCAATTTCCCGATCCTTTTTTCCACATTTTTTGCAGACCGAATACATTACAGCGATAAGTATTATTTAAAAGATTAACGATATATTTAAACCGTAAGATAAATTTTTGTGGTACATTAATTCTTCAATTTGCTTAATATTTTCGAATTGGTTAATTTAATTTTTTCGATTTCTTCAGGATTCAGTACACCTGGGTGCACTATATTACTTCTAGCTGCTGCTATATTCTCCTGAATTTGCGTTATCTTGCCTTCAAAGTTTTTCAATTTAATCATTTGATCACAAGTTTTCTAACTACTTCGTTGTTACGTTTTCTTAATTCTGCAAAGGTACTATTTATTTTAATTCTGTCAGTTTCTATAGCCTCGCATAATTTCAATGGAGTCATTAAAGTGTGTATTAATTATAATTTGCTTATTTATTGCGTTTATGGCATTGTGATCGGTAATTTCAACACACCTTAAATGTTCTATAATTTCTTCTCTGTCATCGTCGTCCATCAGTCCAAACATCCATTTATAAACATTTCCCATTCCGTTAATTAATCCTCTTTTCTTTCTACTAAATTCAGAAGGTATTAAGGTCTTTATTTTTGCCCCAATAATTCTAATTTCCTTTCTTAAAATTTCACTATTATCGATATCTATTTCCTCTATATTTTTGGCTATCATTTTAATTATATTTAGGTATTCAGTAGGGTGTATAATGTGTAAGACAGTGTTTGTTGAATTAGGGATTTTCACTTGCTTTACCTGCAGCATCGCGTAACCCGTATTCTCTTCAGCCTTTTCGATTCTTGGAAGCGCTTGAACCGCTGTCAGTACCATCATTATCACGATCTTCATTGTTGTTTTTCTGGAATACATTTTATTATATTTTATTCTTGTTGAAATTTGTTTTTTCTTTTTATTTGTGTTTTATAAATTTGAAGAAATTTTCCTTCTTTAGAAATAATATGATTTAAATTCTTCTCGAAATTTTCTATTCTTTTATATTTTGGGTCAGACTTCCCAACTCTGTTGCTTCGTACATAACAATTTTCAAAATTATCTATTGAACATCTATTTGTTTTCTCATTTATTCTTTTAATTTGATCTACTTTTGATTTATGCAAGTTCTTTGCAAATTCTTTTACTTCTTCTATGGATATTAAATTGTTCAGAAAAGATATTGGACGCCGTTTTGTACTAGTATTATTATAAGCTATTATAGCCTCGTGAATTTTGTCTTTTAGCTCGTTAGAATTATTCGGATCAGCATTAAAAAGTCTTAAATGTTCGTTCAATGTACCATGAAGTCTCTCAACTTCTGAATTTCCTGTTTTCATATAAGTCGTTGTAAAATGTACTTTGATATTATTTTCTTGTAAAAATTGTTTAATCGCCGCAGTTTTTAGTTCATTGTCCGTAATAATCAACTCAGGCTTACCTAAATATTGAATTCTAGTTTTTATCGCTTCTATTATTGAAACCCAAGTTCCGTCTTTTAGTTCACATGCAGTTGCGTATTTAGTTAATCGGTCAATAGATGTCAAGTACATCACGTTACGTTTAGGGAACCATATGTCTATGTATATGATATCATTTTGTCTTTCCGGCGTTTGTGTCACATTAAACGAATGTTTTATGGGTTTTCTATAAAATTTTGCACTATTGCAAATATCGCAATTATTTATATATCGGTGAATCTGTTGCTGTAATCCTGGATAGTAATAGTTTTGTTTAATTTCTGAAAATATTTCGTTTATTCCGCGGTGATTATTTTTCAAGTGTTCCCTTTCTATAATTTTTAAAAGTTTCCCTTTATCCGTGACATCCTCCAATACTATTCTCGATCTTATTATTTTCAAATTTCTATTTCGTACAAAATGCGTTCGGTAAAAACCTTCAAATCTTTTAAATAAATCATCGTCTGTGCTATATATAGCCACCAACCCTTTCTGTGTGATATTTTCCTGCATAATTTTAATCATATCACTATTATCTGCAATTTCGACTGTATGTCTGATCATCTTTCTAAAAATTATCTTCCAACTAATTGTTTCCTTATTTGATTTAGTCAACACAACTTGCAACTTAAACATGTTTAAGGGTTTTTCAGTTCTTCTAATGAAATCCAAACTGTCAGTTTCCGCACTATGTACAGTTTCTCATCAGAAAGTTCATTTAAATTGATTATAAAATCATCGCTAAAATTATTCTCGTCTTCTTCTTTGCACTGTTTAATTGTGAGTCTACTCAAAGCATCAGCAGTAACGTTTTCCTTTCCTTTGATATGCTCAATGTCGAAGTCAAATTCTTCTAACATAACTTCCATCTTTGTATTTTGAGATTAGGTTCTTTGATATTGCTCAGCCAAACCAGAGGTTTGTGGTCAGTTTTAATTGTGAATTTACGACCATACAAATAATGTTCCATAATTTTGTTCATATCGATTAAGTGTTCTACTCGCGTATGCCACAACTTTGCTTTCCTGCATTAAAGCTGAACCTATAGCAAAGTTGCTGGCATCTGTTACCAAAGTAAATTTTTTCGAAAAAATGGGACGAACTAAAATAGGATCTGTTTTCAATATCTTTTTCAATTTCTCAAAAGCTTCTATATAATCTGTATCTTTTATATTAACTTTCGCATCCCTCTTTAAGTATTTGGTCAAATTGTACGCTACTTTCGAATAATCTTTTATAAATCTTCTATAAAATCCTGTAACTCCCAAAAATGTTTTAATTTCCTTCTGTGTCTTCGGCAGTGCGATTTTCTCAATAGCTTCGACTTTCATCGGGTTTGTTTTAATACCTTCTGCGGTTATAATGTGGCCCAAAAAATCTGTTTCGCTTTTTAAAAATGTACATTTCAAGACTTGCAATTTTAAATTTGCTCTTTTTAGTTTCTGGAATATTTTATTAAGCGATTCTATATGTTCCTCAATGCTAGTTGAGAAGACTAAGATATCGTCAAGGTACACCACACAAATCTTACCGATGAATTCCTTAAGCACACTATTAATCATTTTTTGAAAGGTTGCAGGTGAATTCCGCAACCCAAACGCCATACGTACGAATTCATAGTGGCCTGTTGCCGTTGAGAATGCAGTCTTCTGAACGTCTCTTGGATGCATCTCAATTTGGTGCTATCCCTTAGCTAAATCTAATGTGGAGAAATATTGACATCTCCCCAATCTGTCAAACATGTCCTCAATATTAGGTATTGGGAATCGAACCTCCGTTGTTACACTGTTGAGTTTTCTATAGTCAATGACTATCCTCCATTTTTTCTCGTGTGAGTTATCCAGTTTCTTAGGTACGACCCAGATTGGACTGTTGTACGGGCTAATCGATTCCCTAATTATCCCTTGTTTTAACATTTCTTAGTTCTGTCTATCCACCTCTGCTCTGTGAATTTCAGGATATCTATATAGTTTTGAATAAATTGCTGTATCTGTTGTCGTATCTATTCTATGTTTAACTTCGTGAGTAAACGACAGTGTTTCATTTTTATTATAAAACAATTTTCTATTATTCCTAATTAATTGGATTACTTTATCCCTTTCCCAATCTGTTAAATGTCGAAGATCAATCAATTCAATTATATCACGCGGTATTGCTTCGTTACTAAACATTTCAATAAAATTTTTCTTATAAGATTCGCAATAATAGCTTTCTTCTTCTTTAGACAGAAACAATGGCAAAACTGCATTTTTTGTAATAAGTTGTCTTTTATTAAAATCTATAACTGTGTTTAATCTAGTCAGAATATTACTCCCAATCGCACCTATCACTAACTTTCCTTTCCAAAAACTCACACATATCATTCTGTAAATTAAATTCTTTGAATAATGGAAAACGATATAATACCGTAAGTGTACTTTCTTTTCCCAAAGCCTGCACTCTCACATTAACATTATGCTTCCATATGGGGCCACAAACATTCGGATTGATTAAGCTAAACTTAGCACCGGTATCTATTACAAAATACAATTTCCTAATTGGGGTATTTATGACTATATAGGGAAGTTGTTTAGGGCTCCTGTTGAAAAATTTACACTAGAAGAGCCCACTTCCATGGGAGAACCACACGTTCAGACCTGTTAGTATTTCTACTCTGTTCGGATCCGGTGCCATTCCTCATACGAAAGTTTCCTGATTCATTGTTATTGTAAAAATTTCTATGTTGATGATTGTTGTGTCCACGGAAATTTCCCGATTGATTGCTGTAAAGATTTCTAGATTGGTCATTGTTGTATCGATGGATATTTGCCGACTGGCCTCCAGGATAACAATTGGAACCCAAGCTTTCGAAGCCGTTAGAATGTCTACTTTGTCCGAATCGAGTGCAATTTCCCGATTGCTGACTCGTATTATAAGAAGCAAGATTGTTGTCTCTATAGTCTCTATATCGGGTGCCATTTCCTCTATTTTGATTCTGGTTATCATTTCTATAGTTAGTCCTGAGCTGCGCACTCGATTTCCGATTATCACCAGATGCGGTATTATTCTGGTGTCTCGCCTCCAGAATAATTTGGTACGCTGCCTCCAGTGTTTTTGGGTCTCGCGCAAATATTGTGGTTTTAGTTGGTTCCGGAAGGTGATCCTTAAACACCTGCAAGGAAATCCTATTGATTTCTCTCGTTGAAAATCCCTCTTCCGGATGAGTTAACCGCCTGTTGTGAAGTCTGTTAGCAATTTTATTAACGCCAAGGTAATATTTTTCGATGGTTGAGTCCATCCTCCAAGTCTTCAATCTGTCCATCAGTTCACTACAAGTCTGTCTCTCGCCAAAATCACTAAGTAATGCTGTGAACACAATTGGAACGAGCGACGAATTTCGTCTTGCACGACGAATTCATCTGTAAAAGTTCGCTGCGTAAATTCGCAATGTGGCGCACAATTAGGACGAAAAAGTTACAGCTGTTATAATCAACAACATTGTTTAGATAGTGTTACCATAGAACAAAAAATAGTTATACAAAAAATTAAGCATTAAGAAAAAGCCATTAGAAAGCAATTTTATGGAAAATAATTGCGGATGTTTAACTTAATG
Source organism: Cistogaster globosa (assembly GCA_937654795.1). Lineage (NCBI taxonomy): Eukaryota > Metazoa > Arthropoda > Insecta > Diptera > Tachinidae > Cistogaster > Cistogaster globosa. Next base: position 86,078,481 of record OW569403.1, read on the forward strand.
ATGTATATTAAGAAATAAACAATAATTAAGATAAAAATAACTTTATTTACTAATATATTTAAAAGCTGAAAGGAGAAACGGCAACCCTGTTCCAATTTAGTCGTCGTTCGTCGGCGTAAGAAATAGAAATAAATCTATCGGAGAGTTCGTCACGCACGACGAATTTCGTCGACGGCGGTGTTGTGTTAATTTTCATATGCACCAATGTGTTTTATTTTTGACGGCGAATATGCCCAACGAAAAATTCGTCGTTCGTCCCAATTGTGTTCCCAGCATAACACGCCTTTTATTTCCAACCAAGTATTTACTGTTCCATACCTATGGAGTGCTTCTCTTGTTGAGTCGGTGCATTTGTTTTTTACATAGCCTAAGAGTATTGTTTTGTTATTGACCTGAAAAAAATCGATTGATGGCAACAGGGCTTCAACCTGTGTCAGAAAGTCTGGTAATTGACAGGGTCGGTACCGTCGAATGATGGAATTTTCCTGATACAATTTAGAACAAGATTAAATTGGTGTACAACATTAGCTTCCATTTTTATTAAGGCCTCACTTCACTCCTAAACAACAATACAAAAACCGCCCTTAACGCCTGTCCGTCTTTCTTTTCTCAACCTGAGCCTCGACAGTTATGTACAGATCGCAAAAACGTCAGAACGTGCAAAAACGCGCTATAATTCAAAGAACGCAAGACTTGACAACCAAGATATTGTTTCTTTCTTTTTTTTCGGATTCTTAATTGGTTTTCTATTTATTCGTGATTTGTTTATAATTTCTGTATTTTATGTTTAATTTAGTTTTTGTTTCCTTTCTTTACATAATTAATTATGGTCAAATAAAATAAATATAGTTAAATAAAAATATAAATATAAAAATAATATAGTTAAATAAATATTCTTACATCTAATTTAAATCCTGCTGAACTGTCCTCGTAGTTTGCTGTTGTTATTGTTGTTACTCTTGGGATGATGTTGTAAGCTTTCTTTTTCAGTCTCTGTTTAAGCTTTTATTATTTTCAAAAAACTTGTTGTTTTTTTCTCTTTTTTTTCTCTTTCGATGGTTTTTATAAGCCCTCTTTAACCAAAAATTGAACTTCTGTTCTCCTCGGCAGATACATTTGAGGATCAGACTTCACTTCCAAATCGTTATTTAGTTTTTTGTTTCTTTTCTTTTATTTTCTTCATTCAACTTATATCTTTATATAATTTCTAAATGTACTTTTAAGTTCACTATTTATTAATATTAACTATTCACATAGGTCTTGTGATTTTTAACGTTTTAGCTTTTAGTTTTATGTATTTATTGGTAACTATTAATATTTTTAATTCACTTTTGTTTAGTTTAGATTACAGTGTATGATCTTAAGTTTTGTCCATTAAGTTTTCACAATTTAGTTTCGATTATCATTAGCTTAATTGTTGCTAATGTTATCTTAGGTTTACTGATTTTTATGTTTTTATCTTTTTATATTGATTTTTATCTTCGTCGCCAGTTTTGTAGAATAATTATATCTTGTGAGTTTGGTGTCTTTCCATAAACTGACTTTATTTAAAAATTCTTTTTGTTTACAAGCTTACTTAACATACAACTTAAAATAAAGAAATCCGTTGACGGTGCAATTTCCCACGGCCAACGGAAAACGTTCATCAAATTACCCAAACATATGCATAAATTATGCATGCGCTTGGGCATGAACATTTGCTTCATGCATTCGGTCAGCATTCAATGTGGATGTGGATAAGAAGAATTAGCTTATTAGGCAGATTCGTTCACCAACAAAACAGCAAAAGTATTATTACAATGCAAATTTATTTTAGGCGCGTTTGCTCCATATGACTTTATACAGCAACTGCTTTTAAAACACAAAAAATCAACTGAAATAAAAGGACATGAAAAAAATGAGAACTAACACCCGATCGAAAGTGAACGGTACACCATATTATAATCCGTACAGTATTGAACCAAAGGAACTGGTTAAATCATTCGTTCAATTTAACCCGTATACTATTGAACGAAAAGTCCTCAGTTAAATGACCGGCTCATTCCGTTCAGCTGACTGATTCGTTCGATCACGAACTACACAGTTATACTTTTTGTAGATTTCAATTTATCTTGGGCAGAAGCTGGTTTGAAATATGCTATTAATACTTCCTAATTATCCAATATATTTTCTACATACTTCTGGTGTAAGAGGCACCTTGTTGTGCAAGTCCGCAAAATTTTCTTCCTTTTTTCTTTTAACATCTCCTGCAAAGATTCCAGTTGTGCACATCGCTTGGAAGTTCCTGACATATGAGTTCCTAATTGCCTTAGAAGATCTTCTGGTGCTCTTGGTAGCTCCAAACAAGCCTTACTGGCGATAATTGCTACCGAATGGCATAGACGCTTTACGACAATTGAATTTGAAATTTTTTCAATTAATCTTGATGAAAATGATTTATGTTTGCCAACCATTACATTTACAGTTGCGAACATTAAAATAGCAGTACCACTACATTTTCAAATATTTCTCAAGTTGTACATAAAAGCAAAGTTTTTATTTTTAATTCTCATTAAAATAGAAAATATATATTATAATAGAAAATAAAATATATTAAAATTCGATTCCGGTTGATAAAAACAAAACTTAACAATAAAAAACGTTATTCATACTTAACATAAAAATAGCAGTGGCTACACATATGTCGTATTATTTCCAAAATACTCGGAGAAAAACAAATTTGAAATTTATAATTAATATCTATTGCCTAGTACTTAGTCGCAAATCCCTTATTTTTAATAACTGCTACACAGCGACGGGGCATTGAGTTTACTAAATCTTGACATCGGCTTATTGGGATCTCCTTCCACGCTTTTTTAACAACTTCCCAAAGTTGCTCGCTACTGGATGGTTTTAAGTCATGTACAGCCTTTTTAATGTCTCCTCAAAGATGCTCAATTGGGTTGAGGTCGGGGGACTGCGCTGGCCACTGCATAACCTCAATGTTGTTGAGACGAAACCAATCCTTTGCTTTCCGACTAGTATGTTTTGGGTCGTTGTCCTGCTGGAAGACCCATTTTAATGGCATTTCTTCATCACTATACGGTAACATTTCATTTTGCAGAATGTCTACATACGCGTGTTGATCCATAATGCCAGTTATTTTATGTATGGGGCCCACGCCATAAAATGAAAAACAACCCCATATCATAATTTTTGATCCACCGTGTTTAACAGTTTTCACAGTGTACTGTGGTTGACATGCCGAAGATGGTGGACGGCGAACATATTGTCTACACCCAGAATTTCCATACAGAACAATTTTAGACTCATCTGTCCACAAAATGTTTCGCCACTTGCTTGCAGGCCACTCGACGTGATTTCTGGCGAACTCCAAACGGTTATCTCTATGTGTTTTCTTAAGCAGTGGCTTTTTTCTTGGACTTCGCGCAAACAAATTTGCATCTAGAAGTCGTCTTCTGACCGTCATATCGCTAACTTCTAAATTTAGTTCGCTTTTTATTTGCCTGGCTGATTTAAAGGGATTACATTTGGCAGTCCTTACGATATTTCGATCGTCCTGGAGTGAAGTTTTTCTTTTGCCGCCTCTATTTTCTATTTTCTACTTTATCTTTATATTTTATTGCGTTCGATATCATCTTTGCAGAGCACGAGAGAAGCCTTTGAATATCTGAATAAGATTTTTCCTCTTTCCTTAATTGTAAAATTAATTTTCTTTGCTCAATAGTGCAATGTTTAGCGCGACCCACTAAAGCCGAAAATTATTGCAGAGAAATATATTTTACATTAAATGCACAGTAATTTATTATTTTTTAACTTACTTTCACTTTATTACTCAAAAATTAATATTTTTAAATTAAAATTAAGAGAAAACTACCTCATTTGTTTAGCACTGCTATTTCAATGTTAACAAAAAAGACGCTTTACAAATATTATTTACCGTTATTTTTAGAATTACCAATCATATTTAAAATATAATTAGTTACAAACAATAAACAGACATGCCAGATTACTACTATGAATAAAATTGTATTTAAAAATATTTTTAAGAACGCTCTACACCGTTTGAAAAAAATATACTAGTGGTACTGCTATTTCAATGTTCGCAACTGTACATCAGTACACATGCCTAGCAAATAAAAAATCATTAGAATCATATAAATAATTTCAATATATGTACATATATATGGACCTATATTTACAAATTTTCTCAAATGGAAGCAATCAATCAATATTATGTAATTGTAATCCTTTAAAACCCTGGTTATGCTATCGAAGGCGTAACGAAATATTGTCATATTCAATATTTTTTAGTGATATCAAATAAGGAGTCTTGACCTTAATCTTAAAGAATATGTATATTTATCGGCTAGTTAGGTGATTAGATCAAAAATAGAATAATAAACAAATGTAAGACTAATTTTAACACGTAATTCTATATTATTCAAAAAAATTAATTCATGACAGTAATGTTATATGTAGGGAAAAATCCCTATTGGTAGGGATTTTCGTCTAAAAAACCGTTCGTGAGGAGAAGAAGACGGATTTGTGTAAATCTTCAAAATGTAGGGATTTTGTAGAAATATATTAATCTGGCACTCTTTTTCAATTTCTAAAAAACAACGCGTAAAATTTTTGAGACGGCAATATTGCATATTGTCAAATTTCTTTTGAATACAGTATATTTCGTTTATAAGTCACACCGCTTATAGCAGAATTAGCAATATATTCCAAAAAAGTTTAACTTTCTGCCATCTATTTGTGAAATTCATACAAAATATTCGTTATTCAATCCATTACCAATATAGTCCATTTTCCGTTATACGCCATCTATATGTGAGACAAAAAAATTAAATAAGTGCGATCCCTACAAGAACAGTGACCATCATTTGATCCATCAAATGACAATCACTGATGATGGAAATATCCATCATCGCGTAGAACAAAGTTTCTATCACATTCTTAAAGGAAAAATGAAAAACTTGATGGAAACTTTTGTGTACATGTGATTTTGCATCTCCCTCTAACTAATGAATCTTTCCATTATGAATTACATATATCTGCACTGCTCACACTACTGCAGTTTACTATGTAGTAATGCCACAAGTTCTTATCACACTTGATGGATATACCCGTCACGATTGATGGATATACCATCATTTGTAAAATCGAGCTTTTTTTAATAAAACAAAATTTTATATTTTCTAATATGTATATATATATGTTTCTTTTTTGATATCTTAATAATATTTTACAGTATAAAAAATGACTTTATTTATTATAAAGTAAATCATTCTTATCTCTTTAAATATTTTTTTTTTTTGTTGTAGTCTATAGTGGCTTCGCTATACTGACTTCTTCAAACTTTTTTCAAAATCAAACGCTCCTTGCTGTTGGAAAGCACCTTAAATTTAAAGAAGATATACATTTAATATATGTACATTTAATTTAATACGCAATAAACAAATAACATTTTGAATGACTTATCTGTAGTACATACCTCGCAGGGAGTTATTAACCCAAGAGAGCTTTCAGAGGGCTTGCTTATCCCACCTTCCATCCCAATTATATTTTTCTAGTAGGTGGTCGGTAAAAATTGAGCACATCACAGTGCTGACATCCTTCGATGTACCCTTAATCATATTTAGATGTGATGTCTAAAAAAATATAAATATAAAATTATTAAAATACTTTAAGCATGAACTTAAGTTCTTTATCATTGCTTCAGTGAAACCTTTCGACTCCTCCAACTTCCTCTCCAACTCTTCCACCGCTAGAAGGTCCTGCAAAGGGTGCCTGCTGACGACTTCATCAAGTTTTGAGTCGTTAGTCTCCCCAGCCAGCCGATAGACGGTTTTCTTAACCTTTTTGATGACCACCTTGCACTTCATGAAAATTTTTAGGCAATACGAATTGCAAAACTTTTTAAAATTTAAAATAAATTATAATTTTATACTCACATATACTTTTCTCAAGTTTTTCAAGCCGGGCTTAAATTTCCTTTTGACCCTGGACCTAATCTTGAAAGGGAAGGAATGCCTTAAATGGTAAAATATTTTAAACCAATATAATTTTTTAAACGTTATATATAACCTTTTTATTTCCGATCACTTTTGGACGACAGTGATGTTGGGGCACACATCTGGAGTGTTTCTACCAAACACTGTTGTTGACTGCATATCAAAGAAATACATAAAATTAAGCAAATAAGGAAAAGTTTTACTCATTAAAAAACAACTTACAATTTTTCTAACTCGAATCTAACTCTTTAAAGGCTGTGGCTGTTTCAAATATCCCCATCATGCCTATGAAGTTTTGGGTTTCCAGTGTCAGGTTCATCGGACACAATCTCTGCACTTCAACTGCTTGCAATCCCAAATGCAACTTACCTTTCTAAATCCACATAGAACTAGTAAATTTATTTATTTTTATTATTGTTTTTTATTTATTTTTTCTTTAATTTTTGCTTCTAATAAATCACCATACCACTTTTATAATTATCTGATAAATGCGCAGTTTTCTTAACGTTACGAAATAAAACATATATTAGTTGTTTCACTCTTGCATATAATTTGTTTGTTTGTTTGGTGCAAACAAAGTTGCAACTGACAAGAAATTTCTCTTCCTTATTTTTTCTTTCAAAAATTCCTTAAAACCGGCTAACTTTTTACAACAAATTTAATAAAAATTTTGTTTGACCTTTGGCACAATTTTAATTACAAAACATTTTGTAAGCTGTATTTTACAGTTTGCTGCATTACTATCTATAAACTCAAGCGAAAAATAAAGTTTAGTCTACAAAAAAAAAATTCATCCCAATTCAGTACCAAAAACGCTACAACGGCAACGCTGTTCAATATAAAATTGTTGCAAATGTGTTAGTGTACAGATTGTGTTAGTATTAGTTTCTGTCAAGCATTTCTTGCTGGGATGTTTCTCACATATAGTCCAATTGACCAATTTTGGCACATAATATGCAACCCAGTATTATTCTGACACTTTAGTACAAAAATCAAGTGATTTCCCTTTTAATGTTGTTCAATTAAACAAACTGACTTATTTGAGTAAAATTGTATGACATACAAGTTGTTTTCAAAATGAGTAAAGAGAGAATTAATTTAACTGTGAAGGAAAAACTAAATTTATTAAATAATTTTAAGTGCAATTCATTAACACTTAAAGAATTATGCGCTAATAATAAAATTGATTTATCGACTGTATACAAAATAATAAAAAATGAAACAAAAGACGTAGCGTCAAAGGAAAGAAGTCGACCACAAAATTGAAAGAGCTTTGACAATTTGGTTTAACAAAATGCGTAGCCAAAACGCTGTCATAACCAGTCTTATTCTTTTAAACAAAATTGAATGAAGAGTTTGAACCAACCACCAGTTGGTTATATCGATGGCGCAAAAGAAATAACATACGTTTTAGAAAAATTCAGGGAGAATCCAAAGAAAATGACGAGGTGACCGCTATAGATTTTAAAAATATGATTTTACCACACCTTATCGAAAAATGCACTCCCGATTGCATTATCAACGGACGAAAGTGACTTGTACTACAAACCACTACCAAATACTACTTTTTTTTGTAATGGTGATCAGCCGAAAGGTTGGAAATCTCAAAAAGTAGACGAGCTTTTTTATTTTATTATTTGTATGTAACTACAAAGGTTTCTACAAAAAGGCTTTTTTGTATAGGAAAACCGCAAAAACCCAGAAGCTTCAAAAATAAAAACATACTGGTGACTTATTTTGCAAATACAAGAAGCTGGATGACAGTTTTACCTGAAATGAAATACTTGCCATACTTGATAATGAAATGATCAAAAGAAACAAAAAAATCGTACTTTTCATTGATAATGCGTCTAGCATTTAATTGACCATTATTAGGCAAATATATAAGTTGAGTTTCTTCCACCTTACACAACTGCTATAATACAACCATTAGATCAAGGAATCATCCATGACTTTAAACAGCAATTTAGACAGATTATAATAAAGAAATAACTTTGTGCTATAGAAATAAAGAAGACAGAACCAGAATACATTAAATCCATTACTATGTGGGACGCATTGCATTTCGTTAAAAGAACGTAGTGGCTGGTTAGGCCAGAAACAATTACAAATTGCTTTAAAAAGGTATTTAATTAGATTTTTTATGTCTAGAAAAAATTTCATTTTGTTCAAACGTATTTTGTTAAGGATTAGACTTGAACAAGATAAAAAATCTTTAAAATTTATGAATGTGTTTTTGTATATTAGGCCGGCTTTAGGATTGTGATTCCCAATGTGAGAATGAAAATAATGATGACTGTATTGCCGAAACTATTTCGCTACCTACTGAGTATTTACACTGCGATGATGACCTCGATTGTTATGGAGCACTTAGTGAAGAAGAAATTTTAAAAACTGTTAACAAAAAAAAAAAAAAAAATATAGAAACAACGGATATAGACTCAAATGAGAAAAAATTCGATGAAGCAAATACAATTTCTCCTTCAAATGCTGAAGTATTGAAATCGGCAAATAATATAAGAGCTTTTTGTTTAGAAATGATGTAAGATTTGACAACATATTTTAAAAGATAGAGGACAAAGTTCTATAAAATTCAGTAAAATTAAATCAATCAAAAATAACAAATTTCTTTAAATAATAAGTATGTATGTGTGTGTAAATGTATAGATGCGATAAGTATGGAGATATGTACCTAGTTAAATGCCTTCAGACAGACTTCAGTAAATAAAATTCTATTATCAAATTAAACGTTTTTTTGTTTTTGTTATGTAAATATTATATAAGAAAATATTAGCTTATTGAAAAATTGTGCTTATACTCCAAATGGCGCTATAGTGCAAAATTTGTGTGCAAATTTGACCGTGGATTATAAGCGAATTATACTGTATTTGTTTGCCGCCATTTGAGCAGTGATATTGAATTAATATACATATGTATTCTGTAAAAAAATATATCATCTTTTTCAGACTCCTCGGCTTGGTTTGAGAAAACAAAAAAATATCGCAAGCAAAAATTTAGTAAGAAATGGCTAGAAGGGGTGACTCGATGCTGTTGCTGATGAACCCTTAAAATGCAAGTGTTCTGCATGTAAGATCACAAAAACATTTGCAATAACACGGCGAGCTCGAGATAATCGTTTATTAAATATTTCGCGTTCAAGCGGCAGGTTTGCACCTATACAATCAAAAATATTTCGAAATAAATGTTATGAGATAATTTTCTGTCCACAAACCTAGATATGGTCGCATTAAACATCTTTTCAAAGGAAACGCTGCATCTTCAACCATAAAATAAGAGACTTTTAAAGTTGATCCCGGCAGAAGTCGTCTTCAGGCAACTCCAATTGCTCATTTAAAAGCTTCTGCCCAAAGCCTGACTGAAACAACATACCTCCATCACTTTAGGAGCCATATGCACCAATATCGATAGCTGCAAAATTATAATTGCCATCCTAAGCTGCCAAAATTACTATGGAGTAGGTGCCTTTATAGTTTTAAGATCTCGACACGGCATTTGGCGGACATGTTAATGTGATTCGGTTGCCATTAATTGCTCCTACGCAGTTTGGAAAATTCCACATAACATTAAAATCATTCGCAATGCGTTTTCACTTGTCTTTTTGAGGTACTGATAAATACACAACGCTTATGAAAGCAAATAACTACTGCCTCTATGAGCCAAGTAACTATATAAGAATAAAAATATAAGAAAGTATTCCTTACACAAGCGTAAAAAAAGCCTGCCCTTTACACCTATTAAAGATCTGTTGGATTTCTTAGTTAGACCTTCTTTCACTAAATTAAAAAGCATGTTGAATACAACCCTGTCCAGTCTTACAGTTTTCTTAAATTTTTCAGGATCGCTGTTGAACATTTTTTTCAAAATTCCTCAAAGAAAGTCCATTATTCTCTCGGTCCTGATAAACCGGCCTGACCCAAAATGTTCGACATCTGTTTATTACATAAAGACACTCCCTAGCTTTACACATTAAGACTACTTTTAAAAGAAAGACTAAAATATCGTCTTATTCCATTTTATATGTGTACTTGGATAATTTTTTTTTTGCAACTACGCAAAAACAAAAAAAGAAAACAGCTGATTTGACATCCGTCAGCAAAGTATTCATTGTGCCAAGATCATCCGTCAATACTGTGACTTTAGTTAAATACGTGAAAGTATAACGTATGACGGATTTTGTGTTCTCCGGTCTCAAATGTATGTGTAAATAATTTCGAAGGAATAGATTTTCTTATTTTTTTTTATTGCTTAAAAATTAAAATGGTAATACACAATTAAAATAGTTTTACTGAACTTACTTACATGCAGTTTTTAAAATTGAACTTACAATTATATTTGGTATATGTACATGATTATCTATTCAAGTTGGAAATTTATTAGTAAATTAACCTTAAACTTAGTAAAAACATAAATATCTTAAATAAAAGTTTTTAAATAATACATAGTTATTCGTATTAAGTAATCAATACATTTATTTAGAAGTGTAGAATGAAGTTTAGCCAATAAACTATTCTCCAGTTTTTCTTCTTGCAGATTTAAATTTAATTAATTCAGATAATTTATAAAGAAAAAAAATTTATATAGCTGGAAACATTTGTTTAATTATAATTAGCATCCTAAATATCAAATTCAACTGCTTGTATCAATACCCGACAAAATAATCAAACAAAAATTTAATCAATGACTATCTTCTAATTCATAAATGAGATTATTACCAATTGGTGTTTTCGAGAAAACTTACATGAAATTTTATATTTATGGAAGTACATAGCTTTTAAGTATTCATTTAACACAAAGACAGTAAAATGTTTTTTATTGCATTAAGTAAAATCAATAACATACATATGTATATTTATGAGCTCTTGGTCCCTTTAAGTAAATCAATTTTATAAAAGAAAAAAGAAGATTCCATAAAAGAAACACGTACCTAATGCCTACACTGAAATTATCAGTCATTTGTTTAAAAAAACAAAAATCTGCAAAAAACTTAGGAAAAACTTTTAAAATTCGGATTTTGTTACCAACAGGTAGATCAATTTTGTATTATTGTTGTTATATAACCATTACCTTTTTTTTTGAACACTGCAGTTTCTTAAAAGGGAGAAAGGACAATTTATACATATATCAGCAAAAAAGGATTTTTTCATATAGCAACAGCCCTAAAAAATTCTTAAAATTGTACTAGTAATAATTTCGACTTAAGTTTTCAATTACATTTGTATTTATGTAAATTGAAAACTGTGAAACTGTGTTGCATTTTTTTTTTTTAAGGGAATTAGCACTTCAGGCAACAATGCCTATTTAATTAGTGTGATCGTGCTACATTCTTTAGGAAAGGGATAGAGAAAAGAAAAGAACAGGTGGTGAAAGTATGGCCAATTTATTAGTTATTTTACTTTGCCGTCGAATATGCTATGAAGAAGAAGTACCGACGAAGAAGGCTGCATGTTTTTAATTGTTAATTCTGATTATGTATTTATTCCATTAAACAGGAAAAAAACATTTTTAATTCTTGGTTGTCGCAGGGGTTGAACCCTAGCCAGCCAGATTTGTAGTCAACGTGCTTACCACAGCAGCCACTTTATTATTAAAGATTCACATAAAAGTCTTCGAAAAACTATAAAAAATATTACTGAACAATATATAGCCTGTACTAATTATTCAACTTATTCTGTCTGGTTTGACGATTATAAGGTTTTTCACAAACATTTTGCAAATTCTGAATTTAGTTATATATATATATATATATATATATATATATATATATATATATATATATATATATATATATATATATATATATATATATTGCTATTCATTAGTAAACATTCATTCGCTAAAAGATGAATGAATTGCTTTTACATTTTAATTCTATTCATAATTTTTACAAATTAATGAATAACGTTTTCTTATTAATAGTTAATTAAAACCCAAATGTGAATTTTGCTTTTAAGGCCCTGTTCTACACTCATGTATATATTTTCAGATGCTATTTATATTTTATATTATATAATTTTTGTACAATTTTTTTTTTAATAAAAATAGGTACACATTTCAGAACTGAAATATTAAGAAATATCAATTGAAGCATTTTCGTCTAGCACCACTAAGCAGCAATTTATATATTTGTCTTTAATTTTTTGTTTATTTTTAGCACGTTACTGAAAGAAATTAACAGTTTTTATCCAAAAAATCATATAACGGTTGCGTTTTACTAACCAGTTAATTTTTTTCAGTTACGTGCTAAAAATAAACAACTAAACTCAGTTTTCTGCTTTATGCCAACTAAAAATAGTTAAACTGAGCACACACGCAACTGAAAAAAACTGAATTCTGTTTTACTATTTTCAGCAGCAAAACGAACTCACATCGACAGTTTTTTCAGGTTGCAACTTAAATGTACGCAACTAAAAAGCAAGTTCGTGTGCGTTTAGAAGATGTAGTTTTGTTTTCTTAGTAAGAGTGCATTACAAAAGCAAAGTTTTTTTTGCAAAGTTAGATTTTATGTGTGTTGATGTACTCGCAAAGTTGCTTTGTGTTTCGTTCGTTGCTTGTACACAGTTGTATATATGTACATACATTTATTTTTGTGTTTAAGCACGAAATGCAAAACGTTCAAAAATTAAGAACGATCACACAGAAGGAAACAAAATTTGTAAAAGAAAACTTTGTGTGTCTGAATACTAAACAAAGTTTAAAAGAAAATTAACACAACTTTGTCAAAGTAAACTTTGCTTGTCTAAATGCACTCTAACGTAACCCAACTGAAAATGTGACTAGACAACGCACAGTGGCACATATTTTGAGAAGGCGGCCAAAAATATTTTTTTTTTTTTTTTGTTACCGATCTTAGCGTTTTTGTTAAATTTTGCTAAATTGTTTTAAATTTTTAAATAAAACTCATATTGAAGTGCAATCTATACATCTATACAAATTTGCCTTGGATTTTGACAATGTAACTAGGCATTTATTCAAAGCGAATTGATCGAGTCTACCTTGTATGAATTTTCCTTGCACATAAATCAGTCTTTTTATATAATTAAAATAAAATAATAATAAACATAAAAGCAAAGCATGTATGTATGTACATAAATTCATATAAATCACAAATCGTTAATTAAACGAAACAGAAATTTGTACTTTTGGGTTGTCTTTTCTTATAAAAAAAATATCGTTAGTTTTGAACGAATGTTTCCTCATAATCGTATAGTTGTAAAGCCATTTTTTTAATGCAATTGATTACACTGGAAAGTGTAACAATTTGAAGATTCATGTTGTAAAAAAGATCGGACAATGCATATTGACGTTAAAATTTTACGACTGAGCTTATTTTTCTTCTTTGTGCGAAACCTTTTACTGTTTGCATTGGCAAGTGCAAATGATAAGGCACAAAATGCTAGTTTTGACAAGAAGGGGAAAATGAAATTGTCATTAAAATTTTTCATTTTGATTACTCCAGAAGTTTTCAACGTTAATTTTTAAAAAACTCTCTATTTCTTCATCAGAAAAATTAAATTCAAGGGATCTTCGCTCCTGCAAGAGACAATTCAGTTTTGTTTCTTTATTTTTTAAGGCCATTTTGGGGCTTAGAAAATCCATTTCTTTAAATAGTTCTGTTTTGAGTGGCTACCTCTGCTTCATTTCTTCTAAGGCTGTAATATAAAATTTCGTAACATGCTCACGGCATTGCACATAAATCACTCTAAACTGTCTCCCATCACAAAATTATGCCATATTCGAAATAAAATATCTCTTATCTTATTATCTCTTATGATAACTTCGATCTCGCTTTGCATGCTTTAAAGAACCGCTAGGAAAATAAAAGAGTTTTGGTTGACAACCAAATTAAAATTTTATTTAATATACAGCGAATCAATTTGCAGAATCCAATCATCCGTCAAAATAAAATTTTTGTTCAAAATAAAATTTGCAACAATTGTCTGTCCTTATCTCATCGCAAGGCAAACTGCAATAGTAAGCATCCCTGCCTCCTTTGCAACAAATCTCACCATACCCTATTGCATATGAAAACAAAATGTTCCCTACTCAATTCAAAAACCAACACACATTCGTTCGAAACTATACACAAATTAACCAAGTGTTCTTACTTAAGAATCGTTTACAAAAGTTTCTCAAAGATTAAAAGATAATACTTGAGACGAGATTCCTCGAAAGCAAATTCAAGCCAATTATTCTACTAGTAACGAAGGGCGTCGTATTTTCAAAAGTTATCGGGTTCCCCGATGATGTATCAGAATTTGTGTATTTTTTGTTTTATTTTTTTATGTTGGCAATAAATTATTTTAATTCCATGCAGGTCTAAGGTTGTAAGTACAAAACAACAATTGGAAAGCTCGTCTCTCTATTGGAGCAAAATCCACAGCTGGCAAAGGGAACTTGCACAAAAGTTCAAGCGGCAAAAAAATGGGAAATTACAAAGGTGCAAAATGATCGAAACATAATTCTGTCGAAGTCATTTTAATTAATAATTATTTTAAATTTTCGTTTATAAATTAGTTAAACAATATTTCTTTTGAGTGACAGCTGAGTAAAATTCACAATAGCACTATTTTTATCGAATATGCGCCTAATACCAGATGAAAATTCGTTCGAACAGCTCTACAGTCGAAGATCGAAAGTTGTTTATAATAGGCACCATTCACTTTTAAATTTAATTGTTTTTTTTTTCTCTTGTTAATAAAATTTGTATTTTGTTTTTCTGCCAACAAAATTATTTTACTAAAATCACAAAACACAATTGAAACACAGCAAGAGTTAAAAGAAAACAAAGAAAAATATGCAACTGATAGCTTTCAAGTATTCATGTACGTCAAAAGTTAAAAGTCGACCAACTTTCGTATTGAGCATTGACGGACATGTACTGATTGTGTCAAAATTTATAAGAAAACATGTGTTTTATAATTCTATGTGCCCCGGCCTTAAACATTAGTGAAAATATATATATATATATATATATATATATATATATATATATATATATATATTTTTTTTTTTTTTTTTTTGTTAAATAAAAAACTGTGTACAAATACACCATTACGATAATCAGTTAATTATTCACACACATTTTCAGTTGTGTTGCGTTACTAAAAAAACACAACTACGTCTGCTAAACGCACACGAACTGGCTTTTTAGTTGCGTACACTAATTTGCAAACTAAAAAGACAGTCGCTGTGTGTTCGTATTGCTGTTGAAAATTGTAAACTGAATTCAATTTTTTTTATTTCTGCGTGTGCTCAGTTAAACTATTTCAAGCAGTCAAATGGTTGAAAATGAAAACTAAAACTGTTTTCAGTTCAGCGGCCAGTCAAACAATTTTTGTTGGCACTGAATATTAAACCCTGGTACTTAACATATATACATATATCATCATAAATATTATCAATATATATATACTATTTACTAATAATAAGTGGTTAAACATAAATGCAATATATCAAATATTATATAATCTGCTTTCTTTAACTGTGCTCGCAGTTTACACATGTATTGTCTTTAATTTCTTTATACTTTAAATTTATTTACGCACTTTCAGATGGAGAACTTAGCTACTCTTAGCATTGGTTTGTTATTCGCAAAAAAATAAGTGTTTAATTCTCTGTGGAGCTAATAGCGCTAAGTTTAATCATTATATAAAAGGAAAGAATGTAATAAAAAAGAGAATTTTTTATTTTCCCAACGAGAATGAAATACAGCATTTTCTGGATCGCTACATTTTTTATGAGCACTCTTTGTACCTACATATCTACCTTAGGTTGTGTACATTCTAAATATTATCTATTTAACCAAATAATTTTGTAAATAAGAATACGAGGAGTATTCATATCCATATTGAATAATTCGGTTAGACGAAGTCGACACACAAACTAAAGTATTTCCTCACCTCAATCAAAATACATTCTCTTTAATTATGCAGTTGTTGGCTATCAGTGCTATCAAAACAAAGTCGTTACGTTTGCTAGAAGTTGTTAAATTTTTTGTTTTAAGAAAGGTCAAAATTCTTCAAAAATCCCGTGCTTAATAGAGCATAACTCCCTCTGGTCAAACCACGTCAAAAAGATATTTCTCTGTGTTATAGCCTAACCTCTCCTACACAAATATAACCCATTATATGTGCGCTAGGTTGCGACCTTGTGCACTAGAGCAATTTTTCTAACCACAGGTCAGGTATTTGGTACAAAAATTATGAATACATACGAAATTAAAAAAAAAATATTTTTTACAGAGTTATTTTTGAATTATTTTAACACAGAGTTAGACTTTTTTTCAAATCTCCTTAAAAGATAGCGTTTATAACTTTTGCGATGAAATCCTGTAATATACAAATGCACTATATTGTACCTATCACATTGGCGAAAACCTAATTATTCAATGAAATTTTGGTTATCCATTGGAGTTGGGAATGAAAAAAAGCAATAGGATCATAAAGAATTATGAATTATGAAAATGAAATAATTAAAAAGGAAGTCTTAAATAAAATACGTGAATGCACATATTTATTATGGCATACTTTCGAATGTAAGTTTTATTATCACATAAGTAAGGAAATGTATGCTAGTTCTTGCTTAATTGAATAACACAATTTTGTACACAAAAGATGTCCGCACACACTGCATGGGATGATCTGTTCCTGATTATTCTTAGCACCTGTTTATTTTTACAGAAAAACGAAAGAAAAAAGAACATATTTAAAAAAGATACTTCAGCTTGGCCTTATAATCGACCAACGTAAATAAGCAGAAGGAAATTCGAATAATGAAGATACTTCAAGAAGATTTTTTCCGATCCAAAAACTGCTGCATCTATTAAAGGTGTAGATTATGAGTTCAATCATATTCAAAATCATATCGCAAATCTTAGCATGCAGCAGAAAGATACATGCAAAAAATTTGGTGATTACGCCAATAAAACAGCTGCACTTTACAATGAAAAATACTCTTGGAGATATATGTCTTCAATGGTTCATAAAATTTTGTATATTGGGGAACAAATCATTCAACATAATTTGCTACCAAGAGAGCGCAAGAAAAAAGGAACAAAGACTACAGAACAAAGCACAAGAAAAATATCTTGATGTTGTACTAATGAAGACCTTATCACCATTTTGTTGTGTACTTTAGATACATATATGTCCAACGTTCGACAAAAATGGAATACAACTCAAGTCGAATTAGAAGATGAGGCTAAAAGGCTATCAGAAGATAAAAATCAATGTTATTAACAAGAAATTTTTACTAAAATTGATTAATGTATAGTGGGCTTCTTAATTTGAAAGTATACGTATTTATGTAAATTAATTCATATTAATTTTATAAATTGTTATAGCAATATTTAAAAATAAAATAAAACTTTAACTAAAATAAGATTTTTTCATTAAAACTTTTCGCTATTCAGAAAGTTTTAACTTTTTAAAAATTTTAAATTTTTGTTTCAAAAGGATGCTTAAAAAACCAACCTTTGGTCCTTCTTGCTTTTAAGCTTAAAACATTACGGGGGCCAAAATTTGGTGTTTCCTGACAATATTTAGTTTACAAAACTATTAATAATTATAATTTGTAACAATAAGAATAGGACATATATATGAAAAAAAGAAAATTGTTTTAATGTTTAACCACTTGGCTTTTATATTGGTAACAAATATTAAACCATTCGTAACTTTTTTTGTCGGTCGACTTTTATGCTTTTTATCAAAATTAAAGGTTAAAATCGCACCTACCAAGCAGAAAAAATCGTATATCAAAATTCCGATCCAATTAATAGTTACGGATTTTTGACCGCCTTCTCGCCAAGTGTGCCACTGTGCAACGTGAATGGGGTGGATAAACAAGGTGGAAACTGAGCGTTTGTGTACAATTTTTTGTTCAAAAATTAAACTTCATTCTACACTTCTAGATGAAAGTATAGATGACTTAATACGAATAACTATGTATTATTTAAAAACCTTTATTTAAGATATTTAGCTTTTTACTAAGTTTAAAGTTAATTTACTAATAAAGTTCCAACTTAAAAAGATAATCATGTAAACCAAAAATAATTGTAAGTTCAATTTTAAAAACCGCATGTAAGTAAGTTGAGTAAAATTACTTTAATTGTGTAGTACCATTTTAATTTTTAAACAATTAAAAAAAAAACTGAAAATCAAATCCTTCGAAATTATTTACACATACATTTAATAAGGCATTTGCAATCAGTGAAATGAAAGTATTTTCTATTTATACCTGTTAAAGGCCGGGGCACATAAAATTCGTCGTACGTGTTTCTTTGATGTATTTAACTAAAGTCAAAGTATTGACGGGTGATGTTGGTACAATGAGTACTTTGCTGACGGATGTCAAATCAGCTGTTTTTGTTTTTGCGTATTTGCAAAAAAATTTTTTTCAAGTACACATATAAAATGGAATTGGACGATATTTTAGTCTTTCTTTTAATAGTAGTCTTGATTTTTAAAGCTAGGGAGTGTCTTGATGTAAAAAGCAGATGTGGAAGATTTTGGGCCAGGCCGCTTTATCAGAGAGAATAATGGCTTTTTTCGGTGAATTCGGAAAGAATGTTCAACAGTGATCCTGAACAATTTAAGAAAACTGTAAGACTGGACAAGGGTGTATTCAACGTGCTTTTAAATTTAGCGAAAAAAGATCTAACTAAGAAATCCAACAGACCTTCAATGATGATGCTATCCGAAGACGTAACGAAATATTGGCATATTCAACATTTTCTAGTCATATCAAATAAAATGTCTTGTCCTTAATTTTGAAGAATATATTTATCGGCTAGTTAGGTGATTAGGCCAAATATATTCTTTCAACTCTAGGTAGAAAGTATAAACAAACGTAAGACTAATTTTAACACGTAATTGTATATTATAAAAAAAAAAAATTCAATTCATGACAGTAATGTTATACGTACGGAAAAATCTCTAATGGTAGGGATTTTCGTCTAAAAAAACCGTGCGTGGGGAGAACAAGACGGATTTGTTTAAATCGTCAAAAATTTGGACTTTTGCAGAAATATATTAATCTGGCACTCTTTCAATTTCTACAAATAACGCGTAAACTTTTTGATACGGCAACATTGCGTATTGTCCAATTTCTTTTGAGTATTTGTTTGCGCCATTTGAGCAGTGATATTGAATTAATATACATATGTATTCTGTAAAATGAATTTATCATCTTCTTCAGACTTCTCGGCTTGCTTTAAGGAAACAAAAAAAAAAAAAATATCGCAAGCAAAAATTTAGTGAGAAATGGCTAAAAGACGACAACTTTAAAGGGTGGCTCGATGCGGCCGCTGATGAATCTTTTAAATGCAAATGTTCTGCATGTAACAAAATTTTAAATTGTAGAAAATCCGATCTGCTTAAGCACGCACAAAGGAAGATACATAAAAAAATGTTAAAGGTTAAAGGCAGATAGTTGTCAAGACGACCTTTTTAATAAAGAGATGAGTTCTAGCGAAAAGATGTAACTAAATGATTACAATGTACGGCAGATGTCAAGTTGTGGCTATTGGATTAATAGGGATGACTGCCTTGGATTTAAAGCAGGTGGAGGAGAGATCTGTGTTATGGTTGAGGTTACTAAACAAGGCTTCGAGTAGTTCATGTCTCGCCGGAATAACACAGTAGTGTAGCGTGGATGGCTGGGTTTGTAATAACGCATGTTTAGTAAATATGAGACCATAGGATCCAAAAGACGGGTAGGATCAGGATCTAGTATGTAGCCAGATAGAGCCATAAGATGCTAAGAAAATAGCGAATTTATAAAGTGCCACAGTGGTAGTTGCAATCAAAAGAATCCGCACGTTTGCCAAAAAAGAGTAAACGTAACAATATGTATATTGAAATTATTCATATAATTCTGATGATTATTTATTTGCTAAGCATGTGTAGTGATGGAGCAAATGTAATGGTTGGCAAACATAACTCGCTTTCATCAAGAATAATTGAAGAAATTCCAAACTCAATTGTCGTAAAATGCCTATGCCGTTCGGCAGCAGTTATCGCCAGTAAGGCTTGCTTGGAGCTACCAAGAGCACTAGAAGATCTTCTAAGGCAAATAGGAACTTATATTTCAGAAGCGATGTATACAACTGGAATCTTTGCAGGAAACGTTAAAAGAAGAGCGTTTTGCGGAATTGCGCAACAAGGTGGCTCTTACGCCAGAAGTGTGTAGAAAATATATTGGATAGCTGGGAAGTATTATTATACAGAAAGTAGAGCTGTGTTGTTTGTGAACGAACGGGTTAAATTAAGCGAGGCAGTCAACTGAACGGAATGATTCGGTCATTTAAATGGGGACTTTTTGTTCAATAGTGTACGGGTTAAATTGAACGAATGATTTAAGTGAATGGAATGAGCCAGACATTTAACCAGTTACTTTCGATCAGGTCTTAGTTTTTATTTTTTTTGTCATGATCTTTTATTTCAGTTGATTTTTTGTGTTTTAAGAGCTGTTTCTGTACATGTGTATATACGTATGTATGTAATAGTCTTTTTTCAAAAAGTTTAGTTTTTTGATATAGGGTTTCTTTTTAATGAAAAAAATTAATATTTAAGTTAATAAAAAAGTGATTATAAATAAACTAAAGAAAGGACACAGAGAAAAAGAAGCAAAATTTGGTTGCATTTTATAGAGAATGCAGATAATCCAAATTTGTAATATTTAGTGTCTTAACACATACACAATGATGGTGCATTTCTGCCACAGGTCACAATTTCTGCGTTCAAAAACACTGCAGATTTAGGGACGTTTTTACTTGCATATGCCAGAATTATCTCTTAAAATCACAGTACATCACATTTTTAAGCAATAATTTACTTTAATCGTGCTTGATTCCTTCAAATATAAGTATTTCATGATATTCTCATGAAATATTTATTATTTAAAACTACAAAAAATGAAATGTACTACTGCGGGGAAAGCATATCTATATGGCCATTTCGCTACTGCTCATATAGCTAATCAGTGGATTTTACTCAAATTTTATATTCAAAACTAGAAAGTCTTATATCTATTGCCAAGGTAATAAAATGAGAACTACATCGAATCAACAAAGCAACAAGACAATAAAAATTCAACATATGAATAGTTTCCTTTGGAAACCAGTTATATGTATTTGAATTAATTAAATTTTCATATTTTTAAACAATATAACAATTAAATTTTTTTTCATGAAAAATAATTACTCCTTTTGTGGAAAAAAACTTTTTGTGCTTTGTGTTTTCTTTATAGTAAAAAGCACTATATTTGAGAACGCACAGAAAATCTGATTATATTGATTTCTGTGTGTCTAGGGTTTTGATAAAAAGACAAGAAAACTACATACAATAAGGATTGTTATTAAAGTTGAGCGATTGAACCAACGGATCAGTCTTTAACAAATGAACAAATGATTGAAAAAGAGCGGTACGATACGAACAACCGGGCACAACGCTATTAGAAAGGATCTATCTTGAACTTAATAATGAATGTAACAAGGTATATTTGCTCTTTTTCAAATACGTTCTAAATTATTTTAATTCATTAAACGCGCTTTATTAATCAAAATCACCATTAATTCGAACCAGTAAAAATATTTTTGATTTTGGGTCGAAATTTTGTAAAAAAAACATATTTCCCTGCCTCTTGAAGATGTTTTTCTTGGATGTGAGTGTAACAAGCATCTAAAGACTATTCGACAAGCAGCTGTAAATCAAATTAGAATGGATTGCCTGCAATTTTATATTACAGCCTTAGAAGAAATGAAGCAGAGGTTGCCACTAAAAACAGAACTATTTAAAGAAATGGAGTTACTAAACTCCAACATTGCCTTGAGAAAAAAAAAGAAACAAAACTGAATTGTCATTTGATAATATTTCAAAAATTGTAAATATAGACGCAAATTCTTTCTTGCAGGAGCGAAAATCCCTTGAATTTTTCTGATGAAGAAATAGAGAGTTTTTTTAAAATTTGCACTTGCCAATGCAGACAGCAAAAGGATTCGCACAACGAAAAGAAATAAGCTCAGTCGTAAAATTTTAACTTTGTCCGATCTTACACTTTCCAGTGTAATGAATTGCATTTAAAATAAATGGCTTTACAACTGTACGATTATGAGGAAACAATCGTTCAAAACTAACGATATTTTTTTATAAGAAAACACAACCCAAAAGTACAAATTCTGTTTCGCTTAATTAACGATTTGTGATTTTTATGAATTTATGTACATACATACATATGTACATGCTTTGCTTTTATGTTCATCGTTATTTTTCGTTATTTTATTTTAACTATATAAAACGACTGATTTATGTGCAAGGTAAATTCAAACATGGTAGACTCGCCTCAATTCGCTTTGAAAAAATGCCTAGTTACATTGTCAAAATCCAAGGCAAATTGAAAGCAGGGATTTTTGTTGTGACAAGTTTTTGATAAAAATAGGGATTTTTTTCTGACTGTGCAAAGACTTTTTTAAAACGTGTGTAACATCACTGATTCAAGACTTAATAAGTAAATAAAAAAGATTAGATAAAATAAAATCAATTTCTTTTGTATACTAAATTTAAAATTTCTATTTTAAAATGATCCTGCTCCTCCTTCGAATGCTGAAGCAAGTAGAAATTCAAAACATTCAAAAAAATCCGCATTTCGGCTTTTCTCGCAGGTATCCTTTTTTGCAGCAATGAACTCGGCGACAACACCGCAAAGATGATCAAATTGCTTGTATGGCTCTTCTTTAATATTGCGCCGCTTTTCCATTCGAGTTGAGCTGCTGCGAGGTAATTCTTCCTCTTTTGAAGCATTGGTGCTTTCTTCACAAATTAATGACATGGTCGATGTATTTGGGGTACATGGACTTTCGGCCGTGCTGACGCCATTTATCGTAGCGGCTTTGACAATGGTAAACTGAAAATTAGTTAAACTTACAGAAAGCCATTCAATGTACAAAAATACCTTACCTTTTGTGCCTGTTGCAGCAGCTACAGCTGCTTTTATCATACAAGCAAGGCGACATTTGCACGGCTTGTATTAATTTATCCTACATTTTTTGCTGATGGATATTAAATCAAAGTTTGCTATCTATATTTATTGGCCCTTATTATGAGTTGCCTTCGATTTTCGATATTTGCTGGCTAACGAAAATCGAATATCGATTGTCTAATTCGGTTTATGAGTTGGTAGCACTGTCGAAAATTTCGCTGTGCAACGAATTTTCAATCGAACACAATTTTGCTGTCAGTGGTTTGTATCAGAATTTGTGAATTTTTTGTTTTATTTTTTTATGTTGGTAATAAATTATTTTAATTCCATGTAGGTCTAAGGATGTAAGAACAAAACAACAATTGGAACGCTCGTCTCTCTATTGGAGCAAAATCCACAGCTGGCAAAGGGAACATGCACAAAAGTTCAAGCGGCAACAAAATGGGAAATTACAAAGGTGCAAAATGATCGAACCATAATTCTGTCGAAGTCATTTTAATTAATAATTATTTTAAATTTTCGTTTATAAATTAGTTAAACAATATTTCTTTTGAGTGACAGCTGATAAACATGTACTATTGTGAACAATCCAATTGAGTAAAATTCACAATAGAGCTATTTTTATCGAATATGCGCCTAATACCAGATGAAAATTCATTCGAACAGCTCTTTCGACTACAGTCGAAGATCGAAAGATGTTTATAACAGGCACCATTCAGTTTTAAATTTAATTGTTTTTTCTCTTGTTAATTAAATTTGTATTTTTTTTTTCTGCCAACAAAATTATTTTACTAAAATCACAGAACACAATTGAAACACAGCAAGTGTTAAAAGAAAACAAAGAAAAAAAAGCAACTGATAGCTTTCAAGTATTCATGTACGTCAAAAGTTAAAAGTGGACCAACTTTCGAATTAAGCATTGACAGACATGTACTGATTGTGTCAAAATTAATAAGAAAACATGTGTTTTATGAATCTCTGTGCGCCAGCCTTAAGACAGAATTAGCCGACCGTTGAAATCGTACATGTGAAGTAAATGTAGCTGAACAGTAAATGGAAACGTAGTTGTGCTTATAGAATGTGTAAAAACGTATCATGTGCTTTTGACATGAGCAAAACATAAAATACCTGGGTATTAAATTTCTGTAGCAATCTGCTTCCAAATCATCTTATTTTTGTTTGGATTCTTATATCCTGTAAAATGTTTATTATAAAGGCATTCATTCGCCTGGAAAAGATTTATTAATTTTTCGTCGTCCATTATTTTTTTATTTTTCTAAAGTTCAGTTTATAAATAAATAAAAACACACAGCTGTTCAAGCCAATGATGGCCACATTCCCATTTTGTGTAAAAAGTACATAAATATTTCAATCGTACTAAAAATGATGTTGTATTGTAATAATGAAAAATATAACATTTGCATATATTGTACTCAGCCTAACATTTTTACAAAACATTACATGTATAACATATTTAATTTAGAAAAGAAAACTTCATAATTAATTAAAAATTATATTGTGTATCATAAAATTTAACAACTAAAATTTTGAATAAATAAGCACAAATAAGTACTTGAAAAGGGGTATTGTACTTCACTTCAATTTATTATAGTATTTACCATCACTGGCTACATCTGTCACATAACCTCGTATTAAAATTCTATTTTCAGCAGATTGAAACGTTACGACTAAGTGACATTTCAGTCGGCTAAGCATTTGCATAGCTTTTCGTATAACAAAAATGATCAGCTGACACATCTACATTTACATTTCTACATTTACGGTCAGCTAATTCTGCCTTTAAACATCAGTGACAATATATATACATATTTTTTTTTGTTAAATAAAAAACTGTACAAATACACCATTACCCTATTCAGTTACTAGAAATATACAACTACGTCTGCTAAACGCACACGAGCTGGCTGTTCAGTTGCGTACACTTAATTTGCAAACTGAAAAGACAGTCGCTATGTGTTCGTGTTGCTGTTGAAAATAGTAAACTGAAATCAATTTTTTTCAGTTCTGTGTGTGCTTAGTTAAACTATTTCAAGCAGTCAAATGGTTGAAAATGAAAACTGAAACTATTTTCAGTTCAGCGGCCAGTCAAACAATTTTTTGTTGGCACTGAATATTAAACCCTGGTATTTAACATATATACATATATCATCATAAATATTATCAATATATACATATACTATTTACTAATAATAGGTGGTTAAACATAAATGAAATATATCAAATATTATATAATCTGCTTTCTTTAACTGTGTTCGAAGTTTACACAAGTATTGTCTTTAATTTCTTTATACTTTAAATTTATTTACGCACTTTCAGATGGAGAACTTAAGGCCCAACTATAATGTGCATAAGCTAGCTTGAGCTTATGTCAAAAACCCAACGAAAAGCCTGTCAAATGTTTAGGTAATTCTTTAAAGATTTTTATGTGGCTACAATGTACTTAAATTTAAAAAATAATTTGCCACAGTTGCACATTCATGTTTTAATCGTACTTTCCCAAATATATATATATTTTTGAATAAATAAAACTTGTAAAGAAAAAGGCATCGAAAAAATATAATATATATATTTAATAACATTGATTTAAATAAATGTACTTTCTTTTACTAGTTTTCAATTAAATTCGATAAAAAATGGCATGTTTTTTATGTATTTTTGGTCAAAAGTACCAAAAGATGCAACGGTGTCATTGATTTAATTTGAAAGCAATTAAAAAAAATTATAGCGAATTGTTATAATAAAAACGCATAATTTTCTCTTATATAAACCCTTCTTTTTTTACATTTTCTATTAAATTAAAAAAAATCTTTTTCATTGTCGCTCTCCACTGCAATTTTTTATTTATTGATTTATGTATGTATACACCAAGCGCAATCAGCTGTTTCTGTACGGAATGTACGATCAGCTTCGTACATTGCTTAAGCAAATGACATTTGACGAAACTTAACGAAAAGTTCTCTCAAGTACATTATAGTTTACCACATTTGATTTATATGTATTTGCACAGTTGTATAAGTTGGCATAAGCTTGTATATGCACATTATAGTTGGGCCTTTAGCCACTCTTAGCATTGGTTTTTTATTTGCAAAAAAATAAGTGTTTATTTCTCTGTGAAGCCAATAGCGATGAGTTTAATCATTATATATATAAAAGGAAAGAATGTAATATAAAAGAGAATTTTTTATTTTCCCAATCAGGATTTGAACCGTGGATAAATGAATTATAAATGAGTTAAAATTTTACTTTTTCGCCTTAAGGTTCATTTTTAATATATTTTCTAAGCATTTTTCGAAAGAAAAGCTATTTAGAAATATATTCGGACGTTTTCCAAAGAAAAATTAGACACTAGCAGAATGAAATACAGCATTTTATGTATCGCTACATTTTTTATGAGCACTCTTTGTACCTACATATCTACCTTTGTTTGTGTACATTGTAAACATTATCCATTTAACCAATTAATTTTGTACATAAGAATACGAGGAGTATTCATATCCATATTGAATAATTCGGTTAGACGAAGTCGACACACAAACTAAAGTATTACCTCACTGTTCTCTTTGTGACATGTCTTGTACCATGAATCAAGAAAACAAGATTGCTCAAGTCCGTTAGTTTGTTGCTCTCTTTTGTGTGACGGAGACATAGAATATTTTTCGTAAACTAACTAAAGTTTGTGGGAATGTGCAACAAAAAAAATCTTCTACACTTTTTACAACAAGCACATAATTTTCTTTCTATCATGAGGTAGATATGCAGAAAATAATTTGTTTTGTACGGCTATGTGCGCAAATTTTTTTATTAACTCATGGTCTTGTACGTTTGTTTTTGCTATTGTATTCACCATTGATTACGAATGTAATTCTTATTTTTAATCATTCTTTTTGTTCTTGTAAAAACTTATTCGAGCTGTCAAAAACGTCTGGCAATATGTGTATGTATCTAATATATTTTTAGTGGCTTTCTTATTTTTCACAAATACATACACACATATTGGCAGTTCGAATAAGTTTTTACAAAAACAAAACACACGTAAAAAGTAATGCATTCACTTGGTATTATTGCACCATGATTCATACTTAACCACAGGGTATATATCTGATGCAGTCATCTGTTTGATGCGCCCTGGTGTGAATGTACCAGCGCTGTGCCTTGCGTATTTTTTTATTCTTCCCAACCAGGATTTGAACCGTGATTATTATGATTTAAAATTTTACTTTTTCGGCTTAAGCTTTATTTTTAATTAAAACGTTTGCTTGCATTTTTAAATAATTTTTCTTTCTAAAAATGTTTACAAATTAAATTCAAAATGAACCTTAAGCCAAAAAAGAAAATTTTTAATTCATTTGTAGTCTCGGCGGTTCAAATCCTGGTTGGAAAAATAAAAAAAATATTTTACTTATATTTATTACAACGGTAAATTTGGTAGATAAATATTTCAGTTCTTATGTCGACGAAATCTAATTTAATCATGATTAATGCAGTTTGTAAAATTTGTAGATCAAATTGAAATAAATTTCCTTTTGTTGCGTATGTTAACAAAATTTATAGTAAAGCTTTTGGCTCCCTGTGCACACTAAATTCTTAAAGTCGAATTTTTACCAGTTTAACGGCCCTTTTCACAATGTCCAATTAAAATTTAATTGGAACTTTAACTGTCAGTTAACCAAAAATTAATTTCACAATGTACGATTAACAGTTAACGAACAAAATTTAACACAAAACTTGTTGTTAAATTTAACCTTAAAAAATTTTGCAGTTAAAAACTAATCGGAACCAAAAAAAAAAACAAATGGATAGAAATATTTATCAACTTCTTTATTTTTGCAATATTTATAATTATAAAAAATCGAAAGCCAGGAGAAAAAAAATTTTTAAACGCCGAAAAATATTAAAAAAAAAATGCATAACGTATTCTTGTAGTTTACCATTTGATATTCCATACCTCATCAGCAGATTGGAAGTCTTTCTGTTTTAACTTTGCTTCACATTCATCCTCCAAAAAATCAATTTCAACCAGACTGTCGTCGTTTTGATTTTGAACAAAATAGGTAATCAAAGATAATTTACAAACATAAGGTTATAAAAAATAGCAGTAGTTACTCATATCGCAATCATTTTCATTATGCAAGCCCGTTACAGACTTTCCTAGCAAAGCATTTATTCGCTCATCATTATTTGAAATTTTACTGGAGTATGGCCCTTCTCCGGTCTTGTATTGTTGGTTTCGGTCATTTGCTTTAGCTGTCTTAGCCTTCCTTTTTATATTTTCATATTTATCACGCAAGTTTTTGGACGATCTGACAGTGTTACATTGACATCTAAATTCTTCTGCGATCTCTTCCCAAATTTCATTTTTCTGCTGCCAAGTCACTGCATTCGTTTGTTTGCTTTCAACGATGTGGGAGTATTTTTCAACAAGGGAGAGTAACACATCTTCTTCTTGGGATGTAAAGTTTGAAGACCTATAAATAACTTATTATATGCCAATTTTGTTTTTAATGAATAAACAACACTTACCTTGAGCGCTCAACTTTTGATGTTATCAAAATAGATTCATCGAGGAACTCCGTTTCAAACATTGTATCTTGTTCCATTGCTATTGACAACAAACGAAAATTATTAATGTATATTATATAAATTAATTACTACATTAATAAATAACATTACAGCTTATTTCTACATTTACACTATAATTTTACTTACCTTTTTTATTTAGATTTGAAAAAACATAAAATAAGAAGATAATACGAAAATCCCCGCGTTCCGTTTTTATATTTTTGAAATCTTTTGTAAACAAACTACCGGTATTGCCATGTTTTTAGGTAGTTCTTTTGTCAAGTAACCGGAGGATGGTGAAATCCAAAATAGTAACTAGTAATTAAATAGTACTGGTTAGTCAAACTGCCAATTAGTTAATTTTCTGATAAAAATTGATTAATCGGACATTGTGAAAAGGGCCGTAAGGAAAGAAAATCGTACAAGTTGGATAACGTTTTTTCTTGGAAATTTACCAAAATCAAACGTTAGTATCCACAATTTTGTCAATTTGATACATTGTGTTTTCATTGTTTAAAATCGGGCGTGCATAATATAATGGTGTACGTCGTAAATGTTATTAATAGAATTTTAATGATTTGTTCAAGCTACATTTATTTTACTAGGTAATAGCGGCTCTACAACAAATACAACATGTGTAAAAACATTTTTATTTTGCAAATGGAAATGACAAAAATAGAAAGAGAAAATAAGAGATAATTGCTCTAAAACAAACGCTCTCTTTGTTCTGTACATGCTTGTTGTTAGTATTTTTTTAAATTCGTAAACAAAAGTTGTAAAATATAAACATGTCCAACTACAAACCGGCTGGGCGGATGACACTACCTAGTAAAATAAATGTACCTTGGATTTATTATTAATATTCGGTTAGAAGTTGCTCTGCCAATTGTATATGTATTTAGTTTATAATACAACTAGATGAAACGCATCTAGTGATAAATTATTAGCCCCCTTTCCCGTGAAACAAAATATTGAGAAAATACTCTCGAAACCATGATCTCAGATTGATATTTCTATCAATTTTTTTTTAACTGTATCAAACATCTAGTGCCCTTTTCACACAAAAGTTAGAAAATGCAATAGGAACCTAAGCTAGATATAAAGTTTCACTTCACTACTACCTTATATTTCATTTAGAACTGCCTTATAATCTAATTTGTAAATATGCCCCACACATCTTAAGCTGAATACAACCCTTCTCTTAAATACCATTTTCAATTTGACTCCAGGCCCTTATTGCAATTTTGTGGAAGATTCAATCCAACCCCAGTGGATAATCAAAGTTAAAAGGCTTAGACCAAAGATTGGCAAGGGATTATATTATCGAAAGGTAATGAAATCACCCCCGAATTCAGACAGGAGTTTAGTGAAAAATTTGAAGAATGTACAGAGGCATTTTATAACTGTTACTTTCAAATTCTAAACTTATGAAAATTTTGAGGTTGGATAACCCCAGCATCCCAAGGCTTCAGTCAACTGATCGTTAGTCTTAAGAACTGGACTCCCGGTCAAACGTTTGTGCAGGATGACTTAAGTCATTGTATAAAATTACCATCATGTGACACAGAAATTTTCAAAGCTAGTTATGAACAAAGGCTCTTATTTCGTGACATGTTCACGGCATTGCACATAAATCACTCTAAACTGTCTCCCGTCACAAAATTATGCCATATTCAAAATAAAACAAAAGGTGCAGCGGGCGCAAATGTTAAAAGATATACTCTCTCTTATGATAACTTTGATCTCGCTTGGAATGCTTTAAAGACCCGCTAAGAAAATAAAATAGTTTTTTTTTTACAACCAAATTAAAATTTTATTTAATATACCAGCTGTGGCTATTGACGACAGCGAATCAATTTGCAGAATACAATCATCCGTCAATAACTCCCTAGCAACCCTTACAATGCTTGGTGTTGGTGTTAACTCTATTTTGATACGCCTTATTTCTACATAACTTCCAGAAGGGTCTCTTTCGATCTCCGAACAATCCCTTACATCTCCTCGTGAGCTTTCAAAGTGGACATAGATGTCCTAACTCCTCGTTAACAAATATGAGGTAGTAGAACATGCTGCAAGTATAAAAACATCAAAAGATTCTTTTACTCTTACAAAATTATCCCAAACTAATGTCGAAACGTATTTGTGACAAGAAAATTTAAGATCGTCCTTTAAGCTGTGCAGCGAACATCACTCTTTAAGGATATGCCAAAAATTTAAAGCTTTCAATCTGCAGCAAGTGTGTTCAAAATAAAATTTGCAATAATTGTCTGTCCTTATGTCATCGCAAGGCAAACTGCAATAGTAAGCATCCCTGTCTCTTTTGCAACAAATGTCACCGTACCCTATTGCATATGAAAACAAAAGTTCCCTACTCAATTGAAAAACCAAAGCACATTCGTTCCAAACTATAAACAAATTAACCAAGTGTTGTTACTTAAGAATCGTTTACAAAAGTTTCTCAAACATTAAAAGATAATACTAAAGATGAGATTCCTCAAAAGCAAATTCAAGCCAATTATTCTACTAGTAACGAAAATGTTTTACTACGAACTACATTAGTGCATTAGAAGTGTAATTATTTACCGTTAGGGCCTTAATTGATTCCGATTCGAAATCGCCTTATAAAATATCTCATTACGAAATTGTTGGTATTGGTGACCTAAAGCAATCAGCAAACAAAGAATGCGAATTCGAGTTATACGCGAAAAGATATAACTTACGAGTTCCCATGAAGACCATCGTATTATCAAAAGTTACCTAACGACTATCAACTTTTAACTTACTAAAAGAGACCTTGCGGACCCAACCTTTAACAAGGCTTTTCAGGTAGATTTAACTCCAGGAAACGATTATGAACGTTTTAAAAATATTGATGGCATTAAGAAAAACATTACTGTTTAAGTTTCCGCGTATAATACTATATTTGGATGGGTGCTCAAGTCACGACAATCCGGCAGATTTAGCAACACGTGCCTGCAGACCACAAACTCTTATGCATAACTGTATCTGGTGGCATGGACCATCGTGGTTACATAAATCCCTGTCAGAATGGCCAAAACGAAATCCTCTGAAAGCTGCGAAAACCCCCAATAAAGGAACTGTAGCTCTACAGACAGAAGTTCCAGAAAACGAAATTCTAAATCGGTTTTCTTCTTATAACAAAGCTCTTCATGTGGTAGGCTGTATTTTTTAATTCTTTAATAACTGTGAGAATAAATGCCATTTAACGAAACAGAATAACTTAACGCATCAAGAAATGAAATTTGTAAAATCACAACTCATTAGTTTAGCTGAAAGAACTTTTTACTATGAAGAGTATCAACTTTTGTATAAAGCTCTAACCATATCTAAAAGGTCATTAAAATCCTTAAATCCATGCCTTGACCCTAAGTTAATATTACGAACAAATGGCCGACTGACTCTATCTTCGTTTTCATATAATGAACGCTATCCAATACAGCCAAATGTGCAGAATGGTGCAAACTGAATTTTATATTTCAATGCTCAAGCCTGGGTGAAAAAATAATATGCAACTGCAAAACTTGTATAATTTCGCAGATTGTGGCTCCCTTGCTATCTGATAGATGAAATTTTTCTTCACCTTTTAAAATAACAGGAGCCGGATTCGCAGGTACGTTCATGCTTAAAGTATCACCCTTACATAAATCAACACTAAAAAAGGATATGCTAGCGTTTTTGTATGCTTTAGCACAAAAGCTATTTAGCTAGAAGAATGCTCTGATTTATCCTCAACTGCATTACAAGCCCCGTTTGCTCGCTTCGTTGGGACGCGGGGGTTCCCCGATAATAGAATAATGGGGGCTAGTCGAGAATTTAAACGCGAATTTTCCGTTTTCATTAGAAACTCTGCTTAGGAAACATCCCAAAAATACATAACTCCCATAAACCGCCACACATAGGCGGCCACTGTAAAGAGTTTCAAATTTCATTTAAAACGTATTGCAGGTGCCCAAAAATTTAATTTTGAAAAATTTTTTCACTATTTTAGCTCAAATCGGAGATTACATAATTCACGCCCAATGTCTGCATTGTCAGAAGATCCGTCAGATTTTTTCTTTTTAAGAGCGAAACCTTTAATGCAATTCCCAGGGCAGGATTACAAAAACATGTGCTTTGTGAACAGATGGGAAAAGTTAAAGGCAGTTTACTATCAATTCTCAACCCGTGAAAAAAAGATTATCTCAAATCCTTACACAAACGATACAAATAGAGAAGATCTGCTCGCAATATTCAGGTTCTAGATCTTAGTATTGTTATAGACGATTTACTACGATTCGGGAAGAATTGAAATCACGTTCATGGGTGAGGATTGAAACGTAAGTATTGCAGACGTACGTGTAGCTTCAGGAGTGATAACCCGACCCATTGTGAAATTATTCTACCTTCCCTTTGAAATAATGAAAGCTTATCTTAGGACTTTAACATTATTTATCCTACCCCAAACTTAGATATTATAGAATATTCCTAATTAAGCTTCCAGTTCTTCAAAATTATATCTTCATGTTTACAAATATTTATAAAATCTCTAAATTATTACCTTTATTTTATTTATTTAATTTTTTTTTTTTAAGTGTATGATATGTAAAAAATATCATGCATTGCGGTTTTGTAATGAATTTTTAAGGTTGAGCTTCAAAGGACGGCAAGGGACTTGTAAAAAGGCACACGATTAGATCTTGTTAATCCATGTAAACATGTGCAAATTGTGATAGCTTCAATCAAACCTTACTTCATCTAGATCAAGGAAGCTAAAGACGTTCTAGAGCCATTACTACTGACCAGTTTCGTCGTCAACAACGATCAAACAAACAAGCATCACCAAATGACATCCAGTAGTTTTTTTTTATATAAACTGTAATATATATATATATATAATACTAATATTATAAACTGTTATGTCCTAATTGCTAACAAAATACAACGGTGCTAGCTGTGTTGTTGGTAATTTGCATGCAAACATGCGATACAACACTTAGTACTTTTTTTCATATGTTTTTCAAACGTTGTATTTGTTTCTGTGCTATTAATACAAATTTTTCCTTCAGTAAGCCAAAACAATTTTCAATTCTTACACGATATTGGGAAAACATTTTATTGAATTTTTCCATTTCTTCTCTGGGGTGTTCAGAGTTATTTCTTCTGAAGGGTGTTAGTAGAAAAGGTCGCAACGGGTATGCACTGTCTCCCGCAATCCATTGGCCTCTAGATAAATAACGATGGGGTTGTTAAAAAAAATTTTTGCGTCATGTACACTCCCGGGGTATCCAACTGTTAACTGCCTTATACTCAAATTGCGAGCACACACAGCTTGTATTTTAAGGGCATGTTGGCGTTTACGTGAAAAGTATAACTCATGATTATAGTAAGGTGATTCCGCAAGACTAATTTCGGAGCCATCAATGTAACCAATACACCCTGGTAACTCGTTTCTTGAAGCTAAAACAAGCTGAGTTCGCTCCTCTTCATTGGGCCAATATAAAAACTGTTCTTTAAGATTTAATATTGCTTTAATGACTCGATTTCTAATATTTTGTATGGTACCGCTATCACCTTTACCAAAACGAGATGCTACCTTACGAACACAAGCACCATTTCCTGAAGATCCCAAGCAGTAAAGTACAACTTTAAGCTGCAAGTCAATGCGTAGTTGGAGCCTTTCGCCAATTGTGTGAAAAACATCGTCAGTTTTTGTAACGTTGAATATATAGGCAAATTCCTCTGGCCGTAGTCGTATCATATGAAGAAATCTGTTTTCATCAAAATATCATAAAACCCGATTATGCCATAATGATGATTTTGGTAACCCTAAATGTATACTTCTGCGACTGGAGAGCAAGTACATTAGGTTCATCCTAAAAATGTCTTGAATTTCATCCTCATCTTCTTCGTCACCTGTATTAATTTTTTCATTTAAAATATGTAAACAATATAAAGAAAACGGTTATAACTTACTTGAGTCAACCATTAATATATCGAAACTATATTTTTCACACAAAAAATTTATTAATTTAAATTTTTCTGTTTTCTCCCCCATTTGGATTATAAATAACAAATCATGAATAGCACTTTTCTTTTTCTTATTTAGTTTTTGACGTATGAAGTACAATGTACAATGGCACATTGATACGATGGTTGTTCACAAAGAAGTAAACAAAAGGTAGTATGCAATACTACCTACACCTTAGTAGAGCTTGTGAATACGGCAATTATGTTATATTATATTATATTATGTTATATTATATTATATTATATTATATTATATTATATTATATTATATTATATTATATTATATTATATTATATTATATTATTATTATTATTATTATTATTATTATTATTATTATACTAGTTGATTAACCTTAAATCTTTATCGCTATAATATACAATTTGTAAAGTTTAACTCGCTGTAAATCTATTACTAACTGGAAAACTAGCTGTCAAATTTTATTCGCACTTCACCCTTGCCGAAAACCGAGACTTCGTTAAAACAAAAATCAGTCACAAAAAGCCACTTACATTTTATTTACAGTGAGCACAATTACTAAATAGCCTTGTGCAAAAACCTACGTATAACCATTGTATTCTCAAAATGTTGAGCCCAGTAAACATTTTATGAATATACAATTCTAAAGTGTTTTTATTTCTATTTCAATCCCCCCTATAACTGTAATTACCCTAACCTGAGTAACTATAATAGACAAGCCTTGCATTGAGATTGGCGAGTAATTTCAAAGCTTTCTATTGTCCATCATACATTAGAACAACACACAACAAGTTTAAAATAAAATTTGTTTTTTAATCCTTCATCAGCGTTTTTCGTATCTACCTACCTTAGAATGTGTACGTTGTAAACATCATCCATTTAACCAACTAATCAATATTAGTTTGGTCAGACGAAGTTCACACACAACCTTAAGCATTTCTTTGTTGTTCTCTTTGTAAATCATCATGTACATTTGTTTTTGCTTTTTTGTAAGTTTTTTCCCACTCAGGATTTGAACCATGGATATGAATTAAAATTTACCTTTTCTCCTTAGGTTTATTAATTAATATTGCTGTTAGCCACCTGTTTTCAAATTATTATTTTCTAAATCAATTGAAATTTACCTTTTCTTTTCTTGTTTCCTTTGGAGAACGTCCGCATACATTTGAAAAATAATTTTTATTTTTAAAAATTAAATTAAAAAAGTACCAAAACGAGAAAGTAAATTTTAAGTGATTTTTGAAAAATCCACGCTTCAACCCCTGGCTGGCAAAAAATTTAAAAAATAAATATTATTTTTTATAAGTACTCGGGGAAAGTAGTTATAAGGCAGAGTTAAGAGAAAACAAAAAAAATGTGTTATTTGTTTCGTTGGGATGCAGTATAGGGTTAAACGATTCCTCATATATATATATATATATATATATATATATATATATATATATATTACTTTTTTTCTTTAGTTTGTATATATACATATATATATTACCTCACATTTGTATAGGATTTGGGAAACGGGAAATCACGGGAAAAGCTAACCATAATTTCTCTGAAAAATTCTGTCTAAATTCTGGTAAACGGGAATTTTAAAATCAGTAGCACTGATTCTTTTTTTAATCTTTTGGTTGTGACATTTAAAAATTTTCAAATATCTCATTTCGTGTAAATTTTATTACATTTATCTATCTGCCAATAATATTACCGTCCGTCTGTCTGTCTGTGTTCGCATCACGTAAAAACTGCTGTATGAATTTGAATAAAATTTTGTGAGGGTGTCCCTTTTTATTTCATAACAATATGTCATTTCGTAAAGAATTTAGAGGTACCAATGTTAAGTCAACCAATTTTTTTCGGAATAATGGTACTAAAACGGGGCATATCACTGCATTCTTCATATGTTCTTGGTGAAAACAGCATTTCTGGTCATATGTCGACGTCCGTACCATTCATATTGCAGCTTGCCGCTACATTGAGCCTTTTGGCCAGTGGCAGCTTTCAAAATAATGCTGGGAATGATTTTTTACTTAGTTTAGCACAAAGAACCATGTGCAAGGGTGTGTTTGGAAACATTTCGAGAAACGGCGTATACTCGGGCGCTTGTATACATAGAACGGCTTAAACGTTTGGGTTCTTGGTAAATCTAATGTTTTAGTTTTAATCTGTGTCCATAAGCAATAATAGCTTAAGTCGAGTTAAGAACAAATTAAGTAATTGCTAATATTATACTTCTAACACTCGAATCTGTAATGCAACTCAAATATCATCTTTGTAGCTTAACAACAATATTTAAATTTAAAATACTGCTGAGAACTTCCAAAAAATGAGTTAAGCTGTTATTGCTTGACCATAGATATGTATTATGTTTTATTAGACTCTGGATATCCCACAGAGCCCTGGTGTATAACACCATATGCAGCAGAAATTCACGCGAAGGCTAGGTGTACTGTTGAACGCATAGTATGGATATTAAAGGCACGCTGGAGAATATTATAGTATATTTTAAAGATAAAATTTAGTTTTAAATTTAAAACCAGTTAAAGTTAGACTAACGTCTAAAGTTTTTATGTTGAAATCAATTTTTTTTACAATTTGCAAAAATTTTCGTTTGCTTTTATTTTTTTTTCCAGTCACGCAAATCAACAAATTTATATTTTTAAATTTTCCACAAATATAATAACACAACTGACCAAAGCTGGATGATCTACTTAACTGTATTTTGTTACACATTGTGAGCAAACATTTTCTTTTTGGACTATAGTATCAAAAAAGTTAATAATAGGTTTTAAATAGTTTCTAAAAGAATCCGACTTTATTGTGTGACTATGTTAATGGGCCAATATTCAAACTATGAATTTTATTAAAAAAATACATAATACAAAACACATTTCATGTTTAGTAAAATATGAACTGAATATTAATTACTAAATAGCATTTAATTTGTACGATTCTTAAGAAGATCATAAAGATAATTCAATCTGCCTAATAACAAGGCTGAGATAATAAAGCTATTATTTTACGATGTTTTTGCACGTAGTCAGTGATAAAGGAAAATAGAAAACAGTGGTAAAGGAAAATAGAAAAAAAATATGTGGTTCATTCTGGTCGAAATGAATTTAGTGAAGCGCCTGAAGCTCTAGACTTTTAATTTGCGTCATGTTCTATTTGTTTCAGCCTTATGTATTCTCCTTTAGAGAAATTAATTTGTCAAGCTTAAGATTAGTTTCCTTTTTAACTTCAAGGGACCGTTCTTTAAGTGTAATCACTTTTTTAACTTTTCTCCATTTTCACTTTGCCAGTCTTTCAAATGGACAATATTTTCTTTAATTAGTTCTAGCTTTGTTTTTTTTTCGGACTCATTTGTTTGTCTACGACTTTGCGTACTAGTGTTCAGCTCAACCTCAATATCTGAAGATTCAAAGTAGGATATCGCTCCATTTTCGTTGTTGTTGTTTGCGTCATTATGTACATCCATATTTTTGGTAGTTGTTTGGTTCGTTTGTTGCATGGGTACTGCCATACGGCTAAGTCCAAAGCAGAAAAAAAATTGGGCGTGATGGCTTCTTAGAATATGTGTCGGGAGGAGGCAAAAAAACATTTGCCCACAGCCCCGAGTCCCTCATAAATATAAAATAAAGTGGTGGGCTAATTTATATTGGGAGGCACCAGCTCCGGCCCTTGCCAAGGTGCGTGTTTGTTGAAATAGTTGGGGGAGGGGCCGTTGACATGCGATTTAGTGACCAAGTCCTGCCCAAGTCCCTGATGCTGAGTTGTAGATCATTTAATAACCTTTAAAACAATGTGTAATTCTTAGCATATTTATTGAAAACCATTTTTAAAATAAAGAAACAAAATAAAACTAACAAATTTTAAGTCAAACACATAATTGGACACTTATTGTAAACGGTTCTTTGTACCGTTATTTTTCTGCTTAGTGAGTTTATGTTTGTTTTAATGCAAATGATGAAGCATTATGCAAGTGTAGTGTCAAAAGTGCAGATCAAAATTGTAATGGAGCAAAGAAAAAAGCAAACAACTTTGGAAACACGGCATTTGATTATAAGATTACATGGTGAGGGCAAATCAGTGCGTAAAATCGGTGAAATTGTCGATCGATGCCCGTCCACAGTTCACGCTATTATTCAAAGATATGAAAAAAAATTTCAAGTGGAAAATAAAAGTCGTCTTGGCCAAGGAAAGAAATTAAATGATTATGATGAGCGGCAGATTTTGAGGGAAGTAAAAACAAAACCATTCATAACGGCAAATGAATTGAAAAACATGGTAAAAACGGATTTGAAAAAAGATGTTTGTGCCGAAAACATTCGAAACGTATTAAGGAAAAACTATTTTCATGGGCGAATAGCCAGAAAAAAGCCCTATATTAGTAAAAAAAATAAAATTGCACGGGATACAAGGAAGGAATACTTGTTAAAAGATTCCGAGTTTTGGAACACGGTAATTTTGCAAAAATTTTTAATTTGAATATTTTAAACCTTGTCACTTATTTTATAGGTACTTTTTACTGATGAAAGTAAGTTTAACCTCCATGGGTCAGATGGAAAGCAGTACGTTTGGCGTAAGACAAATACTGAGTTTTTGCCTAATAATACTAGGGCTACAGTGAAGCATTAGGGAGGGTTAGTGATGGTGTAGGGATGTGTGTCCAGTGCAGGAGTAGGGAACATTCATTTTATAGAGGGTAAAATGA
The DNA here is from genome assembly GCA_937654795.1 of Cistogaster globosa. Lineage (NCBI taxonomy): Eukaryota > Metazoa > Arthropoda > Insecta > Diptera > Tachinidae > Cistogaster > Cistogaster globosa. Next base: position 86,117,787 of record OW569403.1, read on the forward strand.
ATCGATTCCAATATTTGGACATTTTAAAACAAAACGTGAAGCAAAGTGCCGATTAATTAAACATATTGGACACATTTGATTTCTATCAGGACAACGATCCAAAGCACACTTCACACGTTGTGAAGATGTGGCTGATTCATAATTGTCCAAAATTACTGCAAACACCGGCACAGTCTCCAGATTTAAACATTATTGAGCATATTTGGGAACAACTTGCTCGTAAGCTCTATAAATCCACTTTCAACACAGTGAAACAGTTGAAGCAGGGAATAATACGTGAGTGGAACAATATAACTCCGGAATTTTGCGCAAATCTAGTGCAGTCGATGCCTCGACGTTTGGAAGCAGTGATAAAAGCAAAAGGTTTTGCTTCCAAGTACTAAAACCGTATTTTAAATTCGACTGTCCAATTATGTGTTTGACATGAAGTTTGTTACTTTTGTTTTGTTTCTTTATTTTAAAAATAATTTTCAATAATATATGCTAAGAATTACACATTGTTTTAAAGGTTATTAAATAATCTACACCTCCGCATCAATGTTTTTTGGAATTAATTTCACTAAAGTGAAGAAATCGGCATTTAAGTAATCTCATACTTTGTGTCCAATTATACGTTTGAGCCACTGTATGTTGTACCTGAAAATGGAAGAAAACAAAATTATTAGTAAGGGAAATTAATCGAAGTTGGAACAATACTTGCATACTAGTGGATCCTCCAGGTTTTTTTTTTCTTTTCATCCCAAGACCATTCAACCTGAAAATAAAGAAAGAAATAGTTAGAAAGAAAGAAATACTTACCACCGTGTGTTTGCTGCGTGAAATAAAATTCAATGAAAATGACGTTTGTACAAGTTTGTGTGTGTATGTAACTATGTTTAATAGTTACATAACTGCAAGTAGTGTTGACAATAATTTACGTGTGCGTAACCAGAAAAACAGGGTTGTACAATCCGTTCAAAATTTGAATATTTTGTTTTGACCGTTCTTTTTTTACAAATATTGAAAAATGTGGTAAAAAAGTTGTTTGATGTTATGTTAACCTGATGAGCGGTAGGATATTGCGATAAACACCAAGGCGATCAGGGATATAGTAACGATAAAGATTGGAGACAACGATAATTAAGGATAATAAAGAATAGAATGTGTTAGAAAAAGAAGTAATCATTAAAATACATGGAATGTCTAGACAGGAGTATGAAGGTGGAAGGATTTGGAGGAGAAAATTAGTTTAATCCTATGTAAGAACATTCTAGAAGATATGTACACAGAACCAGTTAGAGTTCATATCATGAAATAAGAATGTAAAGTGAAGCAAGAATAGTCAGTTGAAAGTGTGTCTAAGAACACTGCAGTGCGGCAAAATATTAAAAAAACATTTGAATATTAATTAATTTTGAGTTTGTCTATAGTGTTGTGAAAAAAAGGCATAAAGTTTTAATATGCCTTGCTTTTGGGTGGTCTGCCGACAACGTTAAAATAAAACAAAAACAAAAAAGGAACATTGTGGGGAAGTGTTGATGCCCAAGAGAACCAACACCTTTCGCCGGAACTAACGACTTTTTCTGGTATCACGAGTATATTTTTTTGTGTTTAGGTAAGTAATGAAATGTTCTTAAGGGATGGATTAAAAATTGGATTTTTTTATGTCACCATGTAGCTGGTAGAGTCTTAAGCCTTGACAAGGACGAGGAGAAGACCAAGTCTCGTCAGGAGTTAAAAACCACCTGGCCAGTGTTAAAATGTTTGTGTTTGTTGGGTTCGAAGGCAGTAGACCAAGTTACACCAGTGTTTTAGTGGCCAATGTGATGACAAAGTACTCGATTTCGAATGCGGTGATTTGCACCGAGTTGTCAGTACATTTTGTTTTTGTAGATGGGAAGTTTTTTACAGCCCCGAGTCCCTCATAAATATAAAATAAAGTGGTGGGCTAATTTATATTGGGAGGCACCAGCTCCGGCCCTTGCCAAGGTGCGTGTTTGTTGAAATAGTTGGGGGAGGGGCCGTTGACATGCGATTTAGTGACCAAGTCCTGCCCAAGTCCCTGATGCTGAGTTGTAGATCATTTAATAACCTTTAAAACAATGTGTAATTCTTAGCATATTTATTGAAAACCATTTTTAAAATAAAGAAACAAAATAAAACTAACAAATTTTAAGTCAAACACATAATTGGACACTTATTGTAAACGGTTCTTTGTACCGTTATTTTTCTGCTTAGTGAGTTTATGTTTGTTTTAATGCAAATGATGAAGCATTATGCAAGTGTAGTGTCAAAAGTGCAGATCAAAATTGTAATGGAGCAAAGAAAAAAGCAAACAACTTTGGAAACACGGCATTTGATTATAAGATTACATGGTGAGGGCAAATCAGTGCGTAAAATCGGTGAAATTGTCGATCGATGCCCGTCCACAGTTCACGCTATTATTCAAAGATATGAAAAAAAATTTCAAGTGGAAAATAAAAGTCGTCTTGGCCAAGGAAAGAAATTAAATGATTATGATGCGCGGCAGATTTTGAGGGAAGTAAAAACAAAACCATTCATAACGGCAAATGAATTGAAAAACATGGTAAAAACGGATTTGAAAAAAGATGTTTGTGCCGAAAACATTCGAAACGTATTAAGGAAAAACTATTTTCATGGGCGAATAGCCAGAAAAAAGCCCTATATTAGTAAAAAAAATAAAATTGCACGGGATACAAGGAAGGAATACTTGTTAAAAGATTCCGAGTTTTGGAACACGGTAATTTTGCAAAAATTTTTAATTTGAATATTTTAAACCTTGTCACTTATTTTATAGGTACTTTTTACTGATGAAAGTAAGTTTAACCTCCATGGGTCAGATGGAAAGCAGTACGTTTGGCGTAAGACAAATACTGAGTTTTTGCCTAATAATACTAGGGCTACAGTGAAGCATGGGGGAGGGTTAGTGATGGTGTGGGGATGTGTGTCCAGTGCAGGAGTAGGGAACATTCATTTTATAGAGGGTAAAATGAATCGATTCCAATATTTGGACATTTTAAAACAAAACGTGAAGCAAAGTGCCGATTAATTAAACATATTGGACACATTTGATTTCTATCAGCACAACGATCCAAAGCACACTTCACACGTTGTGAAGATGTGGCTGATTCATAATTGTCCAAAATTACTGCAAACACCGGCACAGTCTCCAGATTTAAACATTATTGAGCATATTTGGGAACAACTTGCTCGTAAGCTCTATAAATCCACTTTCAACACAGTGAAACAGTTGAAGCAGTGAATAATACGTGAGTGGAACAATATAACTCCGGAATTTTGCGCAAATCTAGTGCAGTCGATGCCTCGACGTTTGGAAGCAGTGATAAAAGCAAAAGGTTTTGCTTCCAAGTACTAAAACCGTATTTTAAATTCGACTGTCCAATTATGTGTTTGACATGAAGTTTGTTACTTTTGTTTTGTTTCTTTATTTTAAAAATAATTTTCAATAGTATATGCTAAGAATTACACATTGTTTTAAAGGTTATTAAATAATCTACAACTCCGCATCAATGTTTTTTGGAATTAATTTCACTAAAGTGAAGAAATCGGCATTTAAGTAATCTCATACTTTGTGTCCAATTATACGTTTGAGCCACTGTATGTTGTACCTGAAAATGGAAGAAAACAAAATTATTAGTAAGGGAAATTAATTGAAGTTGGAACAATACTTGCATACTAGTGGATCCTCCAGGTTTTTTTTTCTTTTCATCCCAAGACCATTCAACCTGAAAATAAAGAAAGAAATAGTTAGAAAGAAAGAAATACTTACCACCGTGTGTTTGCTGCGTGAAATAAAATTCAATGAAAATGACGTTTGTACAAGTTTGTGTGTGTATGTAACTATGTTTAATAGTTACATAACTGCAAGTAGTGTTGACAATAATTTACGTGTGCGTAACCAGAAAAACAGGGTTGTACAATCCGTTCAAAATTTGAATATTTTGTTTTGACCGTTCTTTTTTTACAAATATTGAAAAATGTGGTAAAAAAGTTGTTTGATGTTATGTTAACCTGATGAGCGGTAGGATATTGCGATAAACACCAAGGCGATCAGGGATATAGTAACAATAAAGATTGGAGACAACGATAATTAAGGATAATAAAGAATAGAATGTGTTAGAAAAAGAAGTAATCATTAAAATACATGGAATGTCTAGACAGGAGTATGAAGGTGGAAGGATTTGGAGGAGAAAATTAGTTTAATCCTATGTAAGAACATTCTAGAAGATATGTACACAGAACCAGTTAGAGTTCATATCATGAAATAAGAATGTAAAGTGAAGCAAGAATAGTCAGTTGAAAGTGTGTCTAAGAACACTGCAGTGCGGCAAAATATTAAAAAAACATTTGAATATTAATTAATTTTGAGTTTGTCTATAGTGTTGTGAAAAAAAGGCATAAAGTTTTAATATGCCTTGCTTTTGGGTGGTCTGCCGACAACGTTAAAATAAAACAAAAACAAAAAAGGAACATTGTGGGGAAGTGTTGATGCCCAAGAGAACCAACACCTTTCGCCGGAACTAACGACTTTTTCTGGTATCACGAGTATATTTTTTTGTGTTTAGGTAAGTAATGAAATGTTCTTAAGGGATGGATTAAAAATTGGATTTTTTTATGTCACCATGTAGCTGGTAGAGTCTTAAGCCTTGACAAGGACGAGGAGAAGACCAAGTCTCGTCAGGAGTTAAAAACCACCTGGCCAGTGTTAAAATGTTTGTGTTTGTTGGGTTCGAAGGCAGTAGACCAAGTTACACCAGTGTTTTAGTGGCCAATGTGATGACAAAGTACTCGATTTCGAATGCGGTGATTTGCACCGAGTTGTCAGTACATTTTGTTTTTGTAGATGGGAAGTTTTTTACACTGTTAACAGATTTCTACAACAAATGTTTAAAAACACACATTTTTAATTTTAAGAAAATTAGAAATGATACGCGGATAAAGTCGTGAGCACTGATAGTAAGCTATAAAACAGAACAAAAGGTTACTGATTTGTTTGAAAAGAATTTTGAGTTATCGAAGTCACTAACATTTAAAGCACGAACATGGATAATCTTTGTAACGCATAGTTGACAACAAAACCTACTTCAGTAGAAAGTGAAAGGGTTTTTTCTATTGTTGGAAATTTTGCAACGAAAACAAACAACATTATGTGTTGTGAATTGTTAAATGCAGTTCTAAAATTATATATATCATAAAATAACTAATAAATACTTTTTCAGTTTATAAATCTTTGTTATCTCTCGTTATGTAGTACAAGTGTACATATGGAGCTCTTGTCACTTGAATTGTTTTAAGTATTATGATCTGTTTAAACTATTATTTAACATTAATTTTTATTGTTTGCTTAAATTTTTATAAAACTATGAATTTTAATAAAACTATGCATTTTTTAAACTATTATTTAACATTAATTTTTATTGTTGGTTTAAATTTTAATAAAACTATGACTTTTTATATATTATTTCATTAAATATACTTGTTTCTTCAAGAACTGCTTTTCTCCCGGAAATAGCGGGAAATAAAAAATTCTGGGAAATCCCAAACCCTTCACTTGTATCAACGTTTTGTTTTTGCTATTTACAACTTAATTTCTTTTATTTTTTAATCTTACTTACAGCATGCTTTTATTGTGACTGATGAACATTGATGCGTATGTTTAATAATTTGTCTCATTTCTTCAGATTTGTGGTAAATACTCTAAGTTTATTTGCTTTATCTCCTTACTCTTCAGGACCATGAAATAATGTGTTTTATTTTTAATTTTCTGTGAGTTGTTCTTATGTATGGTGGACACAAAAAGCTTCATAGAAACTGCTGGTTGGTAGTATTCGCCAATCTTAATGCTAGGCTTGTATATTATAATTATTCAGGTTAAAGTTTATCCAAAAAAAAAAACCTTGGGCAAGGCTGTAAAAAAGGAGCATTCCATTCTGCTAGCGTCTAATTTTGCTTAAGAAAACATACGCATACGTTTCTAAATAATTTTTCTTTCTAAAAATTTTCAGAAACTAAATAAATGTACCTAAAGCCAAAAAAGTAAATTTTAATTCATTTAAAATATCCACGGTTAAAATCTTGAGTGCGAAAAATTTACAGAAACTTAAAAATACGCAGGCACAGCGGATTTTACATTAATACTTAACTGAACGACAATTAGTATGGTACTGGAACAGCATATGTAATGTTGTGAAGAAACAAGTATGAATAATTAAAAAAATGCATATGTGGCCACACCGTTGGTTGGTACAGAAGCAAAAACAAATGTACAAAGATGAGTTAACGAGAAAACAACAAAGAAATGCTTAAGGTTGTGTGTGAATTTCGTCCAACCAAATTAATATTGATTAGTTGGTTAAATGGATGATGTTAACAATGTACACAACCTAAGAATGAATATCCAAAAAATGCAGAACTCGAGTTTTTTTTTCTTGTTTTTTTTTTTTGGAAAATGTCCGCATACATTTGTCAATATTTTTTTTTCTAAAAATTTTTCAATTCAATTCAATTTTTATTGTCTTCAAAATATTTACAAATTTGTTTATAATTACAATATATACATTTGGAAAGTGTTTAAGGATATTTCCTTTTTCAGCTTAAATAAAAAATTTTGTTTAGTAATATAATTTATTTTTAATTTAGTGTAATATAAAAAGTGGAGGCAAAAATGTCTAAGAAAAACCTTTGTGATTTTTTTTTTTTTTTATGATAAAACTTAACTAAACTTACTTACTAATTTTTAAGGAGGGGCTAACCGAACAATGTGCGTGTATGCTGAATTTGAACATTTAACATTAAAATTTTCAAATAATCTTTTTATATTGACTAAAACTAAATCAGCAGCCGCGATTTGATGGAGTCTGGTCGTGGAATAATACCTAGGAAGATTGTATATTAGCTTTAATATTTTATTTTGAAGAGTTTGAAGTCTTTTTAAATGACAATTTGCACTTTCTGCCCAAACAGGAGCTGCATAAAAAATGACAGCAGCAAATATTTGTTTATATATTAACATTTTGTTTTTAATATTTAACGCCGATCTTCTATTTATAAAGGGGTATAGTGTTCTAATAAGTATATTGCATTTATTTACAATGTAAGATGTGTGTTCCTTGTATGTTAATTTCGAATCTAGGACTACTCCTAAATATTTTACCTTTTTCTCCCATTTGATCTCGAAATTATTAATAGAAATACTATTTTGAGGTATAAAACATTCTTTTCTCTTCCTCGTAAAGTAAATCGCTTGACTTTTATCCCAGTTTAGTGATATTTTCCATTTAGCAAAATATTTGAATACCTTTTTAAGATTCAGTTGGAGGTTTAAAATTATTTCTGAGGATAAGGTACCAGAGCACAATAACGCTGTATCATCTGCAAATATGGACATTACACAGTGATCTACAATTGGAATGTCTGCTGTATATATATTATACAAAATTGGAGATAAACAGGATCCCTGGGGGCAGCCTGCTCTTAAAAGAAAAGGGTTAGATGATTTCAAACCAATATGAACTCTAAAAGATCTGTTGGTTAAATAGCTTTGAATGATTTTTACAATACTTAAAGGGAAATTTAAATGATGTAATTTGTAAATTAGACCGTCGTGCCAGACAGAGTCAAATGCCGCCTTTATGTCTAGCAGTACCATTCCAGTGGACTTTTTTTGAATGAAGTTTGATTTAACAACGTTTTTTATACGAACTAATGGGTGTAGAGTACTGTGCTCTTTTCTGAATCCGAATTGTTCGGAAGGTAATATATTGTTCGCGTCCATAAAATCTACAATTTTGCTTTTAATAATCTTTTCTAGAATTTTACTGATAGACGACAACAAACTAATAGGTCGGTATGAATGTGGAGAATTCAAAGGTTTATTAGGTTTTTTTTATTGCAATGACTTTTGCTTTTTTAAATTCATCTGGGAAATAACCTAGTAGAAGACAATTATTAATAATTTTTGTCAAAAATTGTATACCTTTTCTAGGCAAGGCTTTCAGGACTCTGTTATTAATGCCATCTGCACCTGGCGTCTTTCGTGGTTTAAGACTTTTAATGACATCAGAAACGTTAGCATACGTAATGGGTGTATGGTCTCCTGTTATTAAACTAGAATTTAACTCATTTACGTAGTCCCTCACTTGCGTTTCTGTGGCAAGGTCACTTGGGTTTGAGGAAAATGTGTGGTTATCACAGAACGTACGAGCCAATATTTCACATTTTTCTTCAGTCGAAGAGAAACGTGAATTATTATGATGCAGAATTGGAATATTCTTGGACTGCTTCCTTAAAATTTTTGTTAGGTTCCAAAAAGGAGAAGAGCCTTTGTCTAATGTAGACAACAATTTATTCCATGATGAATTTTTGAAGTCTTCAATTTTCCATTTTATTGCAGAATTCAATAATTTAAATTCATAATAATCAGGCACATTTCTGTAACGTAGCCAGTTTCTACGATAGTGGTTGCGCATTTTAATTAACTGTTTAATATTTCGAGGCAATTGCTTACTTGTATTTCTTTTAACTTCTTGTGGCACACTGCATGAAATTGCATCCTTTAGGATACAAATAAAGTGATGAATCGCTGAGTCGATAGCCTCATTACTTAAATTTGCGTTATTAGCAGGAAGAGCAAGGTGATTTTGTACGTAATGGGAGAAAAGTGGCCAATTGGCCTTATTGTAATTAAAATATTTGAAAACCGTGTTCTCATATATACCGTTTATGGTAATCCTAACTGGTAGATGATCGGAACTTAAATCATTGATAACTTCTGCGGAAGAAATATTGAAAGTGTTATTGGTTATAAATAGGTCAAGATTAGAACTTTGATGGTTTATCTGATAAGGGATATAAGTGCTTTCACTTGGAAATAAAATGTTTAGATTATAGGAATCCTGTTTTTCATATAAGATATTTCCCCAACAGTTAGATCTTAAACAACCCCACGATTGATGTCGGCTGTTAAAGTCACCACCCATAATATATCTGTCGGCTCTACTTAGCTTATGAATATCGGATGCAAAAAGTTTCTTTCTGGTGCCATCTTCACCAATACGACCTCCAGGAAAATAACACGAATATATGTTAACATTACCGAAATTTGTTAAGACTTTTATACCGATGTTTTCAATAAGAGTTGTGTTAATAGTATGTATTGTGGAATGAGAAATTGTTTTACGAATTATTATAGCAACTCCTCCTCCTCTCTTTAATTTCCTGTCGTTTCTATAAATATAGTATTCTTGGTGGGTAAGTGAAATATTTGGCTTAAGCCATGTTTCGGAAACTAAACAAATATCTATGTTGTAAGTTAATAAGAACTGAAAGAGTTCGGTAGTTTTGTTGTTAACGCCTTGTGCGTTCCATGTTATTATTTTCATATCCATTGTCATTATGATAAAAATTTACTAGCGAGGTTTGTTATGACCTGAAATTGGTCAAACTTATTTTTACAATTCCTGAGATTTGTAATTAATTCAATTGTGAGAGCTTGAAGTTCTTGAATTGTAAACAATTCATCAGAGTTAGATGAGGTAGTTGCAAAATTTATGTTGGGGTTACCATTGCTGTTGTTGTGTTGCTTTCTTGGTAATTCCCATATTCCTGAGGGATGTGTAACTTTTTGCTGCAGTGTGTTTGGGAAATTTTTGTTGTTTACAATATATGGATTATGAGACATCTGTTGCTTATTTATTGGTTTGATTCGTTGTTTAATCTGCAAGTATTGTGCTTTGCTGGGGCATTTGTCATCGGTAGATTTATGTGGTCCATTGCAGTTTGCGCATTTTAATACATTTTCGTTGCAATTAGCGGTGTTGTGATTACCGGCACATTTAGCGCAAAAAGTTTTTACCTTGCAGTGCCTTGAGCCGTGCCCATACATTTGGCAGTTATGGCACTGTGTGACTCGAGATCTGTTTGGCTTCTGAAAGTCCCATTTGACCTTGACGTAATCTATGACTGAATAGTTTTGTCTTAAACTTTTAATATTAACGCTCTTACGTTGAAAATATACTACGTATATCACAAACGTTCCGTATTGTGTTTTTTTATTGACAATCTTTACATCTAGGCATTTTAGTCCCTTAGCGATTAATTTGTTTTTGATAATTTTTGGGTCTTGAGTTTCCATTCCAAATAATAAAGCTTTATAAGGCTTATCTTCCTTGGTAGCATAAGTGAAAAATTCATATTTTTCATTGATTGTGTTGCATACTAGATCAAAATCTTCTTTTGAGTTACAAAAAAGTTTATGTCCGATAGAAATTTTTCTAACCGAATAATCATTTATTTTTACAAGCTTGCATATTTCATGTATTTCTTCGATTTTACATTTAAGAATAGTTGATGGTTTGTAACGGCGAAAAATAGTTACTACTTTCTGCATTTGATGCAGTGTTATTGGTTTTTGGTTTTTTTCTTTTCATTGTCACAAGATGTGCATGCACATCATCACTTACATACGTTCGTTTTATTTTGCTTTGTTACAAAATTTTTGGTTTTGAAAAAATTGTTTTTGTTTATTTAAATACAGTATTTATTTTGTTTTTGTTTGTTTGCTTGAATGCAAAAACCGGTTTTAGTTAATGAGAGTATACACGTCCGTCGCATACAAGAACTAAACATTTACTGTCTAAAAATTTTTATAAATTAAATTAACTTCCTATACCTATACTTATACCTATACTCTTTTTTTCACTAATATGTTAACGACTGAAAATCAATAAAATTACTGAATATTAATTTAATTAATGGTTTTATTTTTTTACTATATCTTCGAGTTCAAATAAAAAACCTTTTTTTTTTAAGTTTTGTTTCAACAAACTAGTATTTCATCTAGTTTAAATTCTCGGTGAGACCGTGCGCGGGTATATATGTTACAAAAATTGACGCGGGTATAGAAATGTTAATAAATGAGCCTTAAGCCGAAAAAGCAAATTTTAATTTATTCGTAAATAATTTTTAGTTAATGGCAGATAAGTATGACCAAGTTGAATGTGAAAATTCAGTATTTTTAAAGTTAAATTTTTTAACGGGTTTAATCTAAGGAACTGAACCAACTGAATAAGCATCTCTCACTTTTGGAGGTGTGTCAAACTCACTTCGCTCCGCCAAGATCCATACTGAAAGCTTACGGTAGTAATATTGCTAAGTCTACCAAATGCCTATCAAAACCATATATCTTTCAAAAAAAATTTTATAAAGCATATGAACCCAAAGTTAGCTTCTCCACTTTTTCAAATGACAGGTCAATATCCTTTTGAAAAACCTGGAATTTATTTGCTAAAATCCCAAAAGCATTTGCCACCACTTCAATGGATAGTTAAAAATTTTGTTTACATTTTTTGACCTTTCTCCATAAGATTTTTAAATTCTTGAGCTTGAGCGAAAAGCGTCGTCAGCGACAAAAACATAAGGCGTTTTCTTATTAGTACCAGGCAATTAAGCATTCAATGAAAAATCAAACCTATTATGGGAAATCCATAAATTATGTAGAAAACATATCAGCTATTTTATTCCCTCACAAAGTGACGACTTATTAAATACAGATGCGCCCTTCGCTCTGCCGTTTGATCCAGCGTTTACGTATAAAAAATTATAATTTGCGTCCACTTTAGCAAAAAAGATCACGCTATGAAAATCTTTATAATTATAATAAAAAGATCTCTTTATTGCCTCTAATAGAAATATGTTTGCCATCTTCATAGAAATTTGTATGTACAAATGTAAATAAGTTAGTAAAAATAAATAAAAAATAAGAAGATATTTGTGAGGATAATACCTATAGCTCCCAAGTAAAATTCCACTTTTGTTGGAATTCACCGGCATTTCTCTTCTCGTTCTTATTTTGAAGAACTTTTAAAAAGTATATACATACAAACAAATGTGACCAAATGTACACATACTTTCAAAAAATCATCCTTCGTTATTAAGCTAATAAAAAAGCCATATGACAACTGTACGAAATTCTGCCCAGTAGCTAAAAATTGCAAAGGTAAAAGCAACCTAAGAAGAAAATATATCAAAGACTTGACAGAGTACGAGCAAGTAACTGTAATCAATAACCTTGCAATATCAGAAATATCCTCACGCATATCTGTATTTCGTTTGGAAATCAGAAGATAGAATTTCTCTAGCAACTCAGAAAAACTTGTATAAGACATTCTTGCAAAATTTTGAAATGCCTTTGGATCTTCCAAACGTAGCTTCTTCTTTTCCATAGAAGTACAGGGCAAACCGGAGTCTCATCGAAGCAACCAATTTTGGCTCCATATTACACGATTTGTTTTTATTTTTTGTTTTCTTTTTTTCTCTTTCTTTAATTTCATTGCAGTCATTATTGCCACAATGCTACACACTGCAACAAAATCCGTTGTTGACCTCATTTCACTAAACCTCTTGGCTCCAAATTAACAAAATTTAAAATAAATTTTGCTAAAAATTAAAAGAAACACTTATCTTGAGACAAAGGTTATGTGAGATGTAATTGCACATGTACGTTTGAAAACAAAAATTATAAACCGTATGCAATATTGATTTTTTGTCTAATATTGATTTTTTGTCTAAAACCACTTTTAGGGGTAAAACTCCTACCTAATGCTGAAAATGCTCCAGATTGTAATAAAAAATAGATTAATAATGCAATTTAATAATATTTTCTCCAATTATATTCCACAGAAATATAAGACGAGTGTAGTTGTTCCTATCAAGAAACCTTGTTCATACAACACAGCTTTAAGCTTTTACAGACCTATATGCCTCAATCTCTGTGGCTGCCGCAGTCAAAGTGGTAAACACGCTGACTACAAAACTGGTTGGCCAGGGTTCAACTCCTGCGGCAACCAAAAAATAAAAATGTTTTTTTCTGTTTAATGGTATAAATACACATTCAGAATTAACATTAAACATGCAAAATGCCTTGGAAATATTTAAAGCCACCACCTTACTTTCACCGAAATGGTGAATGGATTGACACCATTTTTCCGAAAGGAAGGCCAATAAGTCACCCGTAAAGCGTCCCCTACGGAAGCTGTACTGCCGGTAACTAAGTAAGCTGTTGGATTCCAGATATTTCAGAAGATGAAAATTAAGCATACTTTCCATTACTTTGGAAAGTGCAAAGCAAATTGCGATTGGGCGGTAATTTTCAGGGTTTCTAGCCTCTCTCTTTTTGGGGATTGCTGTTAAATTAGCAAACTTCCAACATGATGGGAACTTACCAACATGATACAAAATGTTGAAACGTTTTGCTTATGGACGCGCTAACGTCGAAGAGCACTGCTTCAAGACCAGTGCTGGAATTCCATCCGGACCAGGGGACTTGTATATGCTGAGATCTGATAAAACCTTTTTAACTACACGTGCTCGAAAGAATATATCTGGCATAGATAGTGATACTCTTTCCAGTGCGGGCAGTGGTTGATTGCTTTCCGGAAAGTAGGAGTTACTTGCAAAAATATCAGCCAACAGGTTAGCTTTATCAACCGGGTCGTTAGTTATTTGATCATCCTTTAAAATAGGTGAAATTAAGGAACTAGCCTTATTCTTCACTCTTTTAACGAATGCCCAAAAGCTCTTGCTACCACGAGGAGTAGTAAGAACTTCAACACGAAGGCGCTGCTCGTATAAGGCTTTTTGTCGCCTTAGTACTTTGGCACACGAAGATCTCGCCTTTTTGCGTAGCAAATCAGTTACGGCATTTCTGTTACACCGCCATATGCTGAATGCTTCCTCTCTGGATCTGACTGCATTTTCGCACGTCTGATTAAACCAAGAATTCTATCTTGGTTTGACACGGATCTGCTTAGATGGAATGAAAGTTTTCATTCAGAGCAAAATAATGTTCACAACCATTTCCGCCATGGCATCGACTTTATTGTGCCAAAAAAAATTTACAATTTTCGTACATATATTTTAAACGTTTCGTGGCTATTTTTGAAACGTTGTGAATATTGGCGTTCGCAAAGGAGGCGGAAATGGTGCAGTGATCTGAGTTATCGAGAGGAGCGAGAATACTTACCTCATACTTATCAGGGTGTGAGGTAAGGAAAAGGTCGAGAGTATTGTAATGTTGCCCTTCAACACACGAAATACAGATACGCACAAAACTATTGGCACAGCAAGCTTTCTTGAATTCATTCCAGCTTCACGGCTATTAGAAAACTAAAAGAAGTAAATTAAATGCTAATTCATTGAGTTAGCTAACATCAAGCTAATTCAATGAATTAACTAATGCATTTGGTTTTTTATCAACATTTATTTTTTAGCGAATTAATAGAAACAAATTGGCGCGATTACATCGAACAGAGGTATTGGCGCAAGTAGTTTAAAAGCTAGGTAACTATATACGCACATTATGAGCGGAATGTTTTGGGTCATTGTCGTGTTGGAATGTAAATGATGTTGGTAAATTTAGTTTCTCGGCACTTTTTTTAAGGTTTTCTTTAAGGATATTTAGACAAACGGATTTATCCATGATTCCTTCAATAAATACCAACTCACCAACACCCACAGATGACATGCACCCCCACACCATTAAACCACCACCACCGTGATTAATTGTAGGAGAAATATTTTTTTTCGTATGCCGTATTTGGCTTTCTCCATACGGTAATACGGCCAACCGAGTGAAAGATATTAAATTTAATCTCGTGCGAGAAGAGTACTTTATCCAAAAACTGGTTGATTGAAGAAACAAGGGGTTTACGCCTAGCAACTCTTGATGTGTAATCAGCTTTGTGAAGCACTCTCCAAACGGTTATGGGATGAATATCCTTACCATATTCCTGTTTAACTACAGCAGCAAGTTCAGTCGATGTTTTCTCGGGATATTATTTTTCTTACTACTTGTTTGCTTTTGCGGTCAGTTAAAGCTCTAGGACGGCCTATTCGATGAGCATTATTGAAGCTTGTTTCCCCTTTAAAACCTTTAATGATGCTTCTCATTGTGAAACGACTTCTCTCAATTATATCACTTATTTCAGCGTACGATTGGCCTTGGCTATGCAAGTGCAGCACTATTTTGTACTGAGACTCGATGGTATCTTTCTGTTTTGAGCTCATTTTGGTATTCATTAATTATTTCTTAAATTTATTCTTCAACAAAACGGCAACAGCGAATAGCTCAATATATTGGCCCTCTAGAGTGGTACGGTACGAATGGCGAAGCCAAGTCGCGTTGTGAACATTGATATCACCAGCAACAACAATTTCATTGTTCGGACAGCTTTTTAGGATTCTCGATATGGAATCGGAAAGGTTATCGAAGCCGAAAATAGATTTATCCCTTCCCGCGTTTGGGCTTCTGTATAAAAACCCGAAATGTAAGAAGTGTGACCAGATTTTGAATTTAACCTAAATACAGTTAAATTCAGGATAATTCGTGCATAATATTTGCTGGCTTCTTTAGGAATGTACAGCGCAAGTCCCCTATGTAGACTAAAAAAAGGTAGAAGAGAGTACCCAAGCAAATGAAAAATCAGCATCCTCAGATACCTGGGTCTCACATAAGGCGAAAATATCAGGCCGATGGACACAACTATGTGCATACACAGAGAAGAAATTCGTTCTCAACCCACGTATGTTGCAGAAATCGATTCTAAGTCTTCCTGTTATTACTAATAGCAAAGATTCAAACCTTTTGTCTATTTTATAATACTAACACCACTGTAAAAAACTGATGCTTTTGTGACTATTTAGTGACCAGTGTTATACCTTCGCCACTAATTAGTCAAACAACGGTTAACACAAAGGTACAAGTAAAATAAAATTACAATTACTATAAAAAAGAAGAAAAAAAAACTGGGAAAAAGGTGGTACAATTTGCATCGTAATGAGCCATAAAAGCCCTGACCTGGACACATGCGACCCGTCGTGCCATCACTGTATATTTTGTGTTATTATTACTTTTTTTGTCTTCTGTTGATTGGTTTTTTTGTGTCGATTTTTGTGTATTGTTGTTGTAAATATTTCTTTGGTTGTTTTTCCTTTTTGTAACTGTTAAATGCATTTATTATTATTATTATTATTATTATTATTATTATTATTATTATTATTATTAAGTTTCTGTTCTTATATTTTATTTATTTATGGCACATCTAATTAACAATTAACACTATATTTAGAGCCCAACATTAATTCAAAGGTTGACGAAACAAAAAAGCGTGCGGAAAGGACAAATTACAGAATACTACTCTTTAAAAAGAATGATGGATTTAAATGTTATTAAAAAGGTTAATGAACCAAATGAGTGGATAAGTTCAACTGTTCTTGTATCGAAACCAAATGGGAAACTTAGAATTTGCTTGAACCCGCGAAATTCAAACAGGGCTATTTTAAGGCCACATTTTCCGTTTCCGAACATTGAAGACTATAAAGCTAAGCTTAATGGCTCAAAATATTTTTCGTCACTAGGTGCTAACAGTTGATTTTGGATGATCTATTAAATGAACATTCTTCTATGTTATGTATCTTTAATACGCCGTTCGGACGGTATCGATTTTTGCGACTGTCATTCGGAATTAATGCACCACCAGAAATTTTTCATGAGGAAATGATTACATTGTTTTGTTATATTTCAAGGTTGATACTCGTAATTTATTTAGATGGTTTTTTGATTTACACTTCTTCGAAAGGAGGACATTAAAAAATTCTGGAAACTGTTTTTCAAAGAGCAAAATAGGTAGGCATAAGGTTTAACGAAAATAAATGCAAGATTTTCCGCACTGAGTTTCAAATTCTTAGGCCGCGTAGTTAGCAATTTTGGTATTGGGCCAGATGAGCAAAAAAATAGGTCTATTATAACCAAGAAATTTGCAGGAGTTGCAACGATTTTTAGATATGATAAATTATTTAGGATCATTCTTCGAGAATTTAGCCTCAAAAAACAACAACTTAAGACAACTTTTAAGAAATGGTATTGAGTGGCATTGGTCAGAAAACCATGAAGAAGAGTTAGAGAATCTCAAAAGAGAAATAACATAATCTCTCGACATTGTCTTTAGATGCTTCTAAATCTACACTTGGAGCAACAATCATGCATGAGGGGCAACCAATTGCATATGCGTCTGCTTCGCTTATGACATCTCAGCAAAATTTTGCACAAATAGAGAAAGAATTATTTGCCAATTTGTTTGGATGTGTGAAATTTTATCAATATGTCTATGGGTCGAGAATCTTGGTAGAAACGGATCATAAACCGTTAGTTACTTTGTTTGAAAAGCCTTAAATAAAATTCCAGCAGGGCTTCAAAAATTTATGCTACGTTTGCAATTATATAATCTTGAAGTAAAGTACAAATTTGGAAAGGACTTACAAATAGCTGACACTTTGTCGATAGCGTCTTTAATAGAGACAATATTGACTGAAAAAGATAGGGAAATTGCGCTTCATTGTAATTTATTGGCCTCTTGCTTGGAAATACCTTTTGAGAACATAAAAAATCTTAAGGAACACAGGAAGAATGATGAGACGTTTGCGAAAATTTTTGAATATGTTAAGAATGGGTGGCCTCGAAAGAAGAAGCTTATTGAACCAGATGTTATGTCTTATTTAAAGATAAAGGATGAAATTTTAATTTTAGATAACATATTATTAAAAAATCATCAAATATTGCGTTGCTTAATTTTATCAAAACTTTATGAAGGACATATGGGAATTCAAAGATGCAAAGATTTGGCTCAACAGTCAGTTTACTGGCCAAATCTTCATAATGATAAAGAGAATATAGTTTCTAATTGTGAGATTTGTATACATACTTGCTTGGGGTGAATTGTTACTCCAAATACATTGAGATAGCATAATTGAATTCTAGTTATAATAGTTTTCAGGTCACGGAATTCCGTATACGTTACTTGCAGATAATGTTCTACCATTACACTCTAAGGAGCTTAACAATTTCTGCAACAATTGGGTAATTAGCATTACACGTCTAGCCCATATTTGCCCAGATCCAATGGGTTAGCAGAACGTTCTGTTCAAACAGTTAAAAATTATTGTTGCAGTCCCTAGAAAGTCATTCAGACCCATATATAGCGTTGCTTCAATATAGGACAACACCGAAGGGAAACTTGCCCAGTCCAGCAGAACTGCTAATATCAAGATCTTTAAGAACAAAGATTCTGTCCATGAGAAAAAATTAAGAACCCAATGGTATTAATAAAAAGTATATGAAGAACAATTGAATTAAAAAATTCAGAAATATACTGACTATTACAATAAAACAGCAAAAAGGGTAAAAAATCCTGTAAAAGAAGGAAATTCTATTATTTTTAAGAAAACACCTACAAGTTGTTGGTTTCAAGGGAAAATTATAAATAACTGTAAAGAACCAAGGTCATTTGTAGTACAAGATAACAACGGTTTTTTTTACAGAAGAAATCAAGATCACATAAATAAACACCAGAAAATAAAATAGTTGAAAATTCAGAAAACATAGAGTAACAAGAAGAAAACCAAATAGTTGCTGAATTACCAGTCATTACTAAAAATGATTATAATAGTTATGTGACCAGAAAAGGTAGAATTCTAAGGCAACCTAGAAAATTGATTTATAAGTTGTATTTGTTAAAAACAATTCTTACTAAATATTAACATAATTCTATACACACTCTGTACTGTATTATTTTTATTGTATTATTTATGATTTGTATAATTAATAATTAACCTTAAAGGGGGAAGATGCTGCATATGTAAAATCTATATCATAACATTATATCATAGATATAAGAATATGACATCTCTAATGTATGTATTTGATAATTGTAATATGATATTATATATGAATAAAATAGCTCAGTCTTAAACTAATACAACACTTTCTAACCAACTAAAAATAACTTAATTCCTTTCTAGTTATAAGCTTACCTGAAACCCAAAAACTTTCATAACTATTACTAAAGAAATACTTTTTTTAAATAAATTATCTTTTACGGCTTTTGAGCTAAATCTGATTTAGGAAAAATTGAAACCATAGTTAACACTGCCATACGTAGTGTACCAGGAGCCGTTAGAACTACACCAATAAAAAATGTTTTACTTAAGTCTAAAACATTACCACTTGAAACCGAAAACAAATACTCCAACGACTAGGATTTTTAAAAATTTATTGGATAAATATTGTATTTAATTGAATATACCACCCAAACTAAACCATTCAACAAAAATGGAATATCCTTCTTGGTATTTTAACGAGAATATATGTGACATATCCATGTCCAAATTCTCACCGGATGCTACTAATTAATCTCAATTCAAATCCGTTTTTTAAGAAATAAAAGAAAAATACAGTACTTACAAATTTATTTACACTGATGGCTCAAAAACAGGCAAGATGGTATCTGTTAGTGTTACCACTGAAAATCAAGTTATAAAAAATTCCATCTCCCATTATTTGGTTTGATATTTTCTGTGGAATTAATCGCTATTTACGAGGCAATACTACGTGTCTGATCGCAAGTAGGTAAATTTGTTGTTCGTATAGATTCGCTGTCAGTTAAATCCACGATAAATTATACTAACAAAAATATTATGCGACACAAATTAGAAATATGCTTATAAATAAAAATCTGAAAATCTTACTATTGTTGATGCAAGGCCATTGCGGAATTACTGACAACGAATTAGCAAATCAGACGGCCAGAAGTGTAATAAGGTTTTCTCTTCATTATCACTCCAATTTCGATTTCAAGGATATAAGCAAATTTATATACATTTATTATTTCTCTGCTGATATTATTTAAGTTATTATTTATTTATTATTTAATCTATTACTTGGTAAAAAGTTATAAATAATAATAGATTTTTTTTTTTTTTTGTATTCATTATGACATTGGATTTACTAAACAAAGTGATTTAAAGTTCACTTCAAAATCATTTCATTTTCGTATTTGGGTGACTATTTATGTATAAAAAAGTTTACATAGCTTTTAATTATATTGTGAATTTCAGATTTGCTTAATTTAGATTTTAATATTAAATCGTTTGCGTAAATCCCTGAATAAATTTGATAAAATTCCAAAAAGTTGTGTTTGTTTCTAAAATCTATCCAGTGAATTTCGTCCTCTCTTAGTAAATGTATCCTTTTTTATAAATTTACAAATTGTCTGTTTAAGCAGTCTTTTCATCTGCCCATATAAATTATGTATGTAAGTATATTCAAAATGAAATATTTTATTTACAGCATTGAATATTCTAAGAATATACATATTTAAGAAAATATAAATAAATTTGGTTTGATTTATTCATATTGTCTAAAATAGATTTGGCAGTATCTATTTTGTCAATATTTACAGAAAATATTCTAACAACCACAGCCTCAAATGACAACCATTTTGTTTGACTGGGAGGTAGCATTTTTTTGTTGGTTTTAATAATAATAAATTCTATATGTCTTTAATTCGGCTGTTTCTTTTAGGACTGCTTGATATATGTAATATAAGGAATTTGTAAACATGCATAAGAAGGACGAAAAGCTAAGGAATGACATACGTTTTTAATAAAAAGCAAATTTGGTATGTCGTCCTTTAACAACTTTGTCACTGAAAGAGACTTACCAGTCATTAGCAAAGCACCGTCTGCAGCAAATCCAATCATATTAACTTTGAAGTCAATATTATCATTCTCAAAGTATTCTACAAATAATTTATGCAAAATCATGCTTATCCATCTTTAATAAGCCAAAGAAAAAATCGTGTATACTGAAGGCTAAACAAACCTGCACCACCAAGCAAAGAAATTTATAATTGGTAGTCAGTTCTCTCATTAGCACATAAGGAAAACTTATTAATCCGTAAAATCCCTTAAACGGTAAAAAATTAGTCTTTTCCAATAACAGTTTCCACAATAGCGGTAGCTTTAGTGTGACCAAAATGCAAATTCTTAGCGTTATCTGAATCGGAAAATGAACTTTGACAAATTTTAGTCATGTGTCAGCAACCATGAATGGAATGTTGTTTTCTACAATAAAAGAAGACATGTTGATTCAAGCAAAACTTGCACCGAATTTTTCCAGTAAAAAGTTTTATTGATTTTCTTTTGACTCGAAACGGACTTTGCAGCAGTGATGTATTTTTTTTTTTTTGCATCAGATCAACTTCTGCAGACAATACCTTTAGTTGCATATTGCTTAATTTGCAACAGAACTTTTTGTTTTTCTCTTCCCAATTAGCGGGAAAGTCTTTCGTCGGGCCGATGTTGATGGATGCGGAATAGGGGTTTTTTCGGAAATTCGTCCGTGATGAGTGCTGGTCTTTTAGTAGACCACTTGTTTTCGTCGTTGTGAGACCGTATTTCAAAGACGGCAAAGTTGTGGGCATATTTGGAAATGGTTCTGACTTGGTACTTCGTCACGAACGTTTTGAATACTCGGGATTTGGTCAAAGAACGGTTGATGATTGCCCGTGGGCTGATTTACGTGTCATACTTTCTAAACCTTGATAGATGCTGTTGGTACGAAGACTAAGTTCCAGTTTAAAGGGGGTCTCTGAGTTATAATTTTTGTTGGGACTTCTCGGTTCGAAGCCTTAGACCTCTTTGGGTTGTGATGCGCCATATAGAAAAGTATTATGGGGTCCTTGGCATATGTGACATTCTTGTTTGTTCATGCAAACTGAAAATCGGTGGGACCTTGCAAAACAATTTAAACAATATGTATATGCTAGGAACACAACTGGGACAAACGACGAGTACGTCGTCAAATATTCGTTGTGTAAATTCGTCGTATGAAACACAATAACGACGAAAAAACACAGCTGTTATAATTTTTGAATTAGTTTACTTTTTTTTTGCAAAAAAAAAAAAAAAAAATATGAGTAAAGAAATTTTAAAGTTTGTGAGAATCATTAAAATAATAAATATTATGTTTATTATGACAAAAGCTTTTATGCTTATACGTAAACGTTTAAGAAGGAGGTTGTGAGTACGGCCAGTAAACATAAATAGAAACGAACTTGGATTCCAAAGAATTAGTTTCGCCGAACTGAAGTTTAAGGATGAAGAACACTTCGTTAAAGCAACAAGGATGATAGTCGAAAAGTTTAATGTTCTTTTAACTTTGCCTAAAGAAAGGTTGCAAAGGTTTTCAAGAAGAAAGCCTATTGATGAGGAGACACGAGTAGGCTTAACTCTAATGTAAGTGCTTAGAAAAAATCAATTTTAAGAAAAAAATAAATTTATTTGTGTAAATCTACTGTTAGCTACTTAGCACATGGTTGCAGTACACAATTTTTGGCATGGACATACAAAATGGGTGAATCCAGTGTAAGAAAAATTGTCTATGAAACTTGCGATGCGATCTGGGATGAGCTACATGGATATATATCTCCCAACCTAATCAACACGAGCGGAAGAGCATTGCTGACAGGTTTGAAAACTTACATTGCTTGTGTTGAACCAACTGATAATATTTTGCATATTAAAAGGTTTTACGTGAAAACAGGAATTCCACATTGCCTTGGGGCTATAGATGGCAAGCATGTACAAATATTTTGTCCAAAAAAAGTGGTTCACTTTTTTATAATTATAAAAAAACTTTTAGCATTGTGCTAATGGCGGTATGTGCTGCTGATTACAATTTTGTTGTCTTCGCCAAAAGTGCGTTTTGAAAAATGATTTTAAATAAACAAATTAATCTTCCACCCGATGAAAAACTTATTGGTAAAAGATACACCTATATATATTTATATAACTAAAGTATATAATTAATAAATTTTGCTTTATTATACCTAGGAACTGATAAATTATTTCCATATTTCTTTGTCGGAGATATTACGTTCCCTTTGAAAAATAATTTAATGCGACCGTATCCTGGACGAAGATTGCCAGCCGCGAAACAAAATTTTAACAAAAAATTATCTGCTGCTCATGTATATATTGAAAACACTTTCGGTATCTTAACAAAAAGAAGGAGAATTTTACATACAAATATTCAAGCTTCACCCAAAAACGTGGATAAAATAGTATTGGCAACTTTTGTTCTTCATAATTTTCTAATGTTAGATAAAATTAGCGGTTATTTTGATTAAAGTTTGGTTGATCACGAGGGAAATGGAATTTTTATTCCCGGAATATGGAGACAATCATGAATGCACGCCTTCGATTTGAATTTCTAATGCCAATCGCTCATAAACAAATGCTTTTGCTGTGAGAGATGAGTTAGCAAGACACTTATTTGAAAATTCAATTCTAAGCACATACACATATTTTTGAAATTAAATATAATTTATTCAATAACAAATAATATATTATTAATAAAATTAAAAGAAAAATCCATTACATAACAAATAATAAATTAAAGAACAGAAAAATCAATTTAAACAGTGAACACATTAAAAAACAGGTATTTAATTTATTATCAAAATCAAAAAGGATTTTGAAAGATTGGAAGAAATTGCAATTTTTAAATTTTATTGGTCCTTATTTGTTTTACAATAAAATATTATCTCCAAGCTTAAGTTCATGTTTCATCTATAATACTTTGTTTATTCTAGATTTTGCTATCTCATGGTAGTATTGAATCAACAAATTATTATATATGATACTTGAACTTAAGTTTGCAGATAATATTTTGTTGTGACAAATAACTTTTCTAAAAAGTTTTAAAGGAGCCAGCTTAAGGTGTTGAGTTAAGGGCAATTTCCTCATAAACTAAATTCACAACCTTAGTTTCGATTTTGGAAACAACAGACTGTGGTAAATTTGCCTCCGAAATTTTTTTCGCCAAACTTTCAAAAAGTAAGGATGTTGAGCCGCGGTCTTCTTCAATAAAATTTGCTGATGCGAGTTCCCTTACAGAATTGGCACATTCCTTCATAACCTTCCTAAAAACAGAGGTTACTTCTGCATCCGCATATTTTTTGGAGCACTTTCTCGCCCGAACTTCATTAAAATCAGTAGCACTTTCATCCGTTATCGTAAATTCGCTATGGGCGGTTGACGACTTGCAATCTAGCAGACATTCAATATCGATTTCTGGATCTTCAACACTTCCAATTGTACTATTCAAACATAAATAAGTTAAAAATAATATTCTTACATATATGTACTACCTATATGTATGCATGTAGAATCTACTTACGCTCTTGCATCTTTAAAACCGTCTAAAAATTGTAGCGACTCCATGTATTCCCATTTTTTTCATGGGCTTGGGGCGCCACTACCTAAAGCAAGCTCAGCTAACCGTCGCTTGTGTGTATCTCTGAGTCCTTTTCACCGTTTTCTGCATGCATTACCTAAATATTGCAGTGTAGATTTATAAGATTACTTGCATAAAACTTTTTCAATATTTCCTTACCAGATAAATTTACCAACCTGCCAATTTTCTCCCATGTTTCCGTTTTTTTCTGGACATTTTTATAATCTTTTGATGCAAGATTATACAAACATTCATGTTGTTTTACGTTTTCAATTATAATTTCGCTTTTTTCCATTATTTGTTTTTTTTGTAATTTATTATTTATATTTATATTTTATTTGACAATTATTAAAACAGCTGAACTAATAGAGTGACCATATAAAAAAAATTATGTATAAAAAATAGAATATTAACAAAAACGCATCTAAAAACTATTTTTATGCTTCACTAATAATCTGTAGACTTGTTTTGAAGTAATTAAAGCTTATTTACTAAAATACTTTGAAACTAAAACCAAATATGGTCACATTGTACTGATTTGTTCGTCGTTCGCCGGCGTAAGAAATAGAAATAATTCTATTGCAAAATTCGCCGCCTATGACGAATTTCGTCCGACGTCATGATTGTTTGCATTTTCATATACACAAATGTGTTTTGTTTTTGACGACGAATATTCGCGACCAAAAATTCGTCGTTCGTCCTAGTTGTGTTCCTAGTGTTCCTAGCAATATGTTGTTTTATTAATTTTTCGACCTTTTATGTTGTGTATAATACTAAAAATTTTTATAATTTATTGTACATAAAATATACTTGGGCTTTCAAGGTCACTTATTTCCTTCCTTTCAAGTAAATAAAAGATTATTTATTTCATATTGATCCGACGTTTCGTTGGTATTTTCCAACTTCCTCAGGGATACTTTATTAAAAATCTGGCAACCACATACATATAAAAGTAAAAATTAAATTTTTTTTGTTTTTTACAAACATAATTTGGAAAGAGCGACAATATAAGGTGTGAAAAACAGTTTAACTTACATATAATCTTTTTTGTTATTTAAAATTAATTTAGTGTACAGTGGACAAGACACAAAACAAAAACTTGATAAATTGAATAATATAAGCTATGGAATAAAATATCACAGGAAATTTTTTGTTTACATCACAATATCTTCTATTATACTAAAACTATATTGTAACTTGCGTGGGTGTTGTCCTTATCGTCTTTGGTGTTTATTGCATTTCCCGATCTCTGTTGTATTCTTAAACTCTCAAACGTATATTTTTTGTTTATTTTCAACTTTTTATCTAAAACTCTTACTTTATCAAAATCAGGCTTATGTCCAGTAGCAACAAAATGTTGTGCTAGTGCGGTTGATTGTTTTCCTTTTTTATATCTGCCTTGTGCTCGTCAATTCTTACACCTAAATTTCTCTTGGTTGTACCAATGTATACTTTACCGCATTCTTCGTTATCAGTACCATTATATTTAATTTCATAAACAACATTACTTTGTTTTCTTTTATCATTTCTAGTTTTCGTCAGAGTAAATAAATTTTGTATTATTTTATTTGGTTTATGTGCAATTGTTATGATCTCCTCTTTAACTAATTCTTTAATTTTGTTGTTTTCTGTCAGCGTTGGTATAAATGGTATTTCGTAATATTGCGTGTTACCAGATGTTTTCTCTTTTATGTTTTCCTGTGGTTCTATATGTTGTGTTACTTTATTTATTAATTTTTATAATGTTTTGCGGAAAGTTATTTTTCCTAAGAATTTCTTTTATTGTAGTTAAGTTTTTTGATTTGAATTTTTCATTGGTAAGTTTTATGATTGTATTAATTAAATTGTTTGCCGTGTTTATCTTATATTTCATCGGCATTGTTGAATTAAACTTTATTAAGCGTCTCTGATTTGTGTTTGATGCCATGACTGTAAGTAAATTAAAAGAGATTAGTATAGCATTTATTATTAATTTAATTCTATGGTGTGAACAAAACTACTAGTTTGGTAATGGGTCTTGCAATGAGCCTATTTTTCGTGCGAATTCTACTACTCTTCAGTTTTTGTCGTGTCCTAGGTAGGTTTTCGTTATTCGACCCATTTACCATTCGTTGAGTGGCAAATTATTGTTGTGTTTTGCCACAAAATCGTTGATCTTGACGTTATCTTCTCTTTATTTCAATCTTAGGTAAAATGTTTGATATATATCCTTTAGGCGTTTCCAGCGGTCGATGAAGGTCAGACTTTCACTGTCTTCATCCGGTTCAATAATGGAGTACCGATGAAGAAGTGTCCAGGGGTCAAGATCGTTGGGTCATCGCCAGCAGGACTTAAGGGTCTAGAATTTAGGCACGAATCCATACGAGTGAGAATTGTAGACAGCTCTTCAAATGTGAATTTCATATTTGGGGTCATTTTCCGTAAATGGGTTTTGAATGACTTTACGCCTGCCTCCCACTGTCCGCACATATATGGGGCACATGGAGGTATATATCTTAATTCGATGTTTTGATGGCTATGATTAGATTTGAATAGTTTTTATACATTCTAGACTCTCTTTTTGATGAGTTCTGAAATTCCGACAAAATTTGTCCCATTTTCCGAATAAATAAGAGCGGGACATCCGCGCCTTGCAATGAAGCGCGAGAATGCGGCTAAAGACACTTGGGTCGAGAAAACCCTTGCGGGTTCTGGGTGTACGGCTTTCGCGGCGAAGCATATGAAAAAGCAGAGATATCCTTTTCTGAAATCGAAGGGTCCTGCATAGTCTACGCCAGTGGTCGCAAAAGATCTGGATAAAGTCGTACTTTCTGGTGGCAACGAACCCATACTTAGATTTTGTGTGCGTCTTATTCTGAAAATCCAATATTCTGAGCGTAGGACTCGAATCATTAGTTAGTTGCTTCCATGTAGTGTTATTTTGTGTACAAACTCAACAATTAGCCGCGATAGTCTGGAATGATGGGGCAACAATATTGGATGACGTTCATTGTAGGTCAAAGACGTTGCTGAAGCGAGACGTCCATTAGCTCGGATAATACCCTTTCAATCCATAAAGTGGTTCAGCGTCAATAGGCTCCTATGTTTTGGTATTTTTTGTTTCAATTCAAATTCCTTTATTCCTCGGAAAAGAAATTTTTTTGGGTCAAAATAATTAGGGGACTTTTATCCGATTCTATTTCTTCACGTGTGATTTCTGATGAGGATTTTCTAAGCTGGGTTCTGTTCACACCAGTGTTTTTCCAAAAACGTATTACGTACGCGAGAACTCTGTAAGCACGTGGCAAATTTGAAAAACGATCCAAGGGATCATCATATGTCGTGGTGGTAAATATTTTTATTGGTTTTGCTTCTAGGTTTATATCAGCGGGGCATATTGCTGAAGGCCATTGAGCTTTAAGAAATCTTGGCCACGAGGATCCAAACCACCATAAGTTGCAGGCTTCGAGTTAATTTTGGAGAACAGTCTCGACTGGCGATGTCTGCTGGTTATGTTTTAAGTCAACATGATTCCAGTTTGAGTTTCCAATTTTTTCTACAATTTCATGATTCCTAACTAATGTGTTCCATGTGCAGGGGGTTTCTTTAACCAAGCTAATACAATTGTTGAGTGAGTCCAAAAGTATGTTTTCATGTTTAGGATTTGTAAGTTTCTCAAAGTTCCAGAGGCTAAATTCGCCAATGGTACTGCTCCACAAAGCTCTAAGCGTGGTATCTACTATTTTTAAGGGGTGCTAATCGCGTTTTCGATGCTAAGAGAGAGTACTAACCTTTTCTTCATTCTGGACTATGATATATATCACGGCGTACACAGTTTTAAAGATGTTGAAAAATAAAATCAACAAATAAAACATCACAAAACACTATGATATTTTATTTTTGCTTAATTCACAGGCTCTTGCAATAATTTAATAATTAAAAATTAAAACACGGGAATATTAAATTAAATTAATTAAACTTTAAAATTATCATGCTATTTTTCCGATATTGATTATCGGAGGTGAAAGCACGTCTTGATGGCCATTTCAAAAGACAAAAATAAAAGTTCAAGCAAAAACAACAATAATCAACTTTGATTTTAATTAAACTTCTTTATCCACTGTATACGGCTGACTTTTTTTCGGATCTTTTTAACACTGTTTTAAAGATGTTGAAAAATAAAAACTACAAATTAAACATCAAAAAACACTATGATAATTTATTTTTGCTTAATGCACAGGCACTTGCAATTACTTAATAATTAAAAATTAAAACACGGGAATATTTAATTAAAATAATTAAACTTTAAAATTATCATGCTATTTCGATGATATTGCTTATTGAAGGTGAAAGCACGTCTCGATGTCCATTTCGCTACCACTTATAAGCTCTTCAGGAAACTTCTCACAATTATTTTAAATGAACTAAAGATCTTTGTCTAAACAATAAAGTAAAGACAAAGATCAAAGTTCAAGCAAAAACAACAATCAACTTTGATTTTATTTTTCTTTATCCAGTGTATACGGCTGAGTTTTTTCGGCTTTTTTTTTAAACAGTTTTGAAGATGTTTAAAAACACAAACAGCAAATAAAACATCACAAAACACTATGATATTTTATTTTGTCTTAGATTGTTGGGTAACAATGTATCTTTCCGTGTCATATCTACTCGTCGAGTCTTTGAGATTATTTTTACAATAGGTGTCGCCATCTGTCCTCAAAACTGGCTTTATGGTTTCCTCCACCTCCCAAAAGCATGTGACCGCATCGGTGTTTCCATGCAATAAATGGATGGGCCTAAGTCGGGGCTGATTCGCAGGTCGATGGGTCGGCTCTGATTGTGATCCAGGGTCGATGATAACTCTTGCCTGGAATCCTTACCTCTCGTTTCGATGTGTACTAGGGCAGTTAATAACAAAGTTTCTTGAGATGTTGAATTTGGTAATGACCGATTGTCTTCTCGTAGGGTCAACTACGTAAGATTTGCGATTTGTGATCTGGATGTGCACTGTACGTTAGATGCTCTGGCTGCGGCACTTGTGCTAGGTTGGTCGTCAGCATTAATATGAGCTAAGCTGTTAGACTGGTTCGGATTTGACATGTGGAATAAGCTATTATGTCTTTGTCGGCACAATCTACAGCTAAATTTACTTTTGCAATCCTTGACACTATGTTCTACGGACAGACAATTGTAATTTGTGCTTCTTATAATGTGAATTCGATCGTTTATGTTATTTTCTAAGAACATGGGGCAAGATCGCAATGCATAAGGTTCTCTACAGTGTTGGCAAAAAACCCGAGTACTTTTTCTGTACCCTGTGTCTTCTATTTTGTTAATCATTTGTTTGAGTACTGTTCAATTGCAAAGTTTGAACTAGCTTTTGTTTTGTAAAAAGTTTCTCGTTGTGTGAGATGGACTTTTTTGAAAATTGTGCGATGCCCGCTACGATTTCTAAAGCTTTTGAATTGAGGGTTAAAAAGGAATTGAGTTGTTCCCACGTTAGGATTTTGGTGATTTCTTGCAGTGACTTTTCGAATTCTTTCCGAAGAGAACGGAAGTTTTGGTTTGTAACCCTAAAGCGTTTAGCGCCTTTGTTTGTCCTTTTTATTGGTGTCTACATGATAGAGTCAAGGTCACCGCGAAGGACTTCTAACTTATGGACATTGTCCTCGCCCCTGCTTTCCAAAAAAACAGGTCTCAAAATCAAAAATGTTATCTGTACAGCTTAGGTCGAGAACGATTTAAACAAATTTAGAATCAAGGAAAACCACATGCTAGCGATTTAACAACCAGTAGTACCGCATAATTCAAATTATACAATTCTGTTTTGATTTGCGGGCATATTTTGTTTCCCCGGTAATTAAAAATATTTTACCCCGATGGTAACCTTTTTTATTTGCGGTATTTTCCTTTATACTCAGAATTTTATTTCTTTAATATAATTTTGTGTTATTTGTACATACTGACACAACATAGTCCTTTTCTTGTGTTTTTTTTTTTTTTGTGTAACGTTGTTCTTTTTGATTCTTCTGTTGTCCTCTTTGTTGATACTGATGATGATAATGATGATTTTTTGTGACACTATTTTTTTGATTTTGTAACTGTTTTTTTTATCTAATTGTTCTCTTTTTGTTTCTCTTGCTTTAAGGAATTATTTTATAGAATTTTTTGAAACTGTTTTTAATATATATGTATTTTAAATATTCTATTTTTTCCGTATATTTATTAAAAATTTTGGCTCAAAATTCACTGGTTTTTCAATTATACTGCAATTTTGAAAAAAACAGACTTTCTGGCTCGAATGGATCAAAAAAGGTTGGGACTACACGGTTCAGGTCTTTGAAATAAAACACAGCTTTTTTTTCCTCTAATTAAATTTTAATTAATTAATGAATTTAAATTCGGCTCTAGTTCAATATTTAATTTTAATCATATTCAAAATATGTTTAATTTTATCAAGTTAGGTTTTTTCTTGTTTTTAGTTCACACTTTTATTTTTCACGGACTGTTATTAACCAATTTGTTTGACGGTCAACGATACAATGAAATATTTAAATCCCGTTTCAAGGGCAAATAGTAGCAAAATTATATGAAACGAATGACAAAACATAAAGATATAAAAATATTAAAATGGTGTTGAACTTTACGGCCTCTTTCAGGTACCTTTTGTTGTGAGCGTCTAAACACATACGGAAGTTCTTTTGTTCTTCTAGCAGATAATGAGAAATGTCATTTAAATAATATTACAGTTACAATTGCTTATACAATTGCTTAGTCTCTGATTAGAGAACATCAACCGCTTCCGAAATGGAATCTCTCATGAATTATTCTTGTTCTTAAGGCTTTGAAATAAATGTTAAATAGATAAAGTGAAGATTAAAAGTTATCACATTGTAATAAAATTTATTAAGTATAATATTTTATTTAAATATTTTATGATATTAAAGGATCATCTAGTCATTTTAATATTGTCAGCCGGGGCTTTGAAGCCAATCCAAATCAAAGGGACGAAATTTAATAGTAAATTGAACTTAACTTTATTAAAAAAAATTTGGTCCACAAAATTACCAAATTTAACTAATTCGATAGGTCTGAACTTCATTGTAAATTGGAAAGGCTTAACCTATGGTTGGACAGTTTCATCTAGAAAAATTAATCGAAGATTTAAACCTCCAACAGAAAATTTCCCATACTATTTAATTGCAGCAGATAAATATGACTTCAAAATATGTAATTGTACTCTGTTGAAATCTACTAATTCAAATAACAACACGCTATATCCAAATAATAAAATCACAAATCTTAATCTCATCGTTGAAGTCACGCTTGTAAACTTTAACATTTTTAGTAACACTAACTAAATATATTAATTGGATTTTTTATAACCGAATTAATAAAAATTTGGCATTAAACCTTAGTACCGGACTTACCACTTTGTAATTTAATTTACTAGCAGAAATTTTAGCTTTGATCAAAGATTTACCTCTTACACTTCTATGCACAGTTTAACTAGCATAATAAACCAAAGAATTCCAACTTCTAATAACTTAAAATGCTACTATAACAAAAAACAATGTCAAAAATAATATTACCGTCCACAGATTCATTAGGCCCAGTGAAGCCAGATAAAGAGATTTCTCCACAAATTGTTAGGCAATAAAAAAAATTTGTTATAGCGCCTGCTTAATTAAAGCAGTTAATATTTGATGCTAATATGGAATGCCGGTAAATACGCCTGATTGATGATTCAACGGGTGTATCGATTTAAATAGACGCATTCAGTATTTTAACGAAAAAATTGTGAAAATAATGACAAAGTTTTTGGGCATTTAAGTTGTAGCAGATTTAACAGCAAATAGTTAAAAAGTAGTAAGCACGTTAACTACAAACCTGTAGTGCGATTCACTAACTTTTAACACTTTAAAAGGTGTTAACTTTAACCACACATTTTATTGTTTGCACTAACCACTATGTGATTCACTAAGTCCAGATTTACACTATGCAATTTTTTGAGGCATTTTTTTCTCAATTTCTTATTTAAGTTGCAGCGATATGCGCTATTTAAAAATAAACATAAGCAAAAATAATATACCCTCAAAATCCCTGTAATACCACATTGCTTACTCCTCTTGCTTCACCAACAAGAAAAAATTTCATGCAAGTTTCATGAAAAATTGCCTAGTCTAAATGCGGTATAACTTATTTATAACCATGGTAAACAGTTTTATATTTCTCTTTATTCAAATTGATATTACACGGCAACTCTGCCAAGAGAAATGTTAAAATAGGTGAAAATAACAAAGAAAAAAACAAACACAACAAAACAAAAACCTTGTGATTAATACATTTTTAATAGTTTTGTGCAAAGTAAGTAGAAAATTATAATATATTTTATTCATTTAGTAAATGCTTTTAAATTTTCAAGTAGAATGGGACTTGCTGGCGGTAAATTTAAAAAGCTCCATGGAGAATTGGAGTGCGACAAGAAGTGGAGCGAATTGTCCGAAAAGCTAAATAGTCTTGGTGGGCGGTTAAAGCGGTCAACCAGTGGCTTTTTTATTTTAATTATTTTTTAATAAATTTTTTGCTTTGTACTTTATTATTTTTATTTCATTGAATGTTTTATCTTTTTATTGAATTTTTAATTTTTCAACGTTATCCACTGCCAGTGTACTACTGTTTTTTTCAATAATAAATAAATAAATGAATAAAGTTGTTGTATTTCACAAAATCATTAAAAAAAGGTTTTATTTAATAAAAGAGGCATATAAATAAAAAGTTATAAAAATAATACATATACATAATAAACAAACACTTTTTTAAACAGATTAAACCACACAAAAAATGCTGCTGTTAATAAACCACAATTTGTTTTGCTAAAAATAACAGCTGACTGAAGCAGCTTGCTTCAAACACCAATAGATATCGTTTAAAGTGTTAGTGAATAGCAAAATGGTTAATTTTGTGGTTAACATTTTTAAACGAAACAATTGTGGTTTAAAAAGCATAGTGAATCGCACTACTGGTTGGCCAGGATTCAACCGCTGCGGCAACCAAAAAATACAAAATATTTTTTTTTATCTGTTTAATGGTATAAATACATATTCAGAATTAACATTAAACATGCAGCCTCCTTCGTCGGTACTTCTTCATAGCATATTCGCCGGCGAAGTAAAAAAACTAATAAAACGGCTATATCTATCTTTCTCCTTTTACTACCTGTCTTATCTCTCATCTATCTCCTAAAGAATGTAGCACGGTTGCAAAGATAACTAAATAGGCATTTTTGCCTGAAGTGCTACTTCTCTTTAATAAAAAAGTAGATAGCAATTTAGTTCTATTAAATTAGTCAAATAATCCCCAACTCTGTCGAATTTATTGTTAAGGAAGTATATAACTTCTTCTTACACTTTCCATTAAATTCTATACTGATAAAGAAAACATTTTAATAAGTCATAAAAACAATTATTTGGATATCACCGGTATATTTGTTGGAATAGAATGTTCTGAAGAATTCCAATTGTTATCTCTTTCGGTGCAAATTGATTTTAACGAAAATTGTTCAGAACACTTAAGCCATAAACTCAAAAGTTTACTTCATACGAAAGCCGATAGAATAAAATTGGGCAATAGTTTTTACGAAGAAAATGCTAGAAATTATTTCTTTCATGTTGCACACTTACCTTCTCATTTATAAGGAACTGAAATATTAAAATTGTATACCTACAATAAACAAGACAGATATCAGGAAATCTACCTGCATAATACCATTTTAATTGACACCATCCTAACGGACAAAACTACCTGAACCCACCACTATCTATGCAACAAACACCTTACACTGTCCAACCAGTACTAATCAAAACGCGGCTTGAAAATGATGTTTTCACATCGAAAGCGCTCGCCAAACGTAGCAAATAAACAGCCAGTGACAACGGTCTTTACCGAAAGGTGTACCAACAGAATAATGAAAGTAATTATAATGAATTGATTTAATTTTATTAAAAACAATGTAATTTACAAGAATCGCATGAAAAAAGTGTTAGCAGCAATTTTGGACATAAATATTTTTTTTTGAAAATTTCATTTACCGTCTCTGATGTAACAAAAGGAAAATTTAAAACAAATATACGCAAAAAAGAAAACTAAAAATACATATTTGAGGATTAAAAAAATTTCATGGAATTAACGTAACATAGCACAAACTAAAACTTTATTTCTGTCTTTAACAATTTTTTTTGTTTAAATCACTTTTCAATAAAGTTTTTTCACAACACATCACGCATAACAAGTGTTGTTTTTTTCATTAACGCTTAGTTTTTCTGTATAATATAAACTCTTATAGGATTTATTTCAAAATATTAAAATTACTGACATTGTATATGTATGTATACTCGTACGAAAACAATAAATAATTTTTTTTTTAATAAAGATGCGTAATTTAAATTGTAAGAGCCAGAATGTTCACATCGTAGGATCATGTAAGTTCAAGAAACATATGAGACATATTTGCTCTGAGTAATTATTAACAGAACAAAAATTTATTAAAGTTAATGATCATTTCAAGTAAAAGTTATCCACCTCTTATAAAAAAGAATAATTACATATGTATATATCTTATTTTTGTTTTGAAATCAACTGCTAATAAAACGCTTAATTCATTTAAAAAGAAAAAATTTATGATAACCATTTGGTGGCACTAAAAAACATACTCTAAGCGTCAAAAATTAATGTACAAAACCATTTTTTATAATATTGGTTTTATTTCAGTCTTTTATTATAATATTAAATTTGATAACTTAAGTTTATCTAAATTAATACTTAGTTTCTTACTTAATATAAAAAAATAAAATAAAAAAATATACATATATATATAAATATATATATATATATATATATATATATATATATATATATATATATATATTTGTTACATCCGATGAAATTTTCTGCCACTCCTCCCTTATAACGGATTTCAGCATACCCTTTTTGGTAATTGTTCTTTTAGGGATTTGGCGTTCTAGATACTCCCACAAATTCTTGATTGCGTTTAAGTCCACTTATTGGGGAGGATAATCTAATAGTTTAGAATTGTGATAGAGAAACCATTTTTTCACTATTCTTGCAGTGTGTTTGGGACCATTGTCTTGTTAAAATATCCAAGATCCCTGTAAGCCCAATTTTTCTACACTGGTTAGCAAATTGTTTTTTAAATATATAGGTAGTTCATTTAATTCATGATACCTTTAATAAAAACCAAAATCCTAACACCGCTAGCCGCCATACGTTCCCACACCATCACTGAACCCCCTCCGTGCTTAACCATGCTTATTAATTTTTGGTCAGCATACTTATAATTTTTAGTTCTCCATACTTTGACGGGTTTTTTCTTGCCAAAGACCCTACTTTCATCACTAAACAGGACATTTTTCCAAAAAGAAACACTTTCATTCCCGTTCTTTTTGCATAATTAAGACGTTTTTTCTGATATAAGCAGTTTCTTTCGTGGGGATCGAACATGTAGCCCATTTCTATGTAGTGCTCGTCGTATTGTGATGGTACTTACGTTAGTATCTGATGTATCTGATAATTCCTATGATATTTTAACTGCACTTTTAAATGAATTTTGTTTGACACCACGTTCTATGGACCTTATTTCGCGTGATTTTAAATTTTTGTGCGGCCTGCACGTAGCCGATTTCCTATTTTGCCGAATTTTTCGTATTTTTCAACTATTTGCCTCACTGTATTATGACTTCTGCTTATAATAGATCCAATTTCACAAAAGGTTTCACCTTCTTTGCGAAGTTTTAATTCAAGGGATCTAACATCCGTGGGAGTTTGTTTACCCATTTAAAAAAATAATTTACTTTATATACAAAGTTTTTTTTAACAAAATTTCAAAAGAAAACAAAGGTAAAATAAGCAACCAAATAAAACGGTATTTTTTTATAATACGACATCGTTAAATTACTACGTAAGTATGCTGTTGACTCGTAAAATATGAACTAGATTTTGTTTTTGCCTTAAAATTTTTGTGTTGTAAGGTTTTTTTTGCTGCTTTTTTAGAATTATGTAGAAAACTAAATAATGATTATGAAAAACCAAAAATTTTAAAAACAATTCATTATTTAAAGACTGAAATGAAATCAATATTGTAAAAAATGATTTTGTACACTTATTTTTAACGCTCACAGTACTTTATGTTTACAATATCACCATAAAAAGAGGCGTAATTTATTCTGGTTAGGTATAAAAAATTTATTAATGAAAATGTTACCCTTTTTATATTATCAGTAAAAAAATTTCGTTTTCCAGTTATACTATTAAATCTAGTTTCAAATGAATCGTTTATATCAAATTTTCATTATTGTTTGTATTTAACTTGTCCAAGTCTTATGTCTTCTCTGATCCAGAGAAGAAGAATTAGAGGATTTTAAAAGAATTTGATAAAATTTTTATTGCCTGGTAAACAGTATTCGTATTTGTTGATGTCGAGTTTGTGGATAAATCAGAAAATACCATTTTGTATTCCGGCAATTATCTATAGTTGCAATTTATAATGATGTTGCCTGCTAAATTCAGCTTGGATTGAATGTTGCTTTTGTGTACGAGTCTTCTTGATTGTCAACACAGTAGTTGAATGTTTCTCTTTTATTATTTCCCTTCCATATTACGGTGTAATCTTAGTTCCAAAACTTTTGTATATTCTTACGTATGTATATAATATCACCAAGGCCTTGTTTTATTGGTGTTCTTTTCTTATTGAGGGAGTTTATTCTAGACTCTATTTTTCCTAGTTCCCGGAATAGTTTTCTGCCTGCTGTCGTTATTAACAGACCTATCTAGAGCTGCAAGCGATCTCTTTATTTTATCTGCTTTTATTCATATCAGTATCTTTGCTATAGTGATGTTAAATCTTTTCACTCTGCCAGTAACTATACTTTAATAAGGAGACGTCTTATAAACGTGAATACCTAGTTGTCCCCTTAGCATTAACAACACAACAAAACAGAGTTAGATTTAAAGGATTCTTCATTGTCAATAACTTCTTTAAAAGTTTCCCAATGATTGTAAAAAACTTTATTAATAAGATAAAGAAAAATTTGAGGATACCAATTTGGTTCCAATGAGAATTTTGAGTTTTTAGGTTTATAAAAAAAAAAACAAAACTTAAGTCGTTTGTGGATGGTATATAATGTAGAAATGATTGTATGTACCTGTACTATTTTACAGGTTTAAAATTTTCCATGAAAATCAGAAATTATAATAGAAAGATTTATGTGGCAGCAATTAAAAGAATAAGTAAAAATTAAGTGTTAACTTTCAGTTTAGAAAGTTAGTCGTTCTATTAGAAAGCAAGATACCTTGTGAAAAGTTAATATAAAGTGTTTTTGTTAAGATTTAGTGGTTGCGATGTAAGTAGTAGAATAAAAAAATGGCCAAAAATGGCGGTAAAAACTGACAACCGTGAATGCTAGTTTCACAGGCTCTCTTAAGATGCTTTTAATAATTCAATAGTTCTGCAACGGCTTTAAAACTGTAAAGTGAATATATTCAAACTTAAATCAAAGGAACAATTCCTCAGCAGTTAGATATTTATGCTAATTTAAACATGCCGTTACTCTTTGCAGCTAGACTGTTGTAGATAGCTTATTTTGGTTTGAATGATGTTGCACATAGAACAGTTGCCAGAGATTGTATAGTTTCTGCTAGCATTTATTGATTTTGCTGTGACGTATTTGTAGGTCTTGCTTCCTGCCCCCGGTGGGTACGCACTAAGCAAATAATGCAGTAATAATATTTGCGGACGATCTCGTTGCGTGTATCCGAGACAATGGCAAGAAGTTCTGGACAAAAACGAATGAATTGTATCTAGGACACACCCGTCCCTAATGTATGGCGGGGTCCCGGGGTTGTTGGCTAAGTGATTTAAGAAAATCAATTAAAATAGGATAATATTACAGAAAGTAGGCAATAAAGACAACTAAAATGAGTTAAAAAATGAAATGAGTTAAAGATAACTGAAATAATAACATAACTTTAATGAAATTTAAGATGATAGAGTTAGTATGGCACAACTCTGTAATTGGTCGAGTTAGAATCCCTAAGGTAGTTTGCACGTTGACAATTCGGATGTGTTAATCAGGTCCTTTTTTTCGACCGCTATTTATGTTACAGGAAATCTACCTGCATAATACCATTTTAATTGACACCATCCTAACGGACAAAACTACCTGAACCCACCACTATCTATGCAACAAACACCTTACACTGTCCAACCAGTACTAATCAAAACGCGGCTTGAAAATGATGTTTTCACATCGAAAGCGCTCGCCAAACGTAGCAAATAAACAGCCAGTGACAACGGTCTTTACCGAAAGGTGTACCAACAGAATAATGAAAGTAATTATAATGAATTGATTTAATTTTATTAAAAACAATGTAATTTACAAGAATCGCATGAAAAAAGTGTTAGCAGCAATTTTGGACATAAATATTTTTTTTTGAAAATTTCATTTGCCGTCTCTGATGTAACAAAAGGAAAATTTAAAACAAATATACGCAAAAAAGAAAATTAAAAATACATATTTGAGGATTAAAAAAATTTCATGGAATTAACGTAACATAGCACAAACTAAAACTTTATTTCTGTCTTTAACAATTTTTTTTTGTTTAAATCACTTTTCAATAAAGTTTTTTCACAACACATCACGCATAACAAGTGTTGTTTTTTTCATTAACGCTTAGTTTTTCTGTATAATATAAACTCTTATAGGATTTATTTCAAAATATTAAAATTACTGACATTGTATATGTATGTATACTCGTACGAAAACAATAAATAATTTTTTTTTTAATAAAGATGCGTAATTTAAATTGTAAGAGCCAGAATGTTCACATCGTAGGATCATGTAAGTTCAAGAAACATATGAGACATATTTGCTCTGAGTAATTATTAACAGAACAAAAATTTATTAAAGTTAATGATCATTTCAAGTAAAAGTTATCCACCTCTTATAAAAAAGAATAATTACATATGTATATATCTTATTTTTGTTTTGAAATCAACTGCTAATAAAACGCTTAATTCATTTAAAAAGAAAAAATTTATGATAACCATTTGGTGGCACTAAAAAACATACTCTAAGCGTCAAAAATTAATGTACAAAACCATTTTTTATAATATTGGTTTTACTTCAGTCTTTTATTATAATATTAAATTTGATAACTTAAGTTTATCTAAATTAATACTTAGTTTCTTACTTAATATAAAAATAAAAAATAAAAAAATATACATATATAAATATATATATATATATATATATATATATATATATATATATATATATATATATATATATATATATATATATATATATATATATATATATATATATATATATATATATATATATATATATATATATATATATATATATATATATATATATCTACTAGCTTTTTTGTTACATCCGATGAAATTTTCTGCCACTCCTCCCTTATAACGGATTTCAGCATACCCTTTTTGGTAATTGTTCTTTTAGGGATTTGGCGTTCTAGATACTCCCACAAATTCTTGATTGCGTTTAAGTCCACTTATTGGGGAGGATGATCTAATAGTTTAGAATTGTGATAGAGAAACCATTTTTTCACTATTCTTGCAGTGTGTTTGGGACCATTGTCTTGTTAAAATATCCAAGATCCCTGTAAGTCCAATTTTTCTACACTGGTTAGCAAATTGTTTTTTAAATATATAGGTAGCTCATTTTATTCATGATACCTTTAATAAAAACCAAATTCCTAACACCGCTAGCCGCCATACGTTCCCACACCATCACTGAACCCCCTCCGTGCTTAACCATGCTTATTAAGTTTTGGTCAGCATACTTATTATTTTTAGTTCTCCATACTTTGACGGGTTTTTTCTTGCCAAAGACCCTACTTTCATCACTAAACAGGACATTTTTCCAAAAAGAAACACTTTCATTCCCGTTCTTTTTGCATAATTAAGACGTTTTTTCTGATATAAGCAGTTTCTTTCGTGGGGATCGAACATGTAGCCCATTTCTATGTAGTGCTCGTCGTATTGTGATGGTACTTACGTTAGTATCTGATGTATCTGATAATTCCTATGATATTTTAACTGCACTTTTAAATGAATTTTGTTTGACACCACGTTCTATGGACCTTATTTCGCGTGATTTTAAATTTTTGTGCGGCCTGCACGTAGCCGATTTCCTATTTTGCCGAATTTTTCGTATTTTTCAACTATTTGCCTCACTGTATTATGACTTCTGCTTATAATAGATCCAATTTCACAAAAGGTTTCACCTTCTTTGCGAAGTTTTAATTCAAGGGATCTAACATCCGTGGGAGTTTGTTTACCCATTTAAAAAAATAATTTACTTTATATACAAAGTTTTTTTTAACAAAATTTCAAAAGAAAACAAAGGTAAAATAAGCAACCAAATAAAACGGTATTTTTTTATAATACGACATCGTTAAATTACTACGTAAGTATGCTGTTGACTCGTAAAATATGAACTAGATTTTGTTTTTGCCTTAAAATTTTTGTGTTGTAAGGTTTTTTTTGCTGCTTTTTTAGAATTATGT
Source organism: Cistogaster globosa (assembly GCA_937654795.1). NCBI lineage: Eukaryota > Metazoa > Arthropoda > Insecta > Diptera > Tachinidae > Cistogaster > Cistogaster globosa. The sequence goes on from OW569403.1 coordinate 86,158,534, forward strand.
AGAAAACTAAATAATGATTATGAAAAACCAAAAATTTTAAAAACAATTCATTATTTAAAGACTGAAATGAAATCAATATTGTAAAAAATGATTTTGTACACTTATTTTTAACGCTCACAGTACTTTATGTTTACAATATCACCATAAAAAGAGGCGTAATTTATTCTGGTTAGGTATAAAAAATTTATTAATGAAAATGTTACCCTTTTTATATTATCAGTAAAAAAATTTCGTTTTCCAGTTATACTATTAAATCTAGTTTCAAATGAATCGTTTATATCAAATTTTCATTATTGTTTGTATTTAACTTGTCCAAGTCTTATGTCTTCTCTGATCCAGAGAAGAAGAATTAGAGGATTTTAAAAGAATTTGATAAAATTTTTATTGCCTGGTAAACAGTATTCGTATTTGTTGATGTCGAGTTTGTGGATAAATCAGAAAATACCATTTTGTATTCCGACAATTATCTATAGTTGCAATTTATAATGATGTTGCCTGCTAAATTCAGCTTGGATTGAATGTTGCTTTTGTGTACGAGTCTTCTTGATTGTCAACACAGTAGTTGAATGTTTCTCTTTTATTATTTCCCTTCCATATTACGGTGTAATCTTAGTTCCAAAACTTTTGTATATTCTTACGTATGTATATAATATCACCAAGGCCTTGTTTTATTGGTGTTCTTTTCTTATTGAGGGAGTTTATTCTAGACTCTATTTTTCCTAGTTCCCGGAATAGTTTTCTACCTGCTGTCGTTATTAACAGACCTATCTAGAGCTGCAAGCGATCTCTTTATTTTATCTGCTTTTATTCATATCAGTATCTTTGCTATAGTGATGTTAAATCTTTTCACTCTGCCAGTAACTATACTTTAATAAGGAGACGTCTTATAAACGTGAATACCTAGTTGTCCCCTTAGCATTAACAACACAACAAAACAGAGTTAGATTTAAAGGATTCTTCATTGTCAATAACTTCTTTAAAAGTTTCCCAATGATTGTAAAAAACTTTATTAATAAGATAAAGAAAAATTTGAGGATACCAATTTGGTTCCAATGAGAATTTTGAGTTTTTAGGTTTATAAAAAAAAAAACAAAACTTAAGTCGTTTGTGGATGGTATATAATGTAGAAATGATTGTATGTACCTGTACTATTTTACAGGTTTAAAATTTTCCATGAAAATCAGAAATTATAATAGAAAGATTTATGTGGCAGCAATTAAAAGAATAAGTAAAAATTAAGTGTTAACTTTCAGTTTAGAAAGTTAGTCGTTCTATTAGAAAGCAAGATACCTTGTGAAAAGTTAATATAAAGTGTTTTTGTTAAGATTTAGTGGTTGCGATGTAAGTAGTAGAATAAAAAAATGGCCAAAAATGGCGGTAAAAACTGACAACCGTGAATGCTAGTTTCACAGGCTCTCTTAAGATGCTTTTAATAATTCAATAGTTCTGCAACGGCTTTAAAACTGTAAAGTGAATATATTCAAACTTAAATCAAGGAACAATTCCTCAGCAGTTAGATATTTATGCTAATTTAAACATGCCGTTACTCTTTGCAGCTAGACTGTTGTAGATAGCTTATTTTGGTTTGAATGATGTTGCACATAGAACAGTTGCCAGAGATTGTATAGTTTCTGCTAGCATTTATTGATTTTGCTGTGACGTATTTGTAGGTCTTGCTTCCTGCCCCCGGTGGGTACGCACTAAGCAAATAATGCAGTAATAATATTTGCGGACGATCTCGTTGCGTGTATCCGAGACAATGGCAAGAAGTTCTGGACAAAAACGAATGAATTGTATCTAGGACACACCCGTCCCTAATGTATGGCGGGGTCCCGGGGTTGTTGGCTAAGTGATTTAAGAAAATCAATTAAAATAGGATAATATTACAGAAAGTAGGCAATAAAGACAACTAAAATGAGTTAAAAAATGAAATGAGTTAAAGATAACTGAAATAATAACATAACTTTAATGAAATTTAAGATGATAGAGTTAGTATGGCACAACTCTGTAATTGGTCGAGTTAGAATCCCTAAGGTAGTTTGCACGTTGACAATTCGGATGTGTTAATCAGGTCCTTTTTTTCGACCGCTATTTATGTCAAAGTTACAAACCTTCAATAACGACTACAAGGTTTTTTATTTCCAAATTTGGGGAAGCTAGCTTTCACTTGTATCCTTTGGTTTTTTTCTATTGAGGAGCGAATTGTTGCTGGATAGATTTGAGTTTTCCCATCGTTTAATCAGGAAAGATTTTTGGCAGCAGGCTCAAGGAGAACCATGATAGGACTACCTCGCAAGATATATCCTGCCTTAGCAGTCAGACAAATCAGAGATTGTTCTTGAGTTTAAGACTCCTTCAATATATCTGCAAGGAAGGTCAACATAGACAGAAATGTGCTGTTGCAGTCTTAACAGATGGAATTGCATAGTCACCAACCCAACGTAGTTCATAATCCTGACAGCCATGTTCTTGAAATTGCAGCTCTGTTAGCCGCTGGAGGGCGCTAGTCGACGCATTGTATTTTACTCAGGTGGATCCACCGTCAAGTTAGGGCCACACGGCCAGGTACGTCGCTAATCTATATCAAGTATTATTCTGAAAAACAGTTGAACATTGAATGTAAGGAAAAACGAGACTCATAAATTACGTGAGGAAAGTAGCTGAAGAATATCCTTTAAGTGATCGTTATATAGACTTTTATAGGTCTTACCGTGAAAGTTCTGAACCGTAATTCGATTAGAAGATCAGTTTTAAGCTTCGGGTTCTGATTTGGTAGACCTTAATAGATCGCTGTTTGGCCACTCCAATGGACAGTTAGTGAGCCTAGAGGGGCTATGCCACTAGCGAGCGTGGCTGATTAAGTCTTGCGGTGTACACCCCTTGATCCTGTATATACAGTGGTGTTCCATAAAATAGAGCCAATATAATTTTCTACATTTAACTGTCCTTATTTCTTTTCGAGAAATTGGGTCATGTTAAATTGACCCTGTATACTTGTTGTTTGTTTTTAGTCTTTACAAAACCGTTATTTTCATTTACATTTTCGCGCCAATATTTTAAAAACTAGAGTCATTCTTCTTTAAACTGCTATTAGGAGTGTTCTTCAAAATAGAGTCATTAAAAAACAAATTTTTTAAAAGTTTAAAATTATGTTGGCTTTTTAATTAAAACAATTCATACGTAAGTTTATGTTGTTTTTTATGATAAGTGTGAAGTAATCTTTATAATTTGTTCTTATAAAACTCCAAAATGGGTAGATCTAATCATTGTACTCCAGAACGTAGAGAAATCATAAAGAATCTCCAACAAGGTGAAAGCTATGGAAAAATTGCAGCGATTGTTTGGTGCTCTAAAAAAATGGTGGAAAATGCAATAAAATTTGTGTACAAAGACGAAAAAGGAGGAAGAACACCGAAAACTACAGAAGCTTTGAAGAGAAAAATTCTGCGCTATGTAAAAAAGGACCCATTCGTGATATCTACCGCTCTAAAAAAAGATGTGACGACCAAAAGTCGCTAAACTCGTTTTTGGGGTACACCTAATAATTGAACAACGGTTGTGCATGCCGTAGCAAACAAACAAATGCCTTTGTTGTTGTTTTTTTTTACATAAGAATGTTATTATTTATACGAAGTATTTTGTACTTTTTTTGTATATGCTGCTTTGAGACACACGAAGAGAATTCCATAAATTATACTCTTTATTTTTTTTGATATAATATACATTGTACTCATTTTGTTGTTCGCTTTTGTTTATTTTGCTCTTATTTATGATTGAAAAAAAGAATATTGATTTGTGTTATTGTTTTTATAATAACTAGTTAATATGAACAATGTATGCATGTAATTTCATGAACAAATTCTGTAAGAATTACGTATGCATTCGCTCACTTCACGTTTGAGTGGATCATACTGCGTGTCATTATACACTCAAGAGTGGAACATCGGATGCAATAAGACTCGTATTTTCTCAGCTACACGAGAGACAGAGTAATTGAATGATTTATGCGTGTGCGCAAATTAGTCTGTTGTAACTTAAGTAGAGGGTAAATTGATTTTAGAAAGTCAGTCAGTTGGCAGCTATAGAGCTGAACAGTCGAATCATTTGATCGTTCGTATGCCATCGAATGCTAAGGCCTGATCAGTGGAGAAAAGATCTGCTATCGAAGTTGTGCGTATGCCACTCCAATAAAAGATCAATTCCTCCTTATAGTTTCCAACCAAGAAATCAATCCGGGTATTTCGGGTGGCTTGAAGTTCGGTGTTTCCGTCTCCTAGCTAGACCGTTGTACACGTTGTGCGTATGCCATCAAAGTTCCCGCTGCCCAGTGGAATAGGTCAACCCTTGTTGGTCGTGCGTATGCCACCGCAATGGTAGATCGCTTCCTGCATTAGCTTCTGCTGTCTGATTAGCCACTTAATTAATGGACTCACGTGTGGCTGGGCTAACTAATTTTCTTTTCATTTGTAAACCAATTTATTTTTCAAACTATTTTATTTAAATATTTTAAAAGTTAAACTTAAGTAACGAAGTAAAGAAAAAAAACAAAAAGAATAATAAAATTAATTTTACAACGTTAAACAAAACAAAGGTGTTTGTTTTAATTGATTTTTTTTATGTACGACACTGGACATCCGCTGACCTACCCCGGCTAGAGCGAAAACGTGTCGTTACATTGGCGCCCGAGCGGGGACACTTTAAAAAAAAAAAAAAAGTGCCTACAAAATAAAAAGAAATTTTAAAAATATCAGAAAAAAATAATAGAGAAACGATTGGATATTTTTATTACGTCACGCCATTAAAAAAAAATCCGAATTGTGCGTTGGTTCATTTTACGTCATGGTGAAGACAGGTTGGATTTATACCCTAAGAAAGGAAGAATTGGAGCAATACCTATCCCAGTGCAGTTTGCACACCGACGGCACGGTCGAGGAAATGCGTAAGAGGCTGGCGAAGTACGTCCTGGCCGAACATGACGAGAGGGAAGCCATTGTCATTCAAGAATGGAAGAACAAACACGAGGCGCATAACCTTCCCGTAACAACAGTTACGAATTTGGCCGTACCGAGTGCAACGTTTCCGACCTCCGGTGAACAGTCGAGCCCAAAGACTTCAGTAGGTTTGCAACCCACGACACGTCCGTCGAGTGTAGGAGACACTCTAGCTGCGATGGAGATAATTCGTAAATGGGGTCTTAAGTTTGATGGTGGTAGGGATCCATTAGGATTCCTTGAACGCGTCGAGGAGTTAGCGGCACTGTATGAGCTCGACCTCAAATGCGTTTTGAAGGTAATGCCGGAACTTCTTTGCGACAAGGCGCTAATCTGGTTGCGCAACAATAACAAGAGATGGAAGAGATGGGCCACATTCAAGAGCGAGAGAAGTTGGATAATGATATCCGACGTCGCGTCCAACGACCTAGAAAAAATTTTCGCGACTATGTGCTTGCCTTACAAGATCTGATGCGCCATTCGCAACTAAGTGAGGAACAAAAGATGGAAAGGATATTTCGAAATTCGCTTCCAGACTACCAATGGTTCATACGTAGGAGAGACTTTAAGACGCTCGATGAGCTGATTACGCTTGCGGTCGAAATGGAGAGTATCCCTCCTACGGCTCCCCCAGGTAGAGGCGAACATCACCGGATGATCAGGAGAATGACCCCCCCAAATTACAACCGTCAACAGCACCTCGAAACCCGACGTGCGCCAAAAACCCCAAAACCGTCCACCCAATTGGTATGGGAGGAGGACAACCTGCCAGCAACCATTCTAGTAGAGAACGAGCCTAAAAACGCAATCATAGACACGGGGGCTACATGCAGTTTCGTCATGCCCGTTTTTGTAAACCAGGTGTCAAAGAAACTACACCTAGTGCCTGTAGCCATGGACGTGATCCTTGCTGACGGTTCACGAAAGCAGATCTCCACCGCCTATCGCTGCCACATCACGCTAGGAAACACCACCACAACTCATGACTTCCTGATCATGGATGAAGCCATGAATTGATCTGCTTCGCAAACTGGGAGCTACTATCACTTGCGCCGGGTTGGTCGCCCGACCACCAAACCATGGTAACCAGAATGTTAATCAGGTAAGATTCAGTATCAAGCCGGTGACTAAACCACAAAAATGTAGCCTACAACATTGTCAAGAGCACTCCACCCAACAACGTATTCGGACCTTCCTGGATTCAGAACTCCCGCTATTTCAACAGCTCAACGGATTGTCAACCGTCGCTACGCACCGAATAGTGACGAAGAGGATGAGGCAGTTATCCCTAGCCCTCCTCCTCTGAGCCAGGCCATCCACACTTCGAATCTAGACCACATCGCACCCTCCCCACCGCCGTTGGGAAATATATCGTTAGATGAGCCTGAGCAACCAGCCGAAGAAGTTGCACCACACCCGCCACCGTTGTCAGGGGAAGAGGAAGTTTTCCTTAGTTTAGACAAATTGAGTTTTCTTGCCGCAGATAGTGATGGGCAGATGCTAGAGGAAATATACCGCTCATGTTTCGGTGACACCGATACGACTGTTGATCGTCGACCTCCCTGTGTGGAGTCCCCACAGCGATCGCGCACACCATCGTCCATCGACTGGGAGAATGCGAATTTTCGTCCACCAACACCTCCACAATGGGTCAGGTATGGTTCGTTTGACACCCAGGACAGGCAGTACCGGTACCATGGTATGCAGTGTTACGAGAGGACCTGGCGAGCTCGAATCATCGTGCCCGACACTCGAGGTAGACAGCGCTGGCGAAGTCCACCTGCGATTATGCCGGCTCCACCACCACCAGACGCTGAGAACGAACCCATTTTTCAAATGGAACCCCCCTTCGACCATGGGTCATCAGCAATAAATTTGCCAAGAACGCCGGGAAGAGGTTGGGTGGAGATATCCGGCACAGACCCAGAGGTAACACCACCATGCTTTTCACCATCTACTACTTCGGCCTTGTGTGTAGCCGACCTTCCTGAAACCCCCCAACCATCCGCCAAATCTTGTTCCGACCTTCCCTGCGAACAGCTCTCCGCAGAACTACAGGCAACCATAGACGCAACGCTAGCAACTCAGAATCATAAGGGTCGCTTACGGTTCGTCATCCAACATGATGGCCGTGATTATCGCATCACCCGTTCGAAGGCCGGTATTGTTACGACCACCCGCCTAAACTAGAAAAGTTTGGGAAAATGGGAGGGGGTAGTGTGACGACCAAAAGTCGCTAAACTCGTTTTTGGGGTACACCTAATAATTGAACAACGGTTGTGCATTCCGTAGCAAACAAACAAATGCCTTTGTTGTTGTTTTTTTTTACATAAGAATGTTATTATTTATACGAAGTATTTTGTACTTTTTTTGTATATGCTGGTTTGAGCCACACGAAGAGAATTCCATAAATTATACTCTTTATTTTTTTTGATATAATATACATTGTACTCATTTTGTTGTTCGCTTTTGTTTATTTTGCTCTTATTTATGGTTGAAATAAAGAATATTGATTTGTGTTATTGTTTTTATAATAACTATGAACAATGTATGCATGTAATTTCATGAAAAAATTCTGTAAGAATTACGTTTGCATTCGCTCACTTCACGTTTGAGTGGATCACACTGCGTGTCATTATACACTCAAGAGTGGAACATCAGATGCAATAAGACTCGTATTTTCTCAGCTACACGAGAGACGGAGTAATTGAATGATTTATGCGTGTGCGCAAATTAGTCTGTTGTAACTTAAGTAGAGGGTAAATTGATTTTAGAAAGTCAGTCAGTTGGCAGCTATAGAGCTGAACAGTCGAATCATTTGATCGTGCGTATGCCATCGAATGCTAAGGCCTGATCAGTGAAGAAAAGATCTGTTATCGAAGTTGTGCGTATGCTACTCCAATAAAAGATCAATTCCTCCTTATAGTTTCCAACCAAGAAATCAATCCGGGTATTTCGGGTGGCTTGAAGTTCGGTGTTTCCGTCTCCTAGCTAGACCGTTGTACACGCTTTGACGACTCCTTTTTTTTAAATTAATTTCGTGGACAAATCGGTCAGAAATCGCTGAAACTTGGGCCGCCGGAACGTAGATTGTGCGTATGCCATCAAAGTTCCCGCTGCCCAGTGGAATAGGTCAACCCTTGTTGGTCGTGCGTATGCCACCGCAATGGTAGATCGCTTCCTGCATTAGCTTCTGCTGTCCGATTTGCCACTTAATTAATGGACTCACGTGTGGCTGGGCTAACTAATTTTCTTTTCATTTGTAAACCAATTTATATTTCAAACTATTTTATTTAAATATTTTAAAAGTTAAACTTAAGTAACGAAGTAAAGAAAAAAAACAAAAAGAATAATAAAATTAATTTTATAACGTTAAACAAAACAAAGGTGTTTGTTTTAATTGATTTTTTTTATGTAAGACACTGGACATCCGCTGACCTACCCCGGCTAGAGCGAAAACGTGTCGTTACAAAGAATATAACTTCGATGTAGCATCTTCAATATTGCGAAAGTTATAATTTAAAATTAATTTGAAGTCAAAAAAAGCAAGAAAAGTTCCATTTCTAAAAAAGATATTTGAAAAATAGGTTGCAGTTTGCCGAACATGTGAGCTGGCTTGCTAGCAAGTGGCGAAATATTTTATGGTCTGATGAATCAAAAATAAATTTATTTAACTCTGACAGAAGCAGCCACTGGGTACGGAGACCAGTGAACACTGAACATCTTCCTCAATACACCATAAAGACCATTAAATACGCTGGCGGAAAAACTATGGTGTGGGGGTGTTTCTCATATTATGGAACTGGGCCTAATGTACGGATTGAAGAAAGAATGGATGCTATTTTTTACACAAATCTGCTTTAGAATTTTATGATGCCTTACGCGGAATGGAAAATGCCGCTTCGATGGGTGATGCAGCAAGCCAATGACCCGAAACACACTTCGAGGCGGAAAAAAACTGGTTTGAAAGCAATGGGGTTGATGTTTTAAGATGGCCTGCTCAGTCACCAGACTTAAACCCCATTAAAAACTTGTAGAGAATAGTTAAATTAGCTCTTAAAGGAAAACATGCAATCAATAAAGATCATATGTGGGCATTAGTAAACGAAGCCTGAAATAATATTCCAATTGAGACATGCCAAGAACTTGTAGATTCTATGCCTAATTGTTGCTTAGCCGTAATCAAAAATAAAGAATATTCAACTAAGTACTGAACTAATTTAAAAATGTCTGTAGTACATAATTTTAATCAGTTCTTACAATTGTTTGTTTTTTTAGACAGTAAAGTGGATGGCTCTTTTTTTTCCACACCTAAAATAGTATATTACTGATGTTTCTACGTATATATTTCTTTCTGACCCTTAGCAAGATTGGTGAGATTAAAAACCGACTTAAAAGTTTCTTCGTGGAACGCGAATCATGAAATTTGGAAAATCGAAATAATGCAGATCAGCTTCTGGAATCGATCCTACTAAGCAAAGTCATTAGAATTTATCTTTCTTAAAAGAAAACCGCCTCTAAATACCGCTGTCTATGGAGTACCCTCCCGTTAACATGTCATATACGTACGTATCCTTATATAAAATTTGAAATGCTTAATGGAAATTCTCCTGACTATTAGAAGCTAGCTGTAAAAGTGTTTGAATAATGTGAAGCGTTGCACAATTAACGCCCATTTTTACCGTCTTAATCTCGTAATCTTTTATGGCCTTTCGGGGGAACTTTCTAAACAGTATTTTCTTTGATAGGCCTTTTCGGTACGTTTTTTGTATGTCAAAGGTAAAGACATATTTGTAAAAGCCCCAATTAAGGAAAACAGTATAATACATCGTTTCAGGAAACACTTGAGTTTGTTTTACGAGACACGTTAAGAAGAACTCGGACCTTTGTAGTTTACTTCCTGGGCAAAATATTGCGTGGTGTGGAAGATATAAAGGGATGCATTTAAAATCATCGTAATATTCCCGCCGTGTGGTTTCTTTCGTGTGATCTAGGGAGCAAAATATCTTTGAAATGAAGTTTTAATTTGCATTGTTTTAAAACAAGAACTAAATTACTGTCTTTTTCAGTTTTTTTGGAAGTCTAAAACGAGTCCTTATCTTTTCAAAAATGAAAGTTCATTCTGAACCTGGGTCGACAAATGCTCGGACAGTCAATAACTCATCTTTGCTTTTGATTAAAACTACGGCTGTTCGTTGAAGTATTTCTGTGTTGTTAGTAGCATGATTCGAATTAATATGTGAGGGTATTGATGACTTTGATGTTAAGGGTCGCATTTCTTCTGCGTGAGAACTTTAGTTTTGAAAGCAAGCATTTTTACCCAAAGTAGGGTGTTTGCTACTGTCAGGACTTGCTTTTATTTTTTTATTGAATTCTACAAATCAGGCATGTTTTTTTTACTTTTACATTTCGGTATGATCCATCGAAAGGTAGATGTTTCAAAATTGATTTTTATAAACCAAATCCACTTTTTTTAACGGTAAGTTTCCGTAAATTAGGACTGAAACTTTTAAGACTTTTACAAATTTTGTTTTAGGTTATATTATAGCTTAAATTTGCTCAACTAACCGCATCTCTTATAAAGAAAATTGCTCCATTGGGACTATTTCGACAATTCTACACGCACCCTGAGATTTTTTCCACTGAGCTGAAGCTTTATATAGTTATTTCTAATAAATTAGATAAACTAGAAGAGTATCCCACTTTTACGAAAACACTTCCAACGTCTATGGCATTGCAAAGCAATCTTCGAGTGGCTGTTTTCATTGTGATTTTTTTGATTTTTTGTATTGAGAATGATATCAGAAAAATAAAATACGCATGTTCTCGGATATTTAAAAACTATTACGATGCTTTTATTTGAAAGTTTTTATTGCTGATAGTATTTTGTTTTACTTTCTTCCTTCCAACATTTCATATAAATCTACACACAAACAGAAGTGTTAATACATAATTACATGCACATATTAATATTCTTTTATTTATTATTTTATTATATTTATTTTTTATTACTGTCTACAAAAGAACATATACATAGAATGTATTGTTACTAATGTGTGTCTTTTTAAATTTGCATTATGAAACGTCAGAACATTCTTGGCTGTCTGCCTTTTTTGTGTCCGCAATTACTTTGACTGCTCCCACGGGAGTATTTAATTACAATAGTACTTGATACATGTATAATTATTTGCGTGATAACTTGTCGTGAAATTTATGGTTTTGTCAACAGATTACTTTTGTTACATTTAATTTCATTATTTTTGTCAACACTACAATTTTATAACATTTAATTTAATTATTTGCGTGAGAACTTGTCGTGGAATTTATGATTTTGTAAACACAACACTTTTAAAATTTAGTATATAAGCTTGAAAATTAAAATAATAAATATCATTCTTTGTTTTGATCTTAAGAATAAATCACCTGCAGTCTTTCATTTCCATTCAATTCAGTTTAAGTGCTGAAATTGAACAACAAGGTAAAATATACCATTCAATTCTGTCTGAGTGCTGAAATTGAACAACAAAATAAAAATATACTAGTCAACTCAGCTAAAGTGCTGAAATTGACCAACAAATTTAATATTGTAGCAACTCAGTCAAGGTGCCGTTGTTGTTAATCCAAGGTTGACAAACGAGTCAAACTAACATTTTTGGTGACCCCGACGTGATTTTCAAGACAAGCGATGGCCTCTTTCGAAGAACTCGTCAACCAACAGAAGGATGTCGGCGGAAGAATTGAGATTCTTATCCGCAATTTCAAGAAGGATCCAATCGTAAGGAAACAAAACATCAGCTATTTTCAGGAAAGGTTCAGAACCCTAAACGAACAATGGTCGGTATTTGAAGCGAATGACAAACAAACACGTTTGTTTGAAAATCCACCACTGGACCATGATTATTTCACCAACGACTACTATAATGCTATATTAACTCTTGTTCATCAATACAGGGACATATTTGAGTCATCAATTCTTAAAGTGTCACAAACCTCAACCAAGGGGCCTTCAATTTCAGGAGCAGGTAAATCCCTTGATACAAAAACATCAAAAATAGCAGCAGAGTAAGGTGAACTAGTGAAATTAATGCGGAGGCAAGCTGCAATGATGGTTTCGTTGGAAAGACTATTAAAAGAAGGTCTCACGAAACAAGAAATGCAAATTGCTTCAAAATTATGGCAAAACATTGAGAGCTTCACTTCCAAATATCGGAAGTATGTGACTGCCCTGAGCACCAGGGTTACAATGTGGAACGGTTCATCACCTTAGAAGGTAAATTCCGCAGGGATGTCAGAAGCTGCCAGAGCGAATCAGCAATGCCACAACCACACACTCAGTCGGAATCGTTTCCAATCCCTAAAATTACATTACCAAAATTTGATGGCAACTACATGAAGTGGCAAGAATTAAACGATTTATTTTCGTCACTGATTATATGCCAACAAATTCCCAAGGTACACAAAATATGGTATCTTAAAATACATTTGGTAGGAGAGGCTGCAACGCTTATAAAGCACTTTTCCGCCACGGAAGAAAATTTCGACGCTGCATGGGCGATGATAGTAGACCGCTATAACAATAAGAGACTATTGGTTAACAAGTTGGTTCAAAAGCTGGTTGAATCTGCTAGAACAGTAAACGACAACTATAAGATATTGCATGACAAAACACAGGAGTGTCTGTTAGCACTCAAAAAATTAAAAATAGACACTTCAAACTGGGACCCGCTTTTACTGCATCTACTGCTGAAACGGCTGGATCAATCCACCCGCCTTCGGTATGAACAATCACTGTCACAGCCACGAGAGGTTCCCACAATCAAGGATTTTTTGGACTTCTTGGAAAGGCATTTCCAGTCAATGGATACAATAAAAAAATAACCTGAATTCAGGGCTAAGGTGTGCACGTCAGTTAAATCTGAAAGTAAAGGCATTGGATCATGTACCATGTGTAAAAATGGAAAACATGGTTTCTTCAGTTATCAACAGTAGAACGTCTTCAGTTCATCCAAAAACAGAAATACTGTGTCAACTGTTTAAGACCCGGCCACAGTGCCAAAGCTTGCACATCAAGAAGCTGCATAAAATGCAATAAAAAACACAATACACTCTTGCATCTGCAACTTGAAACTCAGAATACAAACAACATCAACCGCATTAAAGTAGACGAAAAATCAGGTGTTCCAAAAACACCACAATGCCAGAAGGCCGCAACACTCACTGTATATAAACAGTGTAGAGCCAATGGCTACATCCTCCTGAGCACTGCAATAGTCACCGTGGAGGCAAATGGAACAGAGGTCAATTGTAAAGCTATTCTAGATTCAGGATCACAATTGAATTTTGTCAGCGAGCGTTTAGTCAAACGCTTGGGAATTCATCCTAAGGCAACTTTAATCTTGATAAATGGAATTGCGTCTAGCAACACTCAAATAAAAAAGTGAGTAAACGTCGCTTTACATTTACCAATCAACAACTTTACCACGCGGCTTGGGACAGCCGTTCTACCCCATATTTTTTCACCACAACCGTCACAAGCAATAAATATCGACAATTGGCCCATACCGAAAAACATTACGCTTGCAGACCCCAAATTTTATCATCCTGACAAAATTGATGTTTTGTTGGGAGCAGAATTTTTTCATCAATTATTGTCAATTGGGCAGATCAAATTGGGCAATAAGTTGCCTACTTTACAAAATACCAAGCTTGGTTGGGTCATCGCAGGCAGGGTTGATGGGGATCACTCATCTACTGCAGCCTGTGGAATATGTACCGACAATGAGGCTAGCTTAGAGGAAGCTATCGCTCAACTCTGGGAGTTAGACCACATAAGCACAACAGACAGAAGTTTATCTACTACAGAAAGACAGTGAGAAGACCATTTCACACGAACACACACCATGGGTGGGGATGGAAGATTCATAGTAAGACTTCCGTTCTGCGAAAAAAAAATGATGCGCTTGTTGAATCACACAGTATAGCTTTCAACCGATTTCTGGCATTAGAACGTCAATTGTCAAAGTCTCCAGAAATCAAAAGCCAATACATCGCTTTTTAGGCAGAATACGAGGCGTTGGGACACATGACTCTAATAGATATAAATAGAATATCTAAATCGAACTACTTCATTCCTCACCACTGTATATTAAAACCAGAGAGTTCAACAACTAAATTACGAGTGGTGTTTGATGTTTCTTCTAAAACCTCATCTGGCTTATCATTAAACGACCTAATGCACATTGGGCCCACAGTGCAAGGCGAACTTTTCTCTATTTTACTTAGATTTTATTTTCACTGTAGACGTTGAGAAAATGTATCGTCAAATGCTCGTGCATCCAGAAGATAGAAGATTTCAAATCTTCATCTGAAGAACGACTCCAGACAAGCCAATAACATATTATCAATTAAATACAATTACATATGGAATGCGAGCTGCACCATATTTGGCTACAAAATGTTTGGAAACAATAGGTAAAAAATAAATGTCATTGTATCCATATGGAGCTTATTTTCTTCTGGGAAGCTTTTACGTAGACGGCGGAATCGGTTGAGCTGACAGCCTAAACACAGCACTGACAATTCAACGAAAGCTAATTTATATCTTGAAAAAACATGGCCTTAAATTGCAGAAGTGGAGCGCAAACCATCCCCAACTACTTCGAAATGTTGCAGAAAAAGAAGAATCGGAAGTTGATATTGACTTCAAAAATAGTCAAGCAGTAAAAACGCTGGGCTTAACATCGATGCCAAGGCAGGACAATTTCTTTGCAAAGGTGTGTGTTGGAGAGATAAAACGTATCACCAAGCGAACAACTTGCTCAGATTTAGCCAGAATATTCGACTCTTTAGGGATATAAGCACCAATCATCGTCACTGTGAAAATATTTATTCAAGAGCTGTGGCAAGCAAAATTGGCGTGGGCCGAGGCACTACCAGCTGAACTTCACACGCGATGGATGACCTTCTGCAATGAATTAGAAGAAGTAAGCAATCTTAAACTTTCACGACATGTTTTTGAAGGACATGTATCTTCAAGTTTACAGATTCATGCATTCGCTGACGCCTCAGAGCTTTGCGCTGCTGTGTGGAATGCTCAGCTAACAATGAGAGTAAAAAGGGATCTAAGACTCGAGAACACACCCACATACTTCTGGAATGATTCAGAAATTGTTTTGGCTTGGATCATTTCCCCCTTATCCTCATATCACACATTTGTCGCCAATAGAATAGCGGCAATACAAGAAATATCAATGCCTGAACAATGGCGACATGTAACATCAAAAAAAATCCTGCTGACGTCTTGAGACGCAGTCTAGCCCCGCAAAAATTATCAGCATGCACGTTATGGTTATATGGGCCAATCTTTTTACATGGAAAAGAAGAAATGTGGCCTTCAAGATACTCCAAAGAACAAGCGATATTCGAGAATGACATTGACATGGAGCAAAAAAGGACGGTTACACTCACTACAGCAACTGACAGTTTAGAAAGCACGATTTACAAAATACAACACAAGGGATCATTTCTCACACTACAACGAGTTGTGGGTTACATGCTAAGATTTGTCAACAATGCTAGAAAGTTGGACCAACGATCTGAGATCGCCCTAACCGTCCAGGAATTGGACCAGGCTCTTGTGGTGATCGTTCGTACCATCCAGCAAGCTGATTTTGAAGAAGACTTAAAACATTTAAGAAAATATAAGTATGTCAGCAAGGAAGCCATTACAGCAATCTCTCTCCATTCCTGGATACTGACGGCATCATAAAAGTAGGAGGAAGATTGACGGCATCGAGGCTTCCGTACGACGCCAAGCACCCAATGCTACTTCCCTACAACTATCCGATATCAAATTTACTAATGCAAATGGTACATGTGAACAATCGACACTGTGGTCCTCAGGCGTTATTAGCATATGTAGGCAAAAATATTGGCCCGTTAAAGGGTAGTCGGCAGCACGATCAATTGTACAGGATTGTGTGCAATGCACAAAAGCCAAACCAAGATTACTGGAACAAATTATGGGCAATCTTCCACCAGAACGCGTTAGCCCTGCCCGGCCATTCATCAATTCAGGCGTTGATTTCTGCGGGCCATTCTGGACTCACTACAAAGTATGAGGAAAGAAACCTCAGAAGGCCTAATTTCGGTGTTTTGCTACAAAAGCTGTACATCTTGAATTAGTCAGCGATTTAACCACAGAAGCCTTCATAGGTGCCATAAAGCGATTAACTGGCAGACGAGGTCACTGTCAAAACCTATATTGCGACAACGCAACTAACTTCGTTGGAGCGAAAAATCAACTGCAGGAACTCTCAGAGGCAATTTATACCAGTTCGGCCAACGAAGCAATTAATAAAGAATGTACATACAGAAAGATCACGTTCCATTTTATACCACCTAGAGCACCTCATTTCGGTGGCATTTGGGAAGTATCAGTAAAATCAGCTAAGCACCTGCTAGTCAAAAGTACTGTAACAGCATCATTAACATATGAAGAACTTGAGACCGTGGTAGTAGAGATTGAGGGCATTCTAAATTCAAGGCCTATTAGTTCAATGTCAAACAACCCTATTAACCTAAGTGCATTAACTCCTGGTCATTTTTTAAAAGGGGAACCACTCAAAGCACAAGTGGATTTACGTTCTCTACCAACCAGGCTTAGCCTCCTAGACAGATGGAAACTGGTAACACACCTGTAAAGGTTGTTTTGGAGACGTTGGTCGCGAGAATATTTATGCGAGCTACAGTATCGGCACAAATGGAAAACACAACAAATGAACGTTAAGCCTGGAGACATGGTCCTAATAAAAGAAGACAACACGGCACCGTTAGAGTGGCCACTGGGTAGAATCGTAAACATACTAAAGGAGATGATGGCCTGGTTCGAGTAGCGGATGTTAGAACATCAAAAAGCATTTGAAAAAGACCAGTGGCTCAACTAGCACTATTACCGGTTATGAATAAGGAGTCTGATAAACCTCAACAATCAGATAACTGTAGGAAAAAATGCCAAAACGAAAAGACCGAAATTCCCAGAAAAAGGAGACGGTCTTCCATAACCCACAATATTCTCATAATTGCCATAACTCTCATGTTAGTACACCTTGTGCTAGGAACAAAAATTCAAAATGAGCAAT
Source organism: Cistogaster globosa (assembly GCA_937654795.1). NCBI lineage: Eukaryota > Metazoa > Arthropoda > Insecta > Diptera > Tachinidae > Cistogaster > Cistogaster globosa. The sequence goes on from OW569403.1 coordinate 86,175,665, forward strand.
TTGGAAAACTTGGCATACATTTTGAAGGAATCGCGCCAGCGGTAGTGTCTCCAACAGAATTGCAGCTCTTAGTGTATTATGATCTAGAAGGATTTTGGTCTGAGTTAAAAATATTCTCAAAGGGAACAGAAACTCTAGGCAATTTATGTCAAAAAATGAAACAAAAAGGTATTTGCACAAACCTTGCCAATTCTTTTCAATATACTGAAGCTGAGCTAATAATGGACAGTACAATACTTTCTGGAAGAAGACACAAAAGAGAGGCTCTTGATATAGTTGGAAATATCGCCCATTCACTATTTGGAGTATTGGATTCTGAATATGCTGAACAAATGACTCAAACCATTTCACAAGTCAAAGAAAATGAGGCTCATCTATTAAACCTTCTAATAAATCAAACCTCGATTATAGATTCTACAATCGACATCCTCAAGGCAGATCAAGACACAGTTAAAGAAAAATTTAACAGAATTGACGAACAAATAGTACAAATCTACAACAGGATACGTAATAATAGCAACGAGCTACAAGAAGAAAGACTCTACCGCATTTTTTCATCGCTTTGCATTCAATTAACAATTACAGCCGCAAACTTACAACGCGTGCAATCGAATATATTTGACATTTTAACAAACATTGGCATTATAAATCCTTTGCTCCTGACGCCACAGCAACTACAACAAGAAATAGAAAAACTGAGATTCCATCTCTCTGAATCACTCGAACTGCCAGTAAAACAAGATGATACTTTACAACTGTACAAACTAATGAAGGTCAAGGGAGGACTCACAAAAAACACCGTGATATTCTGCACCACGTTACCATTGATTGAACGAAAACAGTTTGAAATATTTAATCTCATCGCAATACCGAACTGGATTAACAACACACTGGTAGCAATAAGGCCATGTTCTCCGCTCATGGCCATCAATCCTGGTAATAATCAATACGTGACAATGAGTAACACCGAGTTTGATTCTTGCGCAATAATTTAAGAAAAAATCTACCTGTGTTCTAACGTGCAAATTCAATATGAGCAAAGCGGGACAACATGCACTTGTGAAATGAATTTGCAACAAGTGAAAGACACTGCCACGTGGACTTCTCTTCGGCATAAAAACAAATGGATATATGCCATGCAAGCTCCATCGCAGGCAACAGCTGTGTGCAATAAGGAAATAAGGCAATTGACGCTCGAAGAGTCAGGTTTACTCAGCCTGGGACCTGAATGCGTCTTTAAAAACAAATTCATATCAGTCCATGCACATATAATATCCAGCTCTGCTAAGATTTCATACACCAGGCTTTGGGAAATTACGGAACAGCAACATTCAGAACGTTTAAAACCATTGTTGAATGAAATTGATTCAACCAAGTACATGACGCAAATACAAAATCTGACAGCCCTACAGACCTCATTAGCTGCACAAGAAATCTTTCAGCTTCCAAACAAGATCACCATGCACAACTATCACCACACTATCATTGGTTACTCGTCGTTGATCCTCATTGGTTTTATTTTTGTATCCTTAACACTAAGACGAATACGCAAGAGGGCTTCAACACCTAACTCCATCCCAATACCAGCACCGCGTAATCATCCAGGCACATCATCATCATCAGATTTTACCATACATGTGTAGCAAATCAACAAAACTTAGTACACGGTCAACAATGCATCGGATCATGCAACCAAATTGCAGGGTCTTCACATTTAATACTAGAAGCAATCCCAACCATACTCTAAAGCTCCAAAACACAGGCTTTTGAGCTGTGCTCAACGGGGGGAGTATGTTAATACATAATTACATGCACATATTAATATTCTGTTATTTATTATTTTATTATTTTTATTTTTTATTACTGTCTACAAAAGAACATATACATAGAATGTATTGTTATTAATTTGAGTCTTTTTAAATTTGCATTATGAAACGTCAGAACATTCTTGGCTGTCTGCCTTTTTTGTGTCCGCAATTCTTTTGACTGCTCCCACGGGAATATTTAATTACAATAGCACTTGATACCTGTATAATTATTTGCGTGAGAACTTGTCATGGAATTTATGGTTTTGTCAACAGATTACTTTTGTTACATTTAATTTAATTATTTTTGTCAACACTACAGTTTTATAACATTTAATTTAATTATTTGCGTGAGAACTTGTCGTGGAATTTATGATTTTGTTAACACAACACTTTTAAAATTTAGTATATAAGCTTGAAAATGAAAACAATAAATATCATTTTTGTAAAAAATATGCTTTTTGCTCAAGCTAATTGGGCCTACAAATTTAAGGTAATTAAAACAGTTTTTAATTACAAATTTCACCCGACGTTTCGTCGATTGTTTGTCGACTTCTTCAAGGGTTGTTGTCTATAATTTATTAAATTAAAATTACGAAATATAAAAACACTAGAATATTATAACATAAATACATATTTAAATCATTATTTTTTAACTTACAATTTTAAAAACGTTATTAATTTAAATTACATTATTCATTAAAACAAAACAGAAACATAAAAACAATTTACAATAGACTTCAAAAAAACAAGAAACACATAAGTTTATGTCGAAGATCAGCTAATAGCGACTATATAGCTTGCATTGATGTTGTCGGTGTCCTCTTTCAAATTCATTCTTTTGAATGTGCAAGCTTTCTTTAATGTATCTTTTTCTCTCCACTTTCTCTTTATCCAATATTTTTACTTTGTCGAAGTCAGCTGCGTGACCTGTTTTTTGTATATGTTGAGCCAATGCAGTTGTCTCCTTTCTTTTAGTAATTTCAGATTGATGCTCAGCTATTCTTGTTGACAAAGTTCTCTTTGTTGTTCCTATGTATATTAAATTGCATTTTGTTGTCCCATTACCCTTACATGTTATTTTGTTGTTGCTTATTAATTGGCGCCTTAATTTTCGTAAATATTGTATTTATTGTGTTGTTAGGTTTATAGGCAAAACAAATGTTGTTGTTATTTGTAATTATGTTACGTATATTTCTGTTGTCTGTTAAGCCAGGAATGTATTTTACACTATAAAAAGTACAACTTCTTTTATCATTATCTATTGTTTTATTTCATGTTTTGTTTTTAATTCTGTGTTTTACTGTATTTATTAACTTTCTTATGAGGTAATTAGGAAAACTATTGTTATTTAATATATTAAAAATTTTTTGTATATTATTACTATGGAACTGTTTGTCACTGATTTTTAAGACTCTTTCTATAAAGCTCTTAGCTGTGTTAATAATCTGGTTCTTTGGTTGTGTTGTATTATAATTCTTTAATCTGCCGGATGCTGTTTCCTTTGAATACCAATCAAAAATAATTTTATCTGCTGATCTGATCAATATAGCATCCAAATAAGTGATTTTTTTCTGCTCTTCGATCTCCATTGTGAATTTTAATTTGGGGTGATGATTATTAAATGTTTTAAAGATTTCATCCTGATCGTCAATATTTATAATAGCTAGGATGTCATCTACATATTTGGCTATGTATTTTATTTCTATATTTTTTTTTTTTTAGTTCTATTAAGGCGTCGTCAAGTAAACTATCTAAAACTATGTCAGCTATAGTTGGTGAAAGTGGATTTCCCATTGGCATTCCGTAAATCTGGTTATACAATTTTTCTTTATAAACAAAATAATTGTTATCACTTAGCCAAAACTTTAAAATTTCCAAAAATTTGGGTTTGCTAATCGTCGTGACTGTTTTTATTATGTTCCATTTTCTCATAATATTTTTGATGGCACTATGAACTGGGATGTTGGTAAATAAGGAAATAACATCAAATGAAACTAAAATATCTTTCTCTCCAATTTTTATGGCGTGAATTTGCCTTTTGAATTCAATTGAATTTTTAATGTTATATTTCTTAGAAATTAAATTGTTTAAGATATTTCCAACAAATTTGGATAAATAATAGCATGGCACTTGTGTCGAAGATACTATTTGTCTTAGTGGGGTTCCATCTTTGTGAATTTTAGGTAATCCATATATCCGTGGTGCGGTAGCTGCAGAACATAACAGCTTTCTTTTTTGCCAATTGTCAATAATGCCATTTTTATAAAGGTCTGGTACGATATTATTGTTAATTTTTTGTAGTTTCGCAGTCAGGCCAGTTTTTATTAATCTATATGTATTTTTATCTTCTAAAATTTTCTCCATCTTTTGATCATAGTCATTTTTATACATTGTCACAGTTTTATTTCCTTTGTCAGCTTGTACAATTACTACGTCATTGTGTTTTTTAAAAAATTCTTTTGTTAGATTAAAAGATTTTAGAATAAACTTTTCCTTTGTTGTGTTGCTGATTTTTCGCTTAAACGATGTTATATTGTTAGCTACTTTTGTCCTTGTTATATCCTTAGCTTTATTTTCCTTATCATCAATTGCTTGTATGCATTGTTCAACGTCTGCAATAATATCTATTGGGGAGAATTTCCATCTGTCAGTAGGTAATGCAAATTTTTTCCCTAGAGAAAGCATCCATTTGCATTCAATTGGTATTTCGTATGCGGTTTTGTTTTCAAACCAATGGTCAGTAAAAATAAATCCAAATTTTTTCTTTCAGTGTGTTAAGTTTTTGCATTTGTGTTTCTTCTATTTTCTTCTTTATTTGTTTTGTACGCGTTTTTTGTTTGTTTATAAAGGAATTATAATCTGCAGTTGTTAACATATCTCTAATTGTATTAGTCAATTGAAAAATTCTTTAAGCAGTCAGCTTAATATCAGTGTTAGTCTGCGATATTTCCAAGTTGAGGACTTTTTTATCGAAATTATGTTCTATTTTTTCCAACTGTCTATGAATATCCCGACATTTAAAAAGATGTGTTACCTGTTTTGTTGAATTTTTTGTGTGGTTAGGAATCAAACCATAACTCCTGCATGACAATAAAAACACCAGTCTTTGCTTTTTGTGCGCTAGTATTTTTATTTTATTACAGTATTCCTTTATCGTTCTGCATGTTTCCCTGCTGTATTTTAGTTCAATATGTTTGAAGTACCCTTTCATGTTGTTCTTTTTGTTGTCGTTAATGAATTGATAAAAAGATTTTATATTTCTTTGCAATCTTAATTAGACAAAATATTTCGGTTAGCTTTCCGATGTTTGTTAAGTGATGTTTGAAGTTTGGCCAATTCTTTAACTTTTGTAAAAATATGCTTTTTGCTCAAGCTAGTGAGTCAATTCAGTTAAAGTGCTGAAATTGGCCAACAAATTTAATATTGTAGCAACTCAGTCAAGGTGCCGTTGTTGTTAATCCAAGGTTGACAAACGAGTCAAACTAACAAGAAGAAAGTTATATTTCCTTAAATATAATATCATTAAAACATTACAATTTTTTTAACAATACATACATTATCATGGTGAAACAATTTAATATTTGGTTGTCGTACAACCTGTTTCGTAATTTTTTGGTTTTTTGTTGTAGAATCGGTAATAATGGTTAGCATGTCTAAGGTGAATCTCTTTTTGTAAAATTCTCACACTCTCAATGTGGTATTGGTTATTTATAAATATTGTAAAGTTCTGTATAAAAGAGACAAGATATTCCATATATGAGGATAACATATTTGAACAGAAAACAGCAGCACGTTATATCTGCATTCACATAATTTATTACGTGAGTTAATATCTACATAGTTAATACATGAAAAATAATAAAATTGTAGCATATCGTAAGAGGATCTAATTTGTATTTTTCTAAATTATATTTCTAAAACTATTTTTTAAATATTAGTTACCGTTAACGATATCTTGTACTATACGATATAATAGAACATTGTAACTGATGTAATCAACAGTGTTTATGTTGTGTGCTTAAAATAATAGTGTGTATAAGTGGTAGAATAAAAAATGAATTCTATTGGGTAATTGTATACAGAATTAATGTTAAAAAAAGATGGAGTTTTAGTTAATAAAAGTTATTACAAGAACTAACACGTCTTTCATATCACACTACAAAATAAAATATATTTACATTTCCTGAACCCTAATACACGACCGCTGCTATCAAACTCTCACTTTAATGATAAAAACCTTTACATACAATAAAAGAAGAAAGTTAAAAAAAAAATTATTTAAATCTATAGAAACCTAATTATGAAATTATAAACACAATATATAGTATAAATAAACAGAAAGTAAAATCCTGCAGTTAGTCTTAAGATAATATTGAATAAAGTGCCACAAATTTCAGTGTAGAAAAAACTTAATAAGTTTTTTGACTCACTCCTTAACAAAGGAGTTTGCCGAAGGCTCAATCCGGTCTAAATTTTTGACCACAGCCAAAATTCCACGACTTTAAAGAAACTCAAAGATCTCTGGAAAATTAAGATACCACGAGGTAAGTCAACACCAGAAACGTCAAGAGCTATTCAATTTCTCACGTTTAATAAAGAAACACAGGAATACAATGGCTGAAAAATCGCAGCTGAGATTACTTCCGAATTTGTGCAGATTTCAGTTTACGGTGCTGTTTCGGGTTGTGGTACTGCTGGCTGTAGCTTTTGATCAATCGAGAGAATTTGAATCTCAATTGATGGTGAAAACGTAACGGTAGGTTCTTACGGGTTTATTCACCGGGAAAAAAAGTTCGGGCAATTTTGTTTGCAAGTCATGTAATCGTCAAAATTTAAAGAGTAGATTAACGGTCACTTCACGTGTTGGCCAACTAGTATATGTGGCCGGGGATTTTTTCTTAGAAGTACCTTCTGTTTTAACAATTAAAAAATCTCGTGCGGTTTACTCTGCCCTATAAGTCCTAGTCCACACTTTGTAACTTTTGTTGCGTAACTCTTGAGTTTGTAGGTGAGAGAGAAAAGACAAGTAGAAACGGGTATACAGTTTTATGTACTTGCAATTCTCTCTTGTTTTATCATTCGTCTAAACAATCAAACCCGAAATTGCAGAAACAAAATTTGAATGTGTGGAACGAATGCAATTTTATAAGAAAAAAAAACTGCATGTCTGGATGGGGTTAGTCCCCGAAATAATGACAAAAGTCTCTACTCTACCACCCATCCTTTGGTATTTCCAATGATTAAAATTATTTCTTGAAAAAGCCCATTTGTTTTGCACCACATCTTATCCTAGAGAAATTGTAAATATTCAATAGAACTAAGGTCTATTTATTTTTATTTTATATAATAAGAAAATAAGAATTACCGTTTATTTAGCAAAGTCTACTAGTTGTTTTTTGGTCACTGCAAGTATTATTATTATTTTTAAATACATAAATATTTTTTTACTATTAAATCTTATCATTTCTTAAGGTCTTAATAATACCTTATCCAATAAAATGAGCTAAAATATCAGTAAGCAAAAAGTTGTAAAAAAAACCAAATTGTAAAAACAGAACTACGCAAGAATTGTATGAAAAAATACTAATTAAATAAATATTTAAATTTTAACACAACAAGAGGTTCATTTATGAGTGTTTAATTCCCAAATTAATAAAAACTTCGTTCAGTGATAATTTTTATGCTGAAGGCCTTTTGCAAACATATTCACCCTTATTCTCTTTGGCGTCGTCAACACAAGACGACGTCGTTTTTCTTCGTTTATTGTAAATCGGTATTCCCGTTGTCAATATTGTCATTAATCGATGACTGTCGGTATTCCCTAAGAACAATTGATGTTGATGTTACCGTTTAGTTTGTCGTCGCCATTTTGGGTGTTGTGTTGTGTCGTGCGCTAAAGAAAACTAAAAAAAAAATAGAAAGCGTACGGTGATATTGAAAAAAGCAAAGTAAGAAACATATAAAATAATATAAAGGAAATGTGAAACACTAAAATTATTAACCCCTATCAATTTGAAAAATTAATTGAAGAGTTAGAAAAAATCTATTCCTTGCTAGAAAATTTCGCAGAGGCATTATTACAACTTATCGGACTGATATGTGGATTTGCATATTAAAAACTTCACTTATTTTTTATCCATTAAATAATAACATTAAAATTTTAAAGTTTTAATGCAAAGATCTTTATTAAGCATCTAAAATCATACCTTTAACTAACGGCAAGTTGCAATAATGGCCCTAGACTATTTAATTTAATTGCTTTTTTAAATGTTTATTAATTTTTTTCAGAAAACTTAAGCTTTCCACAACACTTTCTTAACATAATAGAAAACAAATTGAATCATCTGTCACAAATATTAGATATGTGGGTTTTACTTATTTATATTATCGATAAACAGTCAACGTCGTCATTAAGCTGTTAGGGAATACCAAATTAGTATTGATGCTGTGATTAATTGACGACGATGTTGACAACGCCAAACAGAATAAGGGTGATTAGTTTTGTAGGGTTTCGATAAATACTCGATTTGTAATGTAAAATATAGAATGTTTCTTTCTAGAACGTTTAAGAATGTTTTTTTAGTTTTGTTTTTAGTAAAAGAATGATTGTTCTTTAAAATGGTTAGAATACTAGAGCTTATTATATTTAAAACTAATTATTAATAGTATGCTCAACTAAAAGCTAAGTAAATTTAGAATAGTTTTTAACGTTCCAAAAATAAAATAAATAAATTAAAGGTTTTTATTTATTCATTTTTTTTTGGTGAGTTAATAATGATTGTCCTTAAGATTGTTGAAGCTTGATTACTTATAGCCATAAAGTTGACTGTTGTGACAACTTTCCGTGACTTGACTATAGGGATTGATATTGTGGGATGCAATTTTGGAAGGCAAACGTTGTGCGCTTTGGCGAAAAATTTTAACAGGTCTTATTGTTACCTCCGAAATATAGTGTTAAGCCACGTGTATAGTGACAATTGGTCTACGAATCCATAATATACCTGAGAGACGTAAAATTGCCACAATGGTGGTTTCCCTATTTACAGAAGTTCAAATAGCTTTAAGTACATTATGTATTGATGATAGAAAAAAATACAAGGTAATTCATGATATTCGATCGAAGGTTACGTGAAAAAACTTTAGCTAAAGTAAAAATTATTATATATAATTATTTTATGTAAAAAAAAACTTATGTAGAAAAAATTATAATAAGTAACTTATGTAACATTAAGCACATGTATAAATTTTGTTAATACAATTTATTTTTTACCACTTTTTTATATATCTTTTAGTTATAGATTTTACTCAAACACTTTGCCTGCCATAAAATCTCAATTTAATAAGCTTTTAAAACAAAGAGCTTTTCTTGCTTTTGCATCATAACAATTATGAAAAAAATAATTGCCTATAAAAAAGCTAAGATAAATGTAAAAGTAAAGAGCGAATATGTATACAAAATAAATAAAATCGGTTATTATTAGAGATGGATTATGATAAAAGAAAATGAAGAAAATAAAACATTCTTTACTAATGAGAAAAAAATAGAATTAGTACTAATTAGATATAGAAATTTTTATTGAAATAAAAAAATATTACAAAACATGTTGTGTCAAATGATATCACTCTATGATACAAAAGGTGAAGTTAAGTCCTTATATCCTTTACATGGAATCCTGAAGATCGTAGTAACAAATTTCAATTTTTGCAACAACTTTCCCTAGCAAGTTGTACTAATCAATAGTCTTTGCCTGAGCAAAGTTTTTTCGATAAACAAACTGTCCCTTTTCCAAATTTACATGATGAGACCTTAGATTGTAGGTTTTAACACTTCTTTCATAAGATTTTCCGATGTTTTATTAAGCTCTTTGTGCTCTCTCTTAATATTTCCAGCTTATCATCTCTCTTTAGATAAGTATTCTAAAAATATTATGTTACGCAGCAATGCATACAATTTTCTGTTCAACAACATATTCTGATTTAACAGTTAGTACCAAAGTGTAAAGCGCTTCTGAAAGAAAGTTTTTCATCCCAATCACGTTGGGAAGGCTCTACATATGCTCTAATTGCAGCTAAAATTGGTCGATATACTTGCTCGCTTGCATTTACCTGAATCTAAAAGCCTTTAAACAGATTTGATGGACTAAGGAACTCCAAATATATGGAAAATGCATGTTTTAAGAAACTGTACAATATTATTAGCAGTAAAATTTTTAATTGGTTTTAGAAAATAATGCCTAGATAAAGGGTCCAACTCTATTATAATACCTACATTTCTAGACGTAAACCGGGGATATGGACCGAGAAAATCTAAATACAATTCATGAAAAATATGTGGTGACATAACTGTTTAACCCATTGGTGGATCTAATATTTAGATTAAAGCTTTGGTTGATTTACACACTTTACACACACATGAAAGAACATAATCAGAAACCTGTTTGGACATATTTGCCAAAAGAAGGTTTTCTATCTACGTATCGTTTTTCCAATATCCCCATGGGCACACACGGTGTGGACATGAGCTCTCTTAATTAAGTCATTACTTAAGGAAGTGGCAACACATAGTTTCCAAGGTAAATGCTTCCGAACTTTATCACCTGTGGCGTGTTCTAGTCGTTTATAAATAAAAATATCTACAATTTTTATGTCCGGTTAAAATTATTTTTGTCCTGTAAGAGATCACATTCGTTCCTTCCTTGGTTTAAGCTCCAGCCTCTTCTATTACGCCTAGCATAAGCATCGGGTCAACTTCATCAAATAACAATTTTTCAACAGCTGGAGATACAGCAAAATACCTCTGCTTGAAAGGTTTATTATTTAGCTACCAATGACGTCCTTCTAGATGCAAATGCAGAAATTGCTAGGTCGAGCATTTTCCTTTGTTCCCAACAATAAATGGGTATAATTCGTATTTTCGAGTTCGTTTTTATACAAGCTGGCAACATTTAAACTGATATCCACGAACAAGTCTTTTGCTAATTCGAAAATATATTTTAAAGTATAAGTTTTGAATAAGATTCGGTACTATCAAAAAATATTAATATTACCGAGGTAGTAACTAAGCCAACCGCAAAATGTTAGCTACCATTCGCCGTTAAAAAAATACCAAACTTATTGTATTTGTGTTTCATTACCTCAAAATTTTTTAGTCATAATTAGTTGCAAAAAGCAAGATACTAGCATCAATCATTTCTACTACATCCAGATTTACCATTGTTACTGTAGCAAAAGGTCTTAGGTCAAAACAATTTTTTTCGAAAATACTGCTAAACATTAAGTTCTTCTTAAAGCTTAAAAGTGATTGAAACAATTTATTTACAGCTTTACCCCAAAATTTCAAAATAGATATTTTTCCATATATACATAGAATAGTTTAATTAAATTCGTCATAAAATCGGATAGAATTATAGTAGATTTCTCACTCTGGGCTAGCTTAAAAGGTATTTTTATCACCATTCAGAATCTGTATTGATACCAATATTTTTTGATAGAGATATAAGAAGTTTTTTGTCGAAAAATAGATTATGAAAGTTCAGATAATTTCCAACAACTTTTATTACGATAAATTTTTAATGAGTCATCTTTTCTATCATCGAAAAAGAATGCAATTATGGAAGAATTTGTATGTCGTGTACGAAGCACTGCATCTCTAGATTTAACTTTTTCTCTAGCCACTTTTGATTTATCCATAATAACAAGCTTACCATGAACATCTCTAAAATTTATATCTTCGAATAAAGCTGTTGCGAAACATGAAGCGACTCTTCCGAAACACCGAATCCAACACACATCATAGCAAAATTTAAGGCATCGTATCTTTGAGTATATTGACCTCGTCTTATTTGAACAGTTGCTTCTGGAACTTTTGTTGTTGCTTCATCTTCAACCATGTGTAATTCAGGTGGTTCGTATATTGGATCACCATCAAGGCCGCTTCATAGTCAAAATACCATTTCATCAAAACCCCAATACTTTAGTCGACTCACACGTAATTGATTTAAGTCGATTTCTCGCTCTAGGACGACGTCTTCAAAAGAATCCGAAATTGAAGGCTACATACATTGAATTTATGGATGAGTATGAGTCAATGGGACACATGACAAAATTGGAAATAGAATCCATAATTACCCCCCAAACAACTACATCCCACATCATTGCGTATTAAGGCCCGAAAGTTCAACCACTAAGCTCAGAGTAGTATTTGATGGGTCGGCTAAAACTTCATCAGGATACTCTTTGAATGATCTGATGTTCACCGGACCGACACTACAAGCAGAGCTATTCTCCATACTCCTAAGGTTTCGAATGCCAAGGTTCGTGTTTACCACTGACGTTAAAAAGATGTATAGACAGGTATTACTTGCTCCAGAAGATTGTCAATTTCAGCTAATAACCTGGAGAAAGGATTATACGATGCCCATTGCATACCACCAACTCAACACAGTTACATATGGCACTAGGGCTGCTCCATACTTAGCAACAAAATGTCTGGAGCAATTGGCTAAAAAAGTGACTTACGTTATCCCCTTGCCTCCCAATTTCTTAAAGAAAATTTCAACGTGGCTTGGGTGGCTTAAATAGCTTAATAACAGCAACACAATTACAATAGCAACTCGCAGAGATCATGAAGCAAGGCGGATTTACGTTACGAAAATGGTGCGCAAACCACCCACAATTACTCCGCAATATTTCACAAGGGGACTTGGAGGTAACTTTAGATTTTGAGAGCATAGAAGCTAACACCATCAAAACATTAGGACTTGTTTGGCTGCCGAAAGCCGACAAACTGGGTATCAAGGTCAATTCTCATAACGTTAAGAGGTTATCAAAGCGAACGGTAACGTCAGACGTGGATAGATTATTCGACCCATTGGGGACTTTATCTCTGATTATAGTAACGGCGAAAATGTTTATTCAGGAATTGTGGGAGTTAAAGCTAGACTGGGATCAATATTTGCCTGAATCACTGTATACTAAATGGATCACATTTTGCACAGATTTGAATGCATTAAAAACTCTTGAAATATTAAGACACATTTTCAAAGAAAGATTTCCAGAATCCCAATAACTACACATTTTTACAGACGCATCCGAAAAGGCTTAAGGAGCTGCGGCATATATTCAATCAGTCTTTAGAGATGGCACCATCATGGTTCACTTACTCTGTGCTAAATCCCGCATAGCTCCACTTCGTTAGTTAGTTAGGAGTGTCAGCCTCTCGAGACGAAGCTCACTTGAGCACAAACGAATGGCCCGTTGTGATACCACAAAGAAGGCGGCATGACTCCCTTTACCCAGCCGAGAACCATGAGGATTTACGGATGAACTTCGCTATGTCCCTTATAGAGTGAGATGATAGCTCCTTAAGAGTTCCAAAGAAAGGAGAGTCCAGAATTCTTAGTCTTCTTCGAGCCAGGGATGGGCAGTGGCACAGGAGGTGCAGTACGGTTTCTTCCTCATCCTCCGAGCCACAGCTGAGGCAGAAATCATTAAAAGGCAGACCAAGTCTTTCAGCATGCCCGCCGATTAGACAGTGTCCAGTAAGTACCGAAACCGTAATACTTATGGATTTTCTGTCCAGTCTGAGCAGTTGCATGGTCCGCTTGAGGTCCAGTGTAGTCAACAGTTGTCTGGAGACACAACAGGAACTTTCATCTACCCATAATTTTCGAGCCAAATTTAGGTAGTGGTTCTTTATGGCAATTTTCACCGTTGCCAAAGGAATTCCAACGTCTGGTAGCGGGGAGACATTAGGAAGCAATGTGATCCGTTTAGCAAGATCATCGGCCTCACAGTTACCCTGGATATCCCTGTGGCCAGGGACCCAAAACAGGTCAATCTGTGATCGCTCCGATAAAGTGTTCAGTAATGAGCGACAACTCAGGACTAGCTTAGATGTACTATATGCACCAGCAAGCGCCCTGATTGCCGCCTAACTGTCCGAAAATATCCGAATGGCAAGACCAGAAAGATCTTCCCTGAGCGCTATTTCGGATGTTTTCAGAATGGCCATTACCTCGGCTTGAAAGTCACTGCAGTAGTCAGGGAGTCTAAGGGAGAGTCCTAGGCTAAGATTATTGGAGAAGATGCCGCAACCGACTCTGTCGTGCCATCGGTGTAGATGTCAACAGTACCACCCACAACCACTTCGTTACGGACCCATGTCTCCCTGTTCGGAATATAGATCTGAAACCCGTGGTCCAGAGCGGGAGTAGAAGAGATGTAGTCCACCATTGATGGCAGTGGCACATCCCGATCGATAATCTTAGAGTGCCCTATGTCCAGCCTGAGCCAGCGTGAGAGGGCATTAAGTCTGGCTGCACAGCATTTAGCCTGTTGCAATACCAGAAGTTTGGTGGGTAACCAGTGGAGAAGAGCATACAGAGCCTTTGTCGAAGTAGTTTGAAGAGCGGCTATTCTCCTGACTTTATCAAGAGGCTTTTGGTTGACCAATTTCACAAGAGCGGGCTACCAAAACACAGCACCATAGAGAATATTTGGCTTTATAACTGCCTTATAGAGCCAGGAGATGATCCGAGGCTGAAGGCCCCATCTTGGTCCTAGAGCTCTCTGACAGAGATAGACCGCACAGGTTGCCTTCCGAACTCTTTCGGCAATGTTTGCCTTCCATTGAAGTTTGAGGTCAAGTATCACCCCAAGGTATTTCACGCTTTTACTTACACTGAGCACAATGCCATTCAGCCTAGGTGTAGTAAAAGTCGGGATCTTGTGTCTCCGTGTGAAGAGCATAACCTCCGTTTTTCCGGGGTTAACAGCAAGATCAAAATCGCAGCACCGTTGAGACAGAAGATTGAGCGAATAGTTCACCCGTTCTGTAAGTGTTTTCAGGTACTTCCCAGAGACTGCAATAGCAATGTCATCAGCATAAGCTATCACCCTATTACCCGTTTGGTCCAGTCGCCGTAGCAGCGTGTTGACTGCCAGATTCCAGACGAGAGGAGACAATACGCCACCTTGTGGAGTGCCTCTTTTCACTACCCTTTCAACGTCATCATTTCCCAAAGTGGACGTGATGATATGTGTTTTCAGTAGTTGCGCAATGAATCTTACCAGATTTGCATCAAGATCGAGATCCAAGAGGGCCTTTATAACGGCATAAGGGCAGACGTTATTGAAAGCTCCTTCTATGTCAAGAAACACTGCAAGCGTAAATTCCTTATTTGAAAGGGACTTTTCAACATCGGATAATAACACGTGCAGCGCTTTTTCCACAGATTTTCCTTTCGTGTCGGCATGCTGCGAGCTAGAATTAAGCGCGGGATTTATGGAGTTCCTGATCTGAAGATCAAGAATCCTTTCCAGCGTTTTAAATAAGAAGGAGGACTTATGGGCCTAAAGTCCTCGGGTTTAGTAGGAGATGTCTTTCCCGCTTTAGGGATGAAAACAACTCGGGCTACACGCCCACCTATGGGCATGTAAGTATTTTCCAGGCAAGCATTGTAGATTTGCAATAGCCATGGTTTTTTGAGGTCTATGCCATGTTGCAAGTCCGCTGGAATGATATTGTCACTTCCAGGAGACTTAAAGGCATCAAACGACATGATGGCCTACTCTATGTGAGCATTGGTCACCCGGAAAGTGGGTGGACAAACCGACGCGGAATTCACAGTCCCCATCGCTTCGTCAATCCCTTCACTACCAGGGAAGTGAGTATCAAGCAGCGTCTCCAAGGTATCAATTACAGAGTCCGTCCATTGGCCGTCCGGCTTCTGAATACTCTCAATAAATCTCGGGGACGTGCTAAGAATCCTGCGTAGCCTGCTGGTTTCGGATGAGCTTTCTATCTTGCCACAGAAAGTTTTCCACGAGGCTCTTTGGGATCTTCATATGGCATACTTAAACTCCCTTTGTTTATCCTTATAGGGCAGCCAGTTTCCACTATTTTTGGCCCTATTAAAGAGTGTTCCACATTCCTTACGTAACTCTACAATCCCCGTATTCCACCAAGGGGGTTTCGGTTTACCCCTGCGCTTCGGCGGATTGCAGGCCGCTTTCGCCGCAGAGCATATCTGCAAGGTCAAGTATTCAACCGCCCGGTCAATATCGCAGTGGTCATTTATCTTGAAGGGAGCAGGCCTTAGGCCAAGCTCTAAAATGGACCGATATTTATTCCAGTCCGTTTGTTTCCTATTTATGTAGGAGTGAGACATTCCGTAACCTACTGATTCCAGATCTAAGCTATAAGATAAATACCTATGGTCAGAAAAGGAGCACTCTTGAGAGACACTCCAATTTCTGACAATATCAAAAGCCACCACCTGTCAGGGTAAGATCGAGAACCTCCCTTCTACTCGAAGTGACGAAGGTAGGTTCGCTTTCCCTATTGACTATACTTAAGTAATAAAATAATATAAAATCATTGACATCCGTGCTGCCCCACATATGGTGTTGAGCGTTAGCATCGGCCCCAATGATCACCGGCGTTTGACGGTTGTTAGCCTCTGCAACCAGAAGCTTAAGCAGGTCATGTGGTGGTGAATTACCATGATCATGGGCCATATAACTGGAGACCACCCAGACATCCTTCCAGCTCGTCTCCACTGCTATGGCAACGCTGTCTCTCTCACTGAATCTGCGAAAAAAGAAAGCGTTAATATTATACTTAATCATAATGCAGGCCCTGGGATTACCTTTACCTGTGACGTAGACAGTTTTGTAGCCGTCCATAGATAGTCCGGAAACCCGATCATTAATAACCCATGGTTCCTGGACCAGAACAATATCCTCTCCTTTCTATGACAGGTGGAGGAGTAGGGCCGCAGAAGCAGCGATGGAATGATGAAGGTTAACTTGCACAACCCTCATCATCATTATTTTTGGCCGTAAGGATAGCGTCGGAATCGCCCTCGCTAGACAGGAGTTATTCCTCGCTTTTTTCCAGGTATTCGGATCCGAGACTCATTTGCCGGAAAAAGCCACCAGCCAACTCGGATGAAGAGATGACACTTCTTGTGTCATCCGACATATCTGAACCGCACATGGAGGCCGGAGCCGTTTGTATAGGTTCGGTTTGTCTGGCGGCAACCTCTGGTACCAGAGGTTCCGTGGGAGGTTTAGAATTTTTCTCTGTATTATCCCCCTTATAGATCCTGAGAGAGATCGAGTCGAAAGCGTAGTCGATCTCCCCCTTACAGGCGTTAAGTGGGGCGAGGGACTCGTCGTTAATGACAATGATAGCGTCATGGAAGTGGCCCTTTGGCTCGCTTACTTTAGCGACCTTCCAGTCGGCCGTGGGCAGCTCTTTATTGCTGAGTTCATCCGGAGTGGAGGGATCTGCCGGTATTCGGGCGAAGGATCTTGGACGGTTCGGAATCTGATCTTTGGATACAGCTAAGAGCTTAGCACCCGACCAGATTTCACCTAGGCTGTCAATTGCCTGTTTGTACAGGTCCGCTGAGCGTTGATCAGCACAAGCGATCAATTTAACATGCCCCTGATACCAGCCCGCATCACGGCATGAGGGTTCTTATAGACACTGCGAAGAGCCGCTTGGACTAACCTCCAATTATCTGCAGATATAGTCCCGTCACTTTTACCAGTGTCTATTATAGCCAAAAGGAGGCTATCCTTAACTATCTCGCTAAGGGGACGTGAGGACACCGGTTTAGATGTTGAAGTTTTTGGCCGTTTAGGCAGTTGAGGGACTGTCGTAGCGGTTTCCTTAGCCGACCTTTGTCGTTTCTGAGGTGCAGAGTTAGGTGGAGGGCGAGACTCCAAGTTCTGTTTGGCCCATTTAAGTTTAGTCTGGTCCTTTTCAGACAAAGTGTTCGAATCTTGCCTACCAAGCTTTTGCAGGATCTGGTAGGCAGATCTTCTGGTCCTGTACGCCCGCGCCGACGCGTTGATGTGTGCACGAGAAGAGGAGGACGTGCTAGGGCCCAGACTACCAGTTGTTTGTGCTGGCTTAACCAATGCCCTTACATCAGTAGTTGGACCAATATGCGGGGGAGCCCCTCTTTCACTCTGTTTTGTAGCAGGGGTGATTGAGGTGCTCGAAGAGGTCATTACGCAACCCTTGGGGATTGCGGTGCGGGATGTTGAGGCAGACAACAGAGTCGCTGCACCCAGCTGTGGTCTGAAGGTAGAGGTCACAGACGAAGGTTGTTTCTGGATTGCCGGCTTTTGCCGTATCAATACAGCCAGCTCCCTTTTAGGGTTGGCCTTTGTGGTCTTTTTTGTATTTGTGGTTTTGTCCATGCGAAATGGGTCCCCACTCATAGTCGCTATCTCCACCCGTATGTGTAGTCAACTCAAAGGTCCCATGGTTATCAATGCAAGCAGGGAGGCCATGCGAGGGTTGGCACCAGCCTTCATGGGGACAGGTGCTCAGAGCCAGACCGTTGCTAATTGGGAGTAAACTCAACCAAACCTACACCATCAACTTAACGGTGACGGGTATCGAACGTACTATGAAGCCTGCCAGGGTTTTAACGGGACGGAGATAGTTATGGCCTTAAACTGGAGCCGTTCCCACAGGGTTTCACCCCGGTGCTACTAGGTCCAGAAGCCATAACTACCAGCACAAGTCAAACAAAAACATGCCGAAAAAATCGGAAGTAAAGTCCTTGGACAGAAAAAGGTCATGCCAGGGGGGGGGGGGGGTATAGATCATTTAGCGTTACCCAGGATACACTACGTGGAAGCACATCCCAGAGCTCCACTTAAACGGCAAACAATACCACGGTTGGAACTATGTGCAGCTACACTTGGAGCACAACTAGCCACAAAAATAAGTTCTGATCTTCGGTTTAGGAGCCCTGTATGGTTTTGGACCGATTCAGAAATTGTACTTTCATGGATTAATTCATCATCAGCGTCATTCAACACATTTGTGGCAAATCGAATTTCAACAATCCAAGAAGAAACCCTGGCAGAACAGTGGCGTCAGGTAAGCTCCAAGTGCAATCTAACAGATATATTGTCTCGTGGAATGTCCCCAACGGCTCTTAAGGAATGCACTCTTTGGTATTATGGTGCAACATTTCCCAATTGCGTAGAGAAGGTGTGGCAACCTAAGTTCAGTCTAACTTCTAACATTCAAAAAAATCTCGAAAGAAAGGCAAAGCTGCTTGAATCACGAGCAATGACCACAACTGAACCTGCCTTTGTTTACAAAATCAATCACTAAAATTCATTCCACCGTTTACAGCGCGTTGTTAGTTACGTTCTGCGTTTTATTACTCACACCAGGTATCGAAAACAGATGCTACAATCTTCAAAATCATTAACGACAACGGAACTCAAGCGAGCATTGATTCTCATTACTTCACAAAAGCAACTTTCAGAATTTAAGGAAGAAATAACCCAACTGAGAAAATACAAAAAATTACAAGGACAAGCACCATCCAAAGTCTAACACCTTTTTTGGACGAAAACGGGATAATTCGCGTAGGCGGTCGGCTGTACGCTTCTTCATTAGCATACAAGCACTGTGGCTCGCATACATTGTTAGGAATTATTCGACAACGGTTCTGGCCAGTTAAAGGAAAAATTATGGCAAGATATGAAGTAGAGCCAAGCCAGAGCTATTCCACCAAATAATGGGAGACCTACCTTCAACACGTGTCGCAGCCCGAGCGTTTATTAATACTGGAGTCGACTATTGTGGCCCCATTACAGTCCATTATAAATTTCGGGGAAAACGACCGCACAAAGCCTACGTTGCTGTATTTTGCTGCTTTGCTACAAAGGCAGTACAGTTAGAACTGGTGAGCGATCTCACAACTGAAGCATTTATGGGTGCGCTCAAACATTTTATTTCACGGCGTGGACATTGCCAAAGTTTATACTGCGACAATGCAACAAACTTTGTTGGAGCAAAAAATAGATTACCTGAACTTTTCACAATTATACATTAATCAGAAGCACAAAAAGCTATTACGAATGTTTGCAGTTAAAAGGGTATGCAATTTAATTTTATTTCACAAAGAGCGCCGCACTTTGGTGGCCTATGGGAGGCAGCTGTGAATTCAGCAAATTATCTTTTGGTAAGGACATTAGGGAACGCATCGTTAAACTACGAAGAACTCGAAAGCATGGTGTTTGAAATTGAAGCAATACTGAATTCCAGACCTGTTTCACCTATGTGTAATGATGCAAACGACATAGGCGCGTTGACTCCAGGACATTTTTTGATAGGCTTGCCACTAACAGCCCAAATTGATGCCAAGCGAAGCCAACAAACCTTAAATTGGAAACGCGATGGAAATTAGTTTCTCACCTCAAGCATGAGTTCTGGAAGAGATGGTCGCGAGACTACCTAAATGAACTGCAATTCCGACACAAATTGCGAGATCAATCAAAAAATTTAAAACCAGGGGCAATGGTCATTATAAAAAAAGATAACGTTCCAGTCATGAAATGGCATTTGATGCGCGTAGTAAAAACATATAAAGGAAACGACGAGGTTGTAAGAGTAGCAGATGTTCAGACAACTTCCGGCATCCTTAAAAGAGCAATTCAATATATAGCACCAATCACTAAGTTTAACGACGAAACCAAAGCAGAGTAAAACAACCATATCAACAAAACACAGAATTTGAAGACAATCGTGAACTGTTAACAGAAAAACAATCACCAAAACCTTCATGCGATGGAAGGCCACTCACCAAGAAATGGCGGACTGTGACAAGCTCAATCTTGACTGCACTACTCACAGTCTTGCTATTACTACCGCTCGTAACCACAGACAAAATTGAAATAACAATATTCGAACCCAATATTGGCTTATACTTTGAAGGTATTGGCAACACACGAGTATCTCGGTCAGAATGGAACATCATTTCCTGCTATAACTTAAACGCATATTGGCAATAAATAGCTAGCTTTACGAAGAAAAAACGGCATTGCAGCACGTATGCAACCTTCTCATTCAAAAGACGATTAGTTAAAGCATTATCCAAGCAGCTGACTTGGACCTAGCAGGTCTAAAGGAAACAATCTCTTGCTGAAGAAAAGATTTAAACGAGGCGCTCTTAACGTTGTTGGCAACATTGCTAACTCTCTGTTTGACATTCTAGATTCGAGTTACGCTGAACAAATGTCAAACACCATCAACGCAGTTAACGACAATGAAAACCATCTTAAACAACTCCTCATGAATCAAACATCAATTGTTGACGCAACACTAAACATAATCAAAAAAGATGAAGAGAACATAAAACAAAGGTTCACCAGCTTAGGTGATCAGCTAACATAAATTACATCCAGATTACATGAAAATGAAAAGAAACAGTATTAAGCAAGACTGGTGCGAATCTTTATGTTACGATCTGTCCGACTTTCCTTAACATCAGCAATATTACACCGAATTCAATAAAAATTTATAGCAGCATTGACGGATTCGCACCATGGAAAAATCAGCTCAATGCTCTTGTCATCGTCTCAACTTCAAGCCGAGCTAGTGCAAGTAAGAAATCATCTAGAATTACCAGTCAGCAAGGATAACATTCTACAACTATACAAAATTATGAATGTAAAGGGAGGTGTAACCAAAGACCACGTCATCTTTCACATTTCTTTTCCATTATCTGATCCTGAAACATTTGAGCAACCACACCCAATTCCAGTTTCAATCAATTGTACAATATTTGATATAAAACCATGCGGCGACTTCTTAGCCATAAATGCTCACAAAGATCAGTATTTTATCTTAACAGAAGGGCAGTTTGGCACATGTGCAACTATTAGAGAGGATGAATTTCTATGCCAAGACATGCAATCAAAATTCAATTCAAATGCTGAAAAATGTTTATGCGAGCTTTCACTTCTCAACCATAACATTAAGAATGGTTGTAACATTGTGTTCTTGCTGACAACACGTAGCTTACACAGTTGGAATACAGCAATCAATGGCTATACACTATGCAGCAACCTTCCCGGATAAGTACTGTGTGTGGGCAGGAAAAATCACAGCTAATCTTAAAAGTATCTGGCATCCTAAAAATACCACTTAAGTTCAACTCAATCACCATCAAGACTCATTAAACTGTCTCCACATCTCTTCAGACATCTTACACGGTAATGAGCAGCATAAGTGACATCATTTTTCGAATGAAGTTAAATTTGAACGTATTCACAATAAGGTCTATGCTGACCAAATTAAAAACATCTCCGAAACACAGAGCAAATTACACCAGAAGGTATCTGCGAAATTTCCATCATAAATCAAACATATAAAATATCACCACGGGACCATTGCCTACGTTGCCCTCGTTCTCGCACTCATAATCAGCATGAGGATTGTCTGGAAAAAGGCACGCGGTAACGGAATGAAACCAAATCAACAAGCCCCACGTCCAGCACCACATCTACACCATTCAACTCCAGAATTTGAAGTATTAGTATTTTAAACTTATTTTTCTACGATATATAAATGAGAACAATGTAAAACTGTCGCATTTGTAATTTTGTTGAGCATGGCTCAACGGCAGGGTGTATGTTCAAACTCTCACAATGAATTTCTTTCATATGTACATAAATGCGTTTATATAAATCTACCAATATATTTATACCAACATACATATGCCTGCACAATGATTTCATGAATTTTGTTTATTTATGCATTCTTTGCTATTTTTAATTTTTAATTCAAATTACTCGAATTTCTGTTATTTACCTTAATTTAACAACAACCTTGAAATTCTGTTTCTAATTCATTGTGATTTTGCTTACATTGTTTTGCATTGTCTGGGGTATCATGTTTCCTCTGGGAACTTCCGCTGGCAGAAGTAAAATTATATTATAAAAAACATTTATGTGCAAATGTATTATTAATAAATAAAATAAAAGCAATTTAATGCAAATCAGCAATAAATTAATATTTAAGACATCAATTAAATTTAAATAAAGCAGAACCAATTTATCTAACAAGCAAACCATTTGTATTATTCCACCAAGATAACCAAGTTCAAATGCTTGCGTTATTACTAACCTACACGATAACCAAGTTTAAGTGCTTGCGTTATCAAGTATAATTGTCCCGGTGATTCCGCCCGGACAAAACAATCATCGACCAGCAAACTAGCTAAGCCCATAAAATATTTTTCTTTACATACATACAAATACTTAACAATAATTGTTAAATACCCGTCGCAGCAAAAAAAGTGACAACGGTTTTTAAAGAAACGTCAATTAGGAAAAAAGAAAAAAAAAATAACTAGAAGGAGGTATTGAGGTCAATAATTCAGATTTCAATTAATTTTTTACTACATACTTTAGCGCTGAGTTTAGCTTACGTGATTGTCGTATTCGTGGGAAGGCCTTTATATTACTGTTTAGCCGTTTATAACAACAAAAATTAAAAAATAATTTTTTAAGAAATCTAGCTTTTATCGTCTTAGTATTTTGAGTGGAAATTTTAAAAGTAAAGTTAGCATCACTGAAAACATCTATTATCATAAGGTTTTACATATCAACTAGAGCGTGTTCTAAATAAAAAAACTGACACATGTTATAACACATACGAAAGTGACTTATATTATGTTTCATGAGGTTTACACTGTGTGTGTTGATTTCCATATGGAAAATCTGACATTCCATATGACTTGTACACATTATGTAAACACACCTTTAAGGTGTCTTTAGACGAAACGTTTTTTACATATGACTTGTCAGTTTAAAAATCCACAAGTAATTCCTTATGTATGTCAAAGAAGTCATTTTTACATATGGTTTTAAGTTTCACGTTTAAATGTACATGCATAACCTACAAAGAAAATCATTGTTTGCAACAGTTGTTTGGTGAGCAGGTCAGTAATGCTAATAGAGATGTCAACTCTTTTCTGCTTCCAACGATTTAAGTGCTTTTTGCGCTTTTTGGTAATTAAAAACGGTGTAAGTCAAGAAAGAAAAAGTTGCACCACTAGAAGTCATATGCTTTGTCATATAAAAATCGAACACGCTCTAAATGAAAATTTGTCATATGACTTTTATATATGTATTTAACATAAGAAATGTGTTAAACCGTTTATACGATACATATGTATTTTGTTATGGAAAATCTGACAAGTCATATGTAAAAAACATTTCGTCTAAAGGCACCTTTACTAGGCAAACTAAGATCATTTAAATCACTTGATAAACCAAAAACAACAATATCTTGATGAGGCATGTTAGTCAATCTAGACTTAAAACTTGTTGATGGTGTTGCTTCCATTTCAAAGACACCGCAGTTAATGTTGATGGTTCTTGATTATCCATAATAGCTTTGATATTATCACTGCACTCTTTGATTGTGTCACACTAAATTTAAAAATAAAAAAATATTGGTATTGTGATAACCGAGTTTTTATTCAAGTATTTTGGGAAACTGCGTGCGCATTGCACGATGATCGATTAAGAAACATGTGCCATTGACGACTTATTCTACAGGTATCAATACACATTCTGAAAGGTGGTAAATATTGAGCAAAATTTCTCAGAATCACCTAGAGATTACGTTTTTGCTATACGCTTCATAAAAAAAAATCGTTCCATTCAATTTGGCCCGCCCTTATATATATATATTTAATGAACTGTTTTTAAAAATTAGTATAAAAAAACACACAACAACAGTTCTATAACTAATCTATACTTTTACGTTTTACCTGGCAATACCTATTATCATTTATCACTTAGTTTATTTAAAGACCAATTTTCAATTAACCCAAAAACCGGATGTGGTTTTCTACTTTTTAGTAAAAATATATGTTTTTGGTTACAGCAAAATACTTAAACAAGCAATGTAATAAAAAATTATAAATAAATATGTTTTATTTATTCTGGTAATAGATAAAATGAAAAATATTAGAATAACGAGGTCTATGTCGATCTGTTTAAGTTTTATATACTTCACCATTCAAATAATTTTTTTTTTATTTTATGGAACAAATTAAGTTTAGTTTTCTTTATCTTTTTTTAGTGCTTCTTCATACTGCTTAAAAAAAAACTTGATAAGGTATAAAATGGTAAGGAATAATTGATTGGACTTATATCAGTCTGGGGTCTGAGCCGTTTGAGATTCTGACGATATTAATGTTGGGTCGCTTTTGGTTGAAATTGCTTGTTTTTACGACCAAAATATGTTTAAAAATTATTCAATTTTGTTTAGTTAGCTTTAAACACGTTAGGACTTCCACATCCGTAACAAAATCTTTTTTGTCACCTTCACAATCTTGAAATTAGTGCCCAGTTCTTGAACAATTCCAACATATAAAATCTTTTATTTTATTAATAAAATACTTTCATTATCGGAAATTTTTCGTGTTAAAAATGTTTTATTTGAACAACATCTATTCCATTCTTTGTCTTAGATTTCATTCTTTCTCACGAACTCCATTAATTGTGACACTCTATTTATTCTAAAATGTAAAAGGGTTTTGCGCACCTCGGGACGTAAATTTCGTTTTAAGATTTCCACTAATTCTTCTTCAAGTATCTGCATCTGAAGACGATCTAAAATATGTGAAGTAGAATCATAGTAATCATAAAATTTTTACCCAATCTTTTGTCTTCTATATCCA
Organism: Cistogaster globosa; assembly: GCA_937654795.1. NCBI lineage: Eukaryota > Metazoa > Arthropoda > Insecta > Diptera > Tachinidae > Cistogaster > Cistogaster globosa. The sequence continues at coordinate 86,200,995 of OW569403.1, forward strand.
ACTTGTTCCCGTAAATCAAAATCCGTTTTTCAGATCTTAAAAAGGTTATGAATTCTCTATACAGCAATTTCCGATTGAAATTTTAAGTTGTGCGATAAAAACGCCAAAACCAATCAATTGCTTTTCCAGTATATAAAATGGTTACATGATGGCACAATATTTGAAAATCTCCGCTTAAGCTTTGAACAGTTGAAGCGTAAGTCCGTTGGACAAAATTGTCTACAGACTTGCTCTTGTCCGCTAAACATTAAATGCCAACTAGCTATTATACTTGAAATTTTTTTCTGCTGGTAAGCCCAAAGATTGATTAATTCTATTTTGATTAAAATTTTATACATTTCTATTTAGGAAATTTCTATTGACATTGGCACTTACATAACGATTTCCAGTGCATTTCATTTGCGAATCAAATTAATTGCTGCCAACTAAAATCGATATTTATCGTATTAGACCTAGAGGATTGTGAGAAAGGTGATGGCGAATTCCGTTCTGTGGCCTTTTATTCGATTTCGGAACCTTGAGGATTGCTCCCTTACTTTCTGCTGTTATGTCCTGTTTTGGAGTAACGGCTGTTTCGTTGTCTCCATCTGCTAATATATTCCGCAAATTGGACAACCTAATATCTCTTTTAAAACATTAATGATACACACCTTGTGAAGAACATGGTCATAAGGAGTTGAGAGGGCCACATCAACTAATTCGTAATCTTTTTACAACTTTTAGACTGAGGTAAATTATGATTCTCAATTTGAGTGGCAATATACTCATTACTGTGGAATGACATTATTAAAACTTCTGCTGGGTTGATATGATTGTGTGTAAGGCAAAACAAAAAAAAAAAAAAAAAAAAATTATTGACATAAAAAACTATAGGAAAATCTTGGTATTTTTGGGTTTACTCAACATATTAAATTGACATTAAAAGCGACCAAATAAATGGTGGGTAGAAAGGATCGATTAACCCTAAACCGTAATTTCTAAGCTATTTATCTAAAAACAAAAAAACAAAACAAAAACAAATTCTTTTCAATACATTAAATGATATTTTATATCATAAAACAAGAAGGAATGAATGGTCTAAAACAAAATACTATATTGTAACAGAATAACATTACTTTTTAAAACAATAATTCCTCATAAGTCTAAAAAATATTATATTCTTGATTAAAAATAGCCAAAAACTAATATTTATCTGACCTTTGATATTTGAGTATGAGAAAAGAAAGAAACTTAATTTCTTTTAGGGGCCCTACGCTGGACGCCATTTAATTGTTGAAGAGTCTTCCTTGCAAGTCATGTAATTTGCCAAAATTTAACGAGTATGATAACTTTTCACAATGAAACCTAAGCTTAATATTAAGTTAACGTTCACTTCTGAAAAAGATTTACGCGTATTGGCAAGACTAGCTAGTTCGGGATATGTGGGCTTGAACTCGTATCTTGTTTCTAGAAAAACCTAACAATTAAAAAAAAAATAACGTGGGGCTTACTCTGCAACTTAAATAAACAGAAAAAAATCCTACCAACTTAACTACAATAGTCTCTACGGATAAGGACAACCTATCATGTTATTGCTTTCTCGCCTCTTTGGTTTTTCCAATGGCTATGTGCTTGAGGCTGATTAAAAGTTTGAAGCGAAGAAAAAACGTGTTTTTTATTTTGAAAAAGCAGACTGAAGGAGGCCCTTATGAAGAAAAGCTGCTGATGCCCAGTGAAGATCTGTTAATTGGAACAGCCGGTTTTGACCTTTGGAAACAACGAAATTTGAAATACTGACCAGCCTGAATACTCTAGCTCCAGAATTTTTTAAGTTAAAAACTATTGTAAATCAATTAAAATATTACGATAATGCCATTTTGTTCATCCGATTCCGGATGTAACAATTCGACTCCAGTTCTAAGATAAAAAACTTATATAAAACAAACAACTTCTCATTTTTCATCACTTTTTGTTTCTTTTGAGATCTTTCTAGTTACAAAGCCTGTCATCAAATCTCAGCTTAATAAGCTTTTTAAAACTAAGAGCTTAAAAGGGTATAAACACGTTGTTGGGTAAAGGCAAAAAGGAATATGGCAACAAAATATATATATATTTGTGATAAAGAAAAACACGATGAACTAACAATTTATAAATCGGGTTTTGTTTTCGATTATACAAAAGAACCTTTGCATGTGACTGCGAATTGATAACTAACTAAACTTGTTAGAATGTTTTTCTAAACTTACAGCTTATTTTGTGCTTACAATTGTTGAGATAATGAAAATAAAAGTTTTGTATTTGCTCTTTTCAATATACTACGCGAGACTGAGATACCGCTTAGATATAATTATTAATTACACATAAACATCCCGGCCCCCTTGCTATTATGCAACATTGTGAAACCGGAAGAAGGTTGAAACTATTGGTAAAACAAAATATATACAAAAGAAAAATCAGTTAAATTTTTAAAGTATATACAGCAGCACAAAGTATGAGGTTCACGTCATCGTTTCTAAAAAATTTAGGGTCAGCAAGACGAAGGTTGGTGTAGAAAGAAGCCACTCTCTCGTCAATCGCTTTCTCAGGCTGCTTGGGTGATGGATCATTAGGAACCCTCGCTGATACTATAATTTTCGGTCCGTCATCAAAACGGGGCCCGATCGTCACCAATTCGCTTTACTGAAAGTTTGTAGCATTCTACAAGAAACTCTGTAACAAAACTCGTCTCCTCGCAACGGTTAAGTATCCCTTAGACGTTGCCCCACTCTTTTCCAAGCTCTATCTTTGCAATTATTGTGGATAGCAGTGTTACGCTACGTAGACTGGAGGCGGTTGGGTCTTTCGAGGCGTCACTTTTTGGTTTATTGACTCGTGGATGCTCATGTCAATGTAGTGACGTATGGTGTATACCTCCATTAGCGACACCGATCGGTATTACTTCTTGACTACTTTGAACTTTTCTATTAAATTCATCCGTTTAAATTTGAGGCTTCTTCTAAGGGGATGATCCTTCTGATATATACGGTAGTCAAAAGACTTTGATGGATGTCGAGAGTTGCTTTGGTGTCGGCTACGGTCCTTTTTTTTCAAGTGGTGAGAGGCTTCTTCGGCTATGACGTGGCATTGTTATGGCTGTTAATAGATATTAGTTTTGTACGGAGTTGGGGAGAAAAACTAATTTTACGACGCCATTGGCAGTTCGTATTTCGGCAACTCTAACTCTTATATCTCGACCGTGGGTAACATTTTCTATACGGCCGGGATGTCACTGGTTTGGAGGTAAATTATCTTTTCTTATGATCACAACATCACCTATAGCGTAGTCACGCAGGGGATATTTCCATTTATTGCGCTTGTGGAGCTCTTTAAGGTACTCCTCCTTCCACCTTTGAGCAAAATAGTGATGCAGGATCTTTAATTTCTGCCAACGATTTACATGACTTAATGGATAATCTGACAGATCAGGTTTTGGGGGAGATAGCAATGGGTTGCCTATAAGGACATTTCCTGGTGTGAGTGCACATAATTCGGTAGGACTATCACTTATTAGGCTAAGTGGCCAAGAATTTAAACACGATTCGATTCTGGCTAACATAGTGAAAAATTCTTCGTTGGTAAAACTCTGACTATGAGAAACTCCTTTGAGACGCATCTTAATACTTTTCACACCGGTAAATATGACAAAAAGATCCTTGAATAACAACTGTAATAAGGCAGCAATATCGGGAACCTTTCATTGAAAATTAAAACAGGAGAGTTAGTTAAGTGACCGTTAACCCTCATAATGCCAGCGGTATCCAGAAATGGATTAAAAGTTAAAAGATTACTTTTTCAAGGTAGCTCTAAGCCTTGCGATAATAAGTCATATTTATGTTCGAAGTACAACTTTTGGCAAGAGATTATCATTCGCGACTTGGCGTGATCTAGTGCAGCTTTGGTTGTTGTTGTTTGTTTGTTGTCACCAGCTTATATCATAGCCTTGCGTTGCACCTATAATAGAAACACATAACAAGCAAGGCTTTTGGAAAATCTGAAATATTTGCAAGGAGTTCTGTACTGTGGATATGAATCACGTGAGCTGAAACAGAGGAAATTTTTAGAATTTTTAGGCCATTGACTTTGTGGCAGTCTAAGCCATGAAGGTCCATGGCACCACAATTTACTAGTTTTAAGCTGTGATACGGTAAGTTCAGGAGTAGCCAAATCAGCGGGGTTATAATTAGAATCAACATGAAGCCAAGATTGATTTCCAACCTTCTCGATTATGGAGGAGACTCGATTCTTCACGAAAGTTTTCCATCGGTTATGGGGTTTTTAGCCATGCCAAGACTATAGTCGAGTCGGTCCACAAAAACAGTTTATAGCTTCGAAGGTTGAGTTCGGACTGAATCCAATCTATCATGCTGGCTATTAATTCGGCGCCACAGATTTTTTTCTGGGTAATGAAACAAATTTAACGGGGGCGACTTTTGTCTTTGCGACAAATAGATGAGTCGAAACAGAACATAGATTCCCTGCTCGTAAATACAGAGTGGCGGCATATGCCTTTTCTGATGCGTCGCAGAATCCATGCAATTCGATAGAGAACATAGGATCGAAGTCAACAAATCGTGGTATTTTGATATTTTCTATGTTTACATAACCATCTATAAATCCGTGACAACAAGATAATGTTGACGGTTTAAGATCTTCATCCCAGTTTGTTTCATCCTTTCAGATTTGTTGCATGATCATTTTTGCAACATTTATTTTAGGGGCCAGCCAACCGGCGGGGTGAAACAGCTTGACGATCTGAGACAAAACAGATCTTTTTATGATTGAATTTCAATTGGGGTAATCCTTTAAGCGCAAATAGAAATATTCACTTTCAGCATTCCATTGTAAGCCTAAAGTCGTGGTGGTGCAAGAGTCTGACAGTTTCAGGAACGCTGCATCTAGTAAATGATCGGGTGTAAACCTTTTAGCCAGTGGATTCGATTCGACTTCGATTATGTCGTTCCTTGCTTTCAGAGCGGCTGAAATAGGCGCCAGCCACAACATTGTCTACAAATATATTATTAGAAGAAGGCTGCAATGGGGTACGTTGGTTCGCATGTATTAGCTTACTCAAGTACATATCGCCACATAGGTAGCACAATTTACACTAAATTTCCCGTGGGGTTTCTTCAGGTGAACTTCTGAAAATTATTCTTTGAAATGGGGAGTGTGAGGGATTGACTAGTATCTGGCGATAATTTTTTTTAATATCGGCATTAAAAACGTAACTGAATAGCCTCCAGCGCAAAACTAAAATGGTTAGATCTGACTGAAGAATAGGATCGGGTAAAGTAAGTGGTTAAGACTATTTCCGAGTGAGGAGGGGCTAGAGGCATGAAACACTACACGTTATTTCATGGTAGTGCTATCAGGTTTCAGAACCGCGTGATGGAGTAAATAATGACAGTTAGTGTTTGTTGATGGCGGAACTGTTTTCATTTGAATAAGAGATCAGTATTCGGTAATAACTATCATATTCAGATTTTAATTGGGGGTTCTTAAGCAACCTTAATTCATTTCTAATGAACTGAGATAAGGCAATGTGACGGCAAGAGCCAATATTTAAACCATAGTAGATTGTACACTGATTCGCAATACTTATTGCGTCAGAAAGACAAGATTTCTTGGGCACTTCTTCAAGCTCCCAGAATTTTTGCATTTGATTAGTGACGAAAAGTTCGTTATAGAAGGTTGAAACTAAAGACAAAACATTTTTCTTACCAACCCTGCCCGTCACGATTCATCCGAATACCGTCTGTTGCACCACTAAAGCTTGATGTTTGTTCCATCGTATACCATTTTTAATAAGTTTGGGATATATGTCACCTCCTAACAGAACGTCGATATCTAAGCGTTTGTTACCATTTGAGTCAGCCATGACCAAATCTGAGAAATCGCCATTTTTCAGTGTTGACAATGGGGAATAAGGAAGTTTTTTCGTTATTTTCTTAACAACGAAGGCATTCGCATAGGTTTCAAGCAAAATATCGATGGGTGATCCTATGCGGACATGGAAAAATTGAGTGGTAGTGGCGGCCAAAGCATCGTTTAAGCCACGAATCTTCATTTTTAAGCTTCGAGTATTGAGGGAAAGTTTGCTTTGAAGATTTTTTGAGATAACAGTCGCTTCCGGCGCAGAATAATTTATATTTTATACAGTTTATACAGTTAAAATAAAAATCGAAAAGAGCAGTTCCGAGTAAAATTGTGGGATTCGAAGTGGACTGTAGCTGAGTAGAATATGATTGCCTCATTTGGGCTGTAGCTTGAGCAGAGGTATAGGGGTTAGTATTTAAAGTTGATATTTGATGGGGGTTTAGTACGCGATAGTCATTCGGGTTCATATTCAAAGGCAAGGCTAAGGCGGGAGACATCGCTTGGGGGGTTGGGTATTGATTTGCATTAGGTACGTGTTCCGTTTGATGAAGCAAGGAATGGTGCTTTTGCTTACACGTATGGCAAATATGTTGGCTCCTACATTTCTTGAATTCGTGAGAAGTTCCAAGGGATTTTGAACACCGATTTTGCTTTTTACAATAGAAAACCTTTCTTCAACCGAAATAAAGGGCAAAATCTAAGGGGGTGATTTTCTGGACAAATAAAACATTTACCAGACTTGCTTTGATCAGCATTCGATCTATAACTTTTAATTTTCTTTTGATTCGCGGGATGAGATTTATGGAATTTTTTCAAGTTAAAGGACTTATTATTATTTGACGTATGGGCGTTAGCGAAAGTGGTACGAATATCAGCTACCGACTAAAGGTGCTGAAACCGCGAAGTTAAAAAAACGTCCATTCGCGTCCATGTTGGCAAATCTTTTCAAAGAGGCAAGTCGAGCAGATGTACACGAAAATGATGTCCCAACTCACAGTCGTTTATTGTACGTTGAATACTCCTAATATTGCTACCAGTTTCCATATAAATTGGGGTTATGTTAAAAAGGGTCTTTAGCTGAGCATTGACTAGTGTTGGAGTTGTTTTGTAAACAAGAAAAACACTTTGATTTCTTTATTTTATAATTTTATTTATTTATATAGCCTGCAGGGTCCCATAGGAATTTCAGGCTTTTATATATATTAATTTTATTTATTTATAACCTGCAGGGTCCCGTAGGAATTTCAGGTTATAAGTGTTTGTTCTTACTTCTAGTTTACAACTCAACTCTTTTAATAATTATTCATCACTATTTATACTAAATTCTTAACGCTAAGAATGCTGATTGCACAGAAACAGCATATTTAAAAATAAATAATTAAAATAATTAAATTGCTGACTTGCTAAAGAGTCATATTTCAATAATACATTAATTTTAAATTAACTTATAAACAAAGTTTAACTAAATAAAGTGCTGACTGCCAAAAAGATTTATATTACATTAGTACACATTTATTAATTATGATAAACTTATAACTAGAGTTTAAAAATACGAGGGTGCCTCTCAACACTAGTATTCTTTTATTTTTGTACCGATTAACTGATTATTCCATGCCATTTCGAAACCCTCGCTAGGTACCGGACAGGTCTTAAGTAACTCTCGGGATTCCCCCTGTGTCTTTTTAAGCAAATTACACATTTTTTCGACTGGAGATAATCTTTGGCAATTTCGATACAACGCAGTGAACATGTCACGAAACGTTGGCCATGACTCATTTTGAGGGAGTGAAGCTGAAGTTGAAACCTTCAGCTTTTTGGCAAAGAGCATCTAACAACTCATTGGACCTCGATAGATTTTAACGTGAGCGGCAAAAGTTGAATAAAAAAAAATTCATTAAACTTATATAAAATGTCATCACAACACGATCGAAATTGTGACCAGAAGCGGACAATTTCATTCTTTTGCACCTCTAGGGTGTGAACAGAATGAGTGTCAGCAGGTAGGCTAGCAAAATATGCTTGAAACTCTACTACACGGTCAGAAGCACGGATAAATGATTCTAATATAGACATAATACCAAAAAAATGGATATAACAAAGCAAATTTAAAATAAATAGTAAGACCGTCGAAAAAAAAAACAAATCAATGTTAAAAAAGGTACGCGTAATCAAAACACGATTGTTGAATTTCGATAGTTTGAAATTTTAAAATATTTGTATAAATTTTCGTTTATACCTTACTAACAATTACTGCATGAGGGAATAGGCTGCATACAGTTATTATACACTTCACTTGGGTTTAAATAATTTTACAAAAAAATTTTATTTGGTTAATTATAAGTATTTATATTTACTGTTGTCATACCTCTCGGTGAAGACCGTCGTCACGCGGCTTAAAAATGATGTTCTCACATCGAAAGCGCTCGCCATACGTACCAAATAAACAGCCGACGATCTTCACCGAAAGGTATGACAACAGTATAATATTTACTGGCGGAACAAATCCTATTAACTTAATATTTATATTTAGTTTATTTAATCAAAGCTGAAATTTAGTTTTGATTAAAATAATTTCTTTTAAATTTAATTAAATTTTAATTATTTATTTGTATTAAAATTTTATTTTGTTTTAAAGTTATTTTTTGTAATGTAATTAAATTCTAATTATTTATTTATATTAAAAATTTAATTTTAATTATTAATTTAATTAAATTTCAATCTTTTTTGTAATTATTTTAATGAGAAAAAAGCAAATAATATTTGTATTTGAAACAGTGTAACAAGCAAAAAAAAAAAAAAAATAAACCCGAAAAATAATTTAAAACAAGATACTTCTGAAGTTCTGCTAACAACTATAAGTTGTAGGTTTTTTATTTATGCGTTTGGTTGCATTTATTATATGTATGCTTGTGTTGGAACTTTGATCACTTCTTTTTTGTTCAAGTTTGCTCTTTTGCCGAACTCAAAATACAACATCTGAATAATGAAACTATAATAATGATCTTTACAACTTGTGGTTTGATCAGACTTTCAAACTTAAAACTTATATATACAGCGTTCTGTTACTAACTTTTCAATTTCGAAGTTGTTTGATCACTTGTGGTTTCTCGTTCATTTTGTATTTAACACTGTTGGAGGATTGCTCGCTCAAAGAAATTCTTGTATGAATTTAAAACTAACGCATTCAATAAGTATTTTGATTTTTATTAATTTTTTTATTTATTTTTTTTTTTTTTTAAATATGGTGTTGAACTACTTAGAAGAATTTGTTTCATTTTATGGGGGAAAGTTTTACTTTTATTAATAATAACTGTATGCTAATATGTACTTTGTCTTTGTAATTCTTAATATATTGAACTACACTTTTTTTTATTTATTTTGTAAATGTATGTTAAAACACATCACTTAATTTGATTTAAAGATGATTTCAAATGGAATAAAAAAGAGGATTCCTTGCGTGGTTATGATTTTTTGGGGTGATTTCTCCATGGGGATTGGAGTTTTTTCTTTCCACCAAAGAATATTTGCCAAACAAAAATTCGATATTCGAGCTCCGGCTCGATTGGCCAAAAAAAAAAAATGTTGGGTTCAGGTTGTGCAAAAAGGGATATGGCAAAAAAATATATATTTGTGAAAAAGAAAAACACGGGGAACTAACACTTTATACATTATACAAAATAACCTTTGCATATGTGTACGAGTTGATAACTAACTAAACTTGTTACAATGTTTTTCTAAGCTTACAGCTTATTTTGTGCTTACAGTTGTTGAAATAATGAAAATAAAAGTTTTGTATATGCTCTTTTCAATATACTACGCGAGACTAACATACGGCTTAGATATAATTATTAATTACACATAAACACACGTTTTGCCTTTACAGCATTACAATTATATAAAAATAATTAGTTGCCTAAGAGAAAGGGTAAGACAAATATGTAATAGACTTGTGTAGTTCATAAACGAACTAGTTCAAACTTTTAAGTACACCTAGTTCATTTTTGAACTATACTTTGTATTTGAACTACCGGACAAGATAACCTAGAATCCATGTCCTTCTTTCCTTGTTGACTATTGCCGACATGAAATTAGTGCTGCCGTGCATTTTATTAAACTTTCGTTTTGGCAATGCTACGGCTCTGTTGCCATCATATGCTGAAATGAACATTTGAACTAAAATATGTTTTGAACTGAAGAAAGCGTTTGAACTAAAAGTTGAAAGTACGAACAATACGTCAACAGAACATTCGAACTAAGAAAGATTTTGGACTAAAAAGAACGATCACTAATTTAAACTATATGGCACAAGTCTAATGTGTAAAATTAAAAAAACGAATATGTATACAAAATAAATAAAACCAGTATATTATAACAGATGGATTGTGTGGTCTCATTTTTGATAGAGAAAATTTATAAGGGATGCATTTAAAAATTTATTAAAACACGTTGAGGCACAATTATGTTATAATTATTTAATAAACAAAAAATATGATTTAAAAAAATAAGACAATCTTTACCTTTTTTTATATTTGAAATTACTCCTTTGCTCTTCTAGAATTTTGAAGGAGAGGAGAATTATTTGGCAGGCCGAAAGGAAGAAAACAATGCTTTTTTTGAAGCTTTCTCCAAAAAATTATTGATCTGAATATATTCTGATATTTTCGCATTTGTAAATAACTCTGGTATATCCTTGTTTTTCTTTAAAAGCGGATAATTTGTACGATGCAATTCATATTTTTTTGTATGCAAATAGAATATGTGATTCATCCTCTTCTACATTACAAGTATCACAACGGCCATCACCCGCCGCATTAATCCTAATGCGAGATAAGGAGTAACGGTTAAAAGTATGACCAGTCATAATTCTATTAATTTTCCTTATTTGAGTGCCATTTAATACAGGTTTATGAGTTTCGAACCACGGTTTCATAATTAACGATGGAAATATTTTCCCATATGAGATTCTTTTAATAAGTATTGAATTTCGATACCTTCTGTCCCATTCATCACGAATTCTTCTGACTATTTCTTTTATTGCATCTGCTAATGGAATTTCTATTTTTAGCTTCTCACCTTTGTTACAAGCTCTCTTTGCCGCTTCATCTGCAGTTTCGTTTTCAGTTATACCTCTGTGGGAGGGAATATAGTGGAAATTAACATTCTCCAATCTAATGCATTCATTAACCATTTCGGGGATCTTGACACATATCCCATTGCTATTAAGTTTTTTCATGTTAAAACAACCACTCTTGCTGTCCGTCATTATTGCTATTCCCTTATACCCTTGTGAAACTGCTATTTCAATCGCCTTAATCATAGCAATTAACTCCGCTGCCTTTGAAGATACCAAGAAAGGGAGTTTAAACATTTGAATAGTGTTCGAGCTCGGTTGATATATCGCAACTCCAACTTAACAATGCTTAATAGATGCATTTGTGTTAAACAACTCGAAATTGCTTGATGAAAGTCTGTTCTTATTCTCTAAAAACTTGTTTTGTCACTTCAGAGTTTGTATTTTGTTTATTTCTTTCCACATTTAAAGGACTGTAAAACGATTTATAAACCTTGATTTTGGGACAACTCCTTTCTATTATATGCTTCTTTTCGACATTATCTATAGTTTGGAGGTATTTTGAATATACTTTGTACAAACTGGTATTAATCGGCTTATCAAGATTAGATAAAAGTTCAGACAAGTGCATGCCGCTGTGAAATATGTTTATTAAATCTTTCACTGTCTTCAATTCAAAGCGAAGATCAGGTGGAAGCTCAGAAGCCATGTGACGAATCACATTAAAAGTCGTAGACTTAATTAGTCCTAAGGATTTTCTTGAGTGGAAGTTGAAGCAAACAGCAAACTTCTGCATAGCGGTCTTCGTCAAATTAGAAAAAGTAGACGCTGCCTCTAACTTAGCTCGAGTAAAATCTTTATGAAAATGGATAACTCTTCATGGGTCCACTCCATACCGGCATCCATTAAGAGTATGTAAAAAATTGCATGTCTGGGTAACTTTATCAACAGCATGCCTAACATGTAATAACATCGAGTTTTTGGCTGTTATGGTTCTTCCAAGATACACAATTTCTTTTTCTTGCTTCAAAGTTATATTATTAACAATAACACGCAGATTCGGAGTTCTGTTCCCAAAAGTAATTACTCTTGACTTCTGCAGATTAATCTTTAAATCTAAACAGTTGCACGCACAAGAAAACTCCTTGATCTTATGAATCAAATGCAGCTTTGCTTCGTCATAATTGTCACCAAAAGCTATTATAAAGAAATCATCAACGAACTGATATATAAGACTGTAATCATCTTCCAACAAATGCAAAGAAGTCGTATAAAGATTGAACAAGAGTGGACTAAGTCCACTTCCTTGAGCAAGACTTCGATTTATAGTATTTGCGCGATTATTAAGATTCTCTCTTTTAAAAAGGAAATGATCCATTCAATTTCATGTTTATTAAATTGCATTTTGATAAGTTTGACTTGCAGAATTTTTTTTTAAACCCTTTGATTTAAATAGAAGTAGATTTTATTTTTCGACATGTTCTTCCATAATTGGTTTCAGCATACCTTCGACACATTTATACAGCACGGACAAGAGACAAATTGGTCTAAAGTTGGTGATCTACATGGGGCCTCCCTTTTTGGAAATAGGTAAATCCGAATTTTTCTTCAAGAATCAGGAATAAGTCTATTGCTGATTGACATTGTGGATTGCGAAAAGTCATGGAACTGTCATTCAAAATGCTGTAGCCAAAGTTCTGGACTAAACCTTCTTAAAGCATACCTCTTCTGTCTTTAAAACTGTTTCCTTGTGTTGGTTACTTGGCATTAAAATCTTCTCCAATTATTGTTAGTTTGCTAGAGTTGGCAAAAAAGGACATTATTCTATTCACTTCAGTTGCCATAAAATCATCATCGCAACTCGGTGGGAAATATATGCTAACCACATTAAAATTTTTTGTAAGATTTAAAGTAGTTATCGAAATTGCTTCACAGCTTCAGCCTATTCTATTGATCGAAAATTCTATTTGGTTTCTTAAATAAATACTAACACCAAATCAACCATCATTTCGATATTTGCCAATAAATTTGTAATTTACTATACCCGTATTTCGATTATCCTTGATCCAAGTTTCAGAAAGCAGTGCAAAATATATATTATTCTCGTTAAGGTAAAACTCAAGTGCATGTCCATTAGATACTTTGTTTGAACTGTGTATGTTGTATTGTAAGAAATCCATTGTTGCAATGTTAATTTTGACCGAATCTAGTAGATTCCAGTCTGCCTTTTTCTAGCGAAGCTTCGTCTATAACTGCCTTAATGTCCTCTAGCAGATTCGTTTTTTTCATTGACTTCCACACACTACTATCATCGGCCGTTACACACTTATAATACTACTCAATCGTGCGATAAGTCTATCAAATTCTGAAGATGTGTGTGGATTTTCCATATTTCTTTTAACGTTGGATTCCTTATTAAAATCCCTATTAATTTTCCTCCGTTCTGCCATGTCTTTCTTGGCCCTCTCATCTTCTCTTTTCCTGTTCATACTCATCTTTGCAGCTTTAGAGTAAGATATTATCCTGTGAACATGCTTTACAGCCTGCACAGTGTTATTTATTATAGGTGCTTGTTGCTTACGCTTCATTGGCGGGAATGCTTTATCAATACATTCCTCTCCTAGCAGCTCAAATCTGTTAGCTCCCATCATATTGGCATATCTTCCTCTAGCTTCTCTTAAACTTAAATTTTCTATAACTATCAATCTTTTGAGATTTAAGACTTTCTCCCTTGCTAAACAAGTTTTGTCCGTAGGAGAGTGTGGGCCCTTACATTTAGTGCAAATTATATTCGTATTGTCACAAATGTCATCATCACTGTTTTTTTTAAACAAGATCTACAAACTGCTTCTTTTTGTTTACATTGCTCGGCTTTATGATTGAACCTATAGAAATTATAGCATTGGCCAAAAGGAATAAATGGTCTCGTAAACACTTTCGTATATGTGAAATTCGTTTCACTGGGTATTTCAAGCCCCCTAAATATAACAACAATCTGTCAAGAAATCTAGTAAATGTTTGTAAACTCAAAAGAAACTTTTGTATTTTTTTTTTTTAATTTTTATGTATTTATTTTATTTTTTTTATATTTAATTAATATTTTTAGAATTAATTTTCAAAGCAAAAAAAAAATACGACCGACACACTTGACAGTGAAAGCTCGAATCCCATTCTTTACCTTTATTTTCTTTTAAGAAGAATAAGTAATATTAAGGTAACAGTGCTGTTGTATGTTTGAACTAACGATTCTGTATTAGCCACTTATTCTCCCCCCTTTCGCATCTGATCCACATGCCTTTTCCATATGCGATTGTTATCAAATGCGACTTGGTGGTGTTACTCGTCTTTGGCATCTAATACAGACCAAAACTCCGTTTATCATTTGACATACAGTGTTGGTAAAACTTTTTTACGCCAACAGTTATAGCTTATGCTTCTTTATCTACTTCGATGTATTTTTGTTGCGCTTTGTTTAGGGTTAGCGAAGCAAACTATTTCCACAGAAATTTTAATGCAACTGTTGTAGCTTTTAGTTTAGTCTTTAGAATGTGCCTTCATTTCAAAATGGTTTATACAAGTTACAGTATTGTATTTTTATTAATATAATTAACAGTGTGTTACAGGTAATAATAATAATAATAATAATAATAATAATAATAATAATAATAATAATAATAAGTATTATTACGTAAGTGTAAATCAATATACAACATCCTTCTTTTATAAGAAAAAACAAGTTTAAAAATTAAATTCATTTCATTAGTTCTATTCATTTATAAGATTATGTTGGCTCGAAATCAAATAAAAATTTGATTACAAAATACTCATAAAATTTCACTATCAATAAATCTTGAGGGAGAAACTATTCTCCTGCCATTTCTGGTTACATAACAATTATCGTTATAATTTTAGTTTTGGTCAACATTTTCATTCGGATTTGAGTTTGACATTGTTTTAGGTCATATTGATATGTGTTGTTCATTTCTTCGATAAATTGCACCTTCATTATCCACGAGAAATGAATTTGGCTCTTCACAGTCCTGAAGTATTTCTTCTTGGAACCACACATAACCTCGTCACCAGTTTGAATTGTTTTACGCTTTTTTGAATTTTTGTTATAGCGTTCAGAAGATTTTTTAATATATTTCTGCAATAGTTGATCATGTTGTTCTTTATTAACTAATTGAGGTTGAAAATTCTTTGCTTTCTTAAGTTTCTGGACATTAGTAGTTCAGCGGGTCTTGGCATATTATCCTTTGGGGTTGTCCTATAGTGTAGAAGGGCCATATTTGGATCTGTTCCACATTCTTGACATTTGCGCAACATTTGCTTTACCGTTTGGAAGGTTCTCTTGGCAAGCCCATTCGATCTAGGTAAGTGGTCCTACAGTCAATGCCCCATTCCTTACAAAATTGCTTAAAATCTTCTGAATTGTAAGGTGGTCCGTTGTCAGACATAAAAACTTGACGTTTAAGTTTTGTTATAACATTAACACTAGAATATCCGTTGCCAAGCAAATCAATTTCAAATTATTTGGTATAATAATCTACCACCAGTTAATAGGGTTTTTTGTTATATTCGAAAATATCCAATCCTACTTTAAACCATAGCAGGTTATAAACCTCATGTGAAACCATTTCTAGTTTATTGTTCGAATTTACGGTACCTTAAAGAAACTTCACAGTTATTCACAATGTTTAAAATAACATTATAAATATTGGGCGAATATACATTTTACGGGCTAAACTTTGACATCTTTGAATTCCTATGTGTCCCTCGTGCACAGCACTCAGAATGTTAAGTCGTAAATTTTTTGGAACAGCGATTTGACTTCCTTTAAGTATTATACCATCTAGAATTTTTAATTCAATTTTTATTCTAAAATATGGTACAACCTCTCCGTCAAAAATTTTTGATGTTTTCGCCATACAGTTTTTATATATAGTTTTAGTTTTTTACATATTTCAGCTTGTTCCGTTTGTTCTTTGATGTTTTCTATATTTGAAAATGGTATTTCCATATGTGATTTCAAAAAATTACAATGTAAAGAAACCTCATTTTCAAGTTCAATTAATATTTTCTCTTTTAAAGGACATCTTAATAATGTATCAGCTATGTATACAAATTTTCCAGGTTTATGCATGACATTTATGTTATAACATTGAAGACGTTGTAGCCTAGCAGGTATTTTAAACAATGCACAGAGGAGTATTTGATCCTTAAAGCTGGCCAAAACTATTAAGCGTGTTTTTTGTTTTAAAAGTTTAACTTTTTTGATAGTGTTAGCTTTAGTTTGATAGAAAAAATTTAGTGGCAGGTTATTATTGGGTTAGTGTTATTTTTGATATTATATCACCTTGTCAAAATTATAATTTATTCAATATTAAATAATAAAAAAATATTGTTCTCGTAGCTTGGCTTCCTATTAGGGATAAACAACCAAATAAAAAAAAACATTTTCACTTTTAATATTTATTTTATATTATTAAATGCTCATCACATGAAAAAATTAGACTAATTGAAATGTTCAAAATTATGATCATGTCATACGTATTTCATCATAGGCGTTATCATCCTTATCAAGAAGAAGTAGTTTAATAGTATCTGATGAAAAAGGCTTTTTCATCTTTCGAGTTTTTTGTGTATTGCAGTTTAAAAAGGGGTCACTGCTTAAAAATAACATATTTAGAACATCTCGAATTGTGGCGATTCTGCTGAATTTTCTCAAATAATTAGCACGATATAATCTGAAGTGCTGGGCAAGAATGCTTGTTTTATTACATTACCGTCATGAATTAGAATTTTGTGCATCGTTGGACTCATGGGAAGCCAATTGTAGAGCTGCACATACATTTCAGCTGTGTTATGTGCATAATCATCAAATTTTTCAATATTAATGCGGTGCCCGCTAGTTATGGTTTTTAGTATTATATTCCGGCGTCTGATTAGTTCTTCATTTATGCCAGTAATTTTCGGAACAGTTGCTGGATACGAAAAAAATCTTCTTGATTCTTTGCCATCATTACTGTTGCCATATCCTGGTTTCGGAATATCTACAAGTAGCCCCATTTCATCCTTAAGCCTCTTCCGGATGGTTATCTTTCTTTCTTTAACAAGTGCTTTATCTGCATTGCTCCTTACTTACCACTTTTGAAGTGTCAGTTTATATGAAAGATGAAGTATCTATTCTAAAAAGCGTATGCGGGCGTATTGATAGGCCAAATTCAAAGATAGATAGGAAGATTTTTTTGCAATGTGTTAAAATTTTTTGAAGTTTGTCCGCAGATGTAACACCCCATTGTGGATTTTGTGTCCGTTGCAGCATTGCAGACTTTTGCATCGACCATTGCCAATTACAATTGAATTTGGTCATTTATGTATTTTATTTGTAGCTTTGTGATATCAGGAGTTTCGTGCACAAAACGAATTCGAATTGGTCTGCACAACCTAGTTGAGGATGGTGTTGGATTTCGCCATATTGTTTTTATTTCTCTATTAGCTGTTGTGATTCATTATTTGGCACACAACTACTTTGTATTTTTGTCACGTATGATGAGGCGAGCAATTTGTAAAAACTGGTCCTCAAAACTGCTCGCGGTGTCTGGTGAATTTTTTAGTTTTTTGCATTTTCCACGGAGTAGTTAGATGGAAGTTGACACTTTCGGGCCTCTCTGCCATACTTCTCATCGTACTAGCTCTGGACAGAAGAACTTACTGGCGTGGCAGATCGTCGCTCTCTGCTTTTTGAATGGCGTTGAACGCTTCTTCCTCGAAAACGTCTATTTTTTCTATTTACAAGTTGATTTATTTATTTTTCGATATACGGAAATTGGTTTCATTATCTTCAGATTATTGTTTGGCCTCAGCTGCTACATGATGATAATCAGAGACTTCTTATATATTGTCGTCTAGTTTTGCAGTCTCTGGGAGATCTGCATTTGACGCTTGTAGTATAGCTCTGGCTTGTGCTAATAATCTCTGTTACTAAAGTGACTTTACCAATTTATAATTTATTTTACCTTTTGTCAGACCACTTTATTTAGAAGCTGTGTAAGACGTTTGTCTCCTATATCGATCTCGGAGATAAGCTTTCTCATTTTTTTTACTGTTACAATATCTTTCTATAATACATGACTTAAGATTACTGTATTTGTTCTAATCTGGAGGGTTTAAAATTGCATCAGAAATCTGCTACAAGACTCCACTCTCAATAGCAGCCACCGTATTAAATCTGTTTATGCCTGAGATACTAAATTGAGCCTCCACTTTGGCGAAACAAATTTCCGGCTGCTCTGGCCAGAAAGGTGAAACTTTAACAGAGACCCTGTTAACGACTGTTTTTAACAGTAAAAGGGGTTTCTAATGTCTCCAACTGTGCGGATGTCGATATCTGACCCTGATTTATATTTAGACCTTGTTTGCCGTCGTTCATGCCGTAGCACGTTGCTCAGGAGTTCGCGGTCACCAGTTGGAACAGTAAAAAACGTGTTGTTTCTGGTATTTAGTTTTAATTACTACTTTGTTTAACCTTAAAATATTTACATGTGTAAATCCAGAACCTGGTGTTTTGAGAATTATCTACGTTACAGTACTAGTACATAAGTCTTGATGAAACTTAAGTATGGCTTCATTACCATTCTTGACAATCGGCAGGCTGAATCACCCAGGACTACTGCTGAAACGTCAACACCACATAACATTTTAGTTAACAGCAGACACTCTTCAAGGCGCTTTTTTAGCAATGATTTTTCGAAAATTTGTGAATCGTTGTACCGCCCTGGGCTGCCAGCATTAATATACAAAAATCGGTATTTATAAATATATATATATGAGTATAAGCATGTATGTGCCTGTAGTCCTCCAAGGCAAAAAAGTATTGTTGAATACCATCCTTTGTAGTTGAAATAATCTACCGCATCTGCCCTGTAGGGGTGAACTTCAATATTACATCCCTCTTAATAAAGAAAATATATATATATATATGGCTCATTTGCTGCAAGTTTAAAAAAAAATTCGAAAATACTTTCTGAAGGGGACGGTGTAAAAGTCCTTTAAATAAATTTTTGACATAATATAAATAAAGGATAGTATTGTTAGCAATTCTGCACTGTTAACTGAACCAACTAATTTTTTGAGCTATGAAGCATGTGATCAGTATGTCTACAAATAAGCAAAAGCAACTTACCAATTGCACCCAAGCATTGAGGAAATCCTAATTTTTTTAATCCATTTTTTAATTCCTCTATTTTTAAAAATTTGAGTAATCCGAACATAATACGTTTCAAGCCGTCTTACAGAATTCTATTAAAATTACAGAAACAGTAAACTTTCCAACACCAAATAAACTTGGAATACCCCTGTATTTTGCGGAGCATCCTGATGCGTAAAGAGCAATAGCCACCCTTTTTTAAAGCGGAATCGTTTCCCGTAAATGTGTGTGTTCTTTTTGCAAACATCTCATTTTGTTTCATAGCAAATTAAATGTTTGGCGGCTCATCCGAAATTTGTTTTTAAAGTCGTCGTCACCAAGCCTCTGGCAATCCATTTCCCAAAACGATTTTGTACGATCCTATAGAATTATGTTTGTAAACTCATTGTACTATATTATCATATATATTATATTAAATAACATCCGCAAATTTTTAGAATTTCTTTCTTATCCATTTTTTATTTACAAAACTTTTTAATTCTCGTGTCGGCAAGACAATATGTCAAACCAGAACACAATAATTCCAGTGTGAACTACGTTGTTAAACACTGTTTAAAAAGTTGCTTAAACACGTTAAACTTTAGTAGTGTGAACAAACTTTATAAAATGTCATTCTTTCGAGGCCAAATAATTCTTTAGTCCTACTAAAGTAACTTAAATCTATAAAAAAAAGTCATTCTGCACTGCTACAATGCTGTTTTTTTTTTTTTTTTTTTTGTTAATGATTATTGCTATTACTATAATTGTTACCCAGCAAACACTTTACCTATAAAGAAGCTATTAAGTAATGAATTGTTACAACTGCTAACAAGTTGACTGAAAGAACTAATTACTTTTGCTCCGGATGTCGCTAAGAGAATCCCATACAAATTAAATAATCATTACCCAAAAAATAAGCCATTCCTTTATAAAAGTAATTTAATTTTTGTAATAGAGATGCGACCAGTATGTTAAAAAAGTATGCTTACATCTTACACAAAAAACACATTTTTTGACCTGAAAATATTAGTATAGTTTAATATTTTAGATTTAAAAAAAAAAAAAAAAACTACAACGGAAAACATAATTTTCGGTGTTTAAACTAAATTCATTATTTCTTATAAGAAAATAATGAGTTACAAGATTTGTTGTAAGAAAGTTATTATTGAAAAGTTACTAAGTATTGCATTGAGTAGCGAATAAAGCTTCAAAGTATTACATTACTCACAACACAAGAATTTTACTGGGTAATATTACCATTATTATACATAATTATAATTGTAGTTATTATTATTATTTATTATTATCATTATTATTATTATTATTATTATTATTATTATTATTATTATTATTATTATGAATTGTTTGGTATTATAGTGCTAGTAGTAATTTTTGTATTGAACTGAATTGAACAAATAAGTTATATATATTATGAAATTCTTCATTTTCTTATTACCGTTATTAGCAATGAAAAACAAACAAAAAACAGCAATCACAATAGTAACAGTGTGAGTAATTGTGGACATATGTGTATATGTTTTGTATGTGGTTTGTGTGTTGGTACGCATGTTGGCAAATGTGTATAAAAGGGCGAAAAATAAGCAAACAGGAGTCAGTTAGTTGTTGGCTTAGAAGAAGATAAAACATAATCGTATCTTATTGTAAGCTAATGAATTTAATTGAAAATGGAGCTTTCACTTTAATTGAAATTCTAGCGAAACGTAGCCTGTATGTGATATAGTGGCTGAACGAATGGCTCCAGTTATTCGGCTAAAACGCCTACTCAAAGTTACAACACCGCTAGGATCAGCTTGCTGTGTGGCCCATTCTGTGCAAAGAAGGAGTTGGACAACTCAATTAAGTAGTCTGACTGATTACAGCCCACCAGGGAAACTGAACTGGGCATTGCAGGAGTTGGGCGACTAGCTCTAGTTACCCAACGCCAATACTGATACAGTGTGCCTGTATAACAAGAAACTTCAACGCGATCAGGTAGTACGACTGGCTCCAGTTATTCTGTATAAGGTCTACAACGCCGTCCAACACCAGCTTCCCGTGTGCTAGGGTTGCTATCTCTACACTGACAAACAAGCCACATCCGCATTTGCGCCGCTGGACAGTTTATCACCAGCCAGCTTCCATCGCGTACATACGTGGCAACTTATTAATAAGGAGTAGAATTGTCACGTGAAAACCAAGCCGTCTTTATATCAACATAAAAAACCAACGACCCTGATCTCCGCTGAGTAGGCCCAGCAACCAGCGGAAGCGTGTTGCTATATTGGCTACCGAGTAGGGACAAATTTTTTTGGAGACAAAAACAAACGTAAAGAAAATGTTGAAAACAACGTTTATCTTGAGCAATCCGTTACCGGAACAGTGGAGGAACTCCGGAAGGGTTTCGGGAAGTTCTTGGCTTCAGAGTACGATACAACGCGGGCTGACAAGTTATTAACCTTACAAACTAGGCACTAGCATCCGCCATCGGCGCCAGTTAACTGACACCCGAAGTTAACAGAAGAGCTGAAAGTGAATCACCAACTCCCGTCAAGCCAGAAACTATAAACACTCGTCCAGCATTGAGCCATGCCTAGCAACAGATAAATGAAGGTTTTTTCCTAAATTTTTCGGAACAAAGCTCTTAGCTGGTTAAGAAACAATAACAAGAAATTGGAAAAGTGGCATCAGTTTAGAAAAAATTTCCACCGGTTTTTCTTGCTGCCGCGTTGTTTCGATATACTCGATAATCAGAAAGTGTACGCAAAGGCCGCAAGGAATAATAAAGGATTATGTATTGTCCCTACAGGATTTGATGCGTCATGCCAGCCTAAGTGAGGAAAAGAAGGTGGAGAGAATTTTCGTAATGCGCTACGTGCTTACTAATGTACATCCGGATTTTTGATTTTTATCATTGAATGATCTGATGTCCCTGGCCGCCGAAAAAAAGAAAATAAATTTCACCCAGTGGCTTTTTGTTCTAAATGTATTTCACCTGCAGGGTCGAAATACCATAGTTTCGAGTTAGAAACATTAGCAATTATATATGCCTTAAGAAGAATTCGGGTATACCTTGAAGACATTTCTTTTACGATTGTCACTGATTGTAACTCTTTCACATTAACATTAAGTAAAAAATTAATGAATCCGAGGATAGCTCGTTGGACTTTGGAATTGGA
Organism: Cistogaster globosa; assembly: GCA_937654795.1. Lineage (NCBI taxonomy): Eukaryota > Metazoa > Arthropoda > Insecta > Diptera > Tachinidae > Cistogaster > Cistogaster globosa. The sequence goes on from OW569403.1 coordinate 86,223,322, forward strand.
AAATTACAATAATTATACTATTCGATATCGACGAGGCGAGCTAATGCCACATGTCGATATGTTGAGTCGTTTTCCTCTAATTGCAGCTGTTGATTCGATCGACGTACAAAAAAATTTACATATTACTCAGTTCGAAGATGAAACAATTAAAAACATTCGAGAAAGATTAGAAAACAGTGATGTGGAGGGTTATGTGCTAGACAATAATCTTGTAGTTCCATGTGAAGGATAGGGAGAGAAGCAACTGCTTGTACCTGCAGTAATGGAAGATAATGTCATACGATTAATTCATTAAAAGTATGGACATGTTGGCATAGCAAATTGCTTAGGTCAAATCCAAAAGCATTACTGGTTTCCAAATATAAAGAAGAAAATAAGTAAGTTCATACGGAATTGTTTATAGTGCATATAATCTTCATCGCCGAATATAAAAAGTAAAAGAAATTTACATAATATAATAAAAAAGCCCATTCTTTTTGACACCATTCATATGGACCACTTTAGACCCTTGCCGTCTATAAGATGTAAAAGCAAACATATATTAGTAATAATAGATAGCTTTACGAAATTTACCAAATTATACGCAGTAAACTCTCTAGGGACAAGGGAAGTATTTTGAGTACTTTAGCCGACCGAGGCGAGTAATAAGTGTTACAGGGACATGTTTTACATCCAACGAATTTGAAAACTTTTTAAAAAACCACAACAAAGTACACGTTAAAATTTCAAAAGTCTAACCGCAAACAAATGGACAAGTCGAAAGGGTAAACAGGGATATTATAGCTATGTTATCAAAATTAACATAACCAGTAGATCATGCTAATTGGATTAGTAAACTAACTAGTGCAAAATTTGCAATAAGTAGCACCGTTCATTTTGCAACCAAACAATCACCTAGTAGAGCAAAGGGGCGAAATAATAGACAAATTAACTGAATATTTTCAGGATATGTACTTTGATGAAAAAGTTAATTTAGAGGACATCAGAAAAGAAGCTTCGGACGCTATCAAGAAATCTCGATTGTACAACACACAGTGTTATAATCAACATCATAAACCAGCGAAATTGTTTTAAGTTGGAGAATTAGTAATTTTGAAAAACTTAGATACAACCGTCGGAGTGAATGTATACCTAAATATCGCAGGCCTTATGTTATGCGGACACAATTGAGTAATGATCGTTACGAAATTGCAGACTCAGAGAATTATTAGATAGCACAAATTCCATATAATGGTATCGTTGATCTACACGTTTGGAAAACTGGTTGGAACAAATACTGAAAGTAGATCGTTATTAAACACTTCCGAAGATGAATATATAGATTATGCATGTTTATGGGATTAACATAAAATTTAAATATATTTTGTAAAACAATCGAGGTCTATTGTGTTGTCAGATTGGCCGAAATTGTTGTGACCAGGCAACAGGCTATTTTGAGGCAATCTGGCAACACCAGCTAAAAGTGAAGTTGCAATGAGGTGCATCTAAATTCAAGCACTTCCCTTTTTGAAAATAGAGCTATTGTTAATAAAAGGTGATCGTGAAAACAATATATATTAAAGTTTATCTCTGTTGTAAAATCCTGGTTTTTGTTACAAATGTATTTTTGCTAACGGTAAGTTACTATGACTTATAATCAACAGTGGAGTTATTATAATCACATACAAGGGCTACATTTCTAACACATTTTTAGTGATCGTTATCAAAAAATTTTAATTTAGCTTCTATAGTGACAGTAATATCATTTGAATCTGTGCCGGACTGACCGATTATCAAAAGAAGGAAACCAAAAATTCAGTAAAAACATCAAATCAGGTAAGCAAAACTTCAGAGCTGCCTATCCCGAAACAATTTGTGGTCCACAGAAACATAAGCCCTAAAAGTCATCAACACCGCATTAGCCAGTTTCTAGCCATAGAATTACCCAAGTTTCAGCGAATCACGTGCTTGTTTAACGGTTTGAATCAACGAATCGTAATGAAAGATGAGAGGCCAATGAAAATCGGGTATGCAGGCAATTGTTTATGAAGAAGTTAATGAGCTACTTTGCCAGGGCTTTATCGAGGACAAGGTCTGTTCTAATGGCGCCTGAAGCCTTTTGGCCACTTCTAGCCACAAATTTAGTGCTCACTAGATAGAATCTTAAGACAGAAATGAAACCCTGAAGAAATGAATATCTTGATGACATCATTGTTATTGGTTTTACATTTGCGAAGCACTTGGGAAACTTAAGGGAGGTGTTCCGACGACTGCAGGCTGCCAACTGCAAGATAAATGTGGAGAAATTCGAGTTCTTTAGATATTAAACCAAGCTATTAGGCCATATTGTTACGCTTGACAAAATTAAAACAGATGCGACAAGGAAGAAGCCATTAGTAACATGCTTTCTCTAACGAATGTAAGATAGCTATGCCGATTTTTTTAATTACATCGTGGTATCGGCGGATTGTATCAAACTTTTTAGAAATTTCACAGCCCTTGAATAAATTGTTGAAAAAATAAAAGCATTGGAAATGGGGCGAAGAACAACAGTGACCATTTGACCAACTTAACGAAAAACTCTAGGTTGTCCAAACTTCACCAGAACTTTTAATCTGCAAACTGTGCCAGCGATTTTTATCTAGAAGCTCTCTAACACAAGAGGCTGAGCATGTATTTAGCAATTATGTGGAATAAACAAGCACGAAGTTGCGGCCGTATCTAGAAGGGTACGAATTTTGGGTGGTCACTGATCATTTATCATTAAAATAGCTAAATTCCATAAATTATCCAACACGACATCTGGCGCAATGGGCTCTGGAACTACAACAGTATAAGTTCACCATAAGCTACCGGAAAGACAATCGAAATGTGGTCGCCGACGCACTTCAACGGCAACCAATCGAGCGAATCAAACTAGTTCATTTCCAACCCTCGAGCGCCTGTAAATGGCTAACGAGACAAATGACAGCCGTACGAAAACATTCGAAAGATTTTGCAGACTACGCTATTGTAAATGGACAACAATATTGGCATTGTAATAGGGAAGCCAATAGTGTTGATTCCACCACGTGTAATCTAGCGTGGCTACACCATTGAGAATACAAGTTCTTTAGGAGATACACGATTAAGCTGCAGGTGGCACCAAAGTTACCAAACGTAATTATTTGCCAGGTGTGAGCCAGAATATTTGTCGGAATGTAATGAAGTATAACGTTTTTTATTTTTATTTTATTTATTTATAAAGCTGTGTAATAACAAGCCTTCTGTGGTCAAAAAATATTACAATTATATAATATTTATGTAAAATTTATAGTAATCCAAAATAAGTTTGAGTTAATGTTAATAAATATTAAATCAACAATATGTTATTCATATAAATACAGTTATCTAAAGTTAAACTAAGCAGCTTCTAATATATAACACCAATTACCTTACTAGTCATTATGAAAGAAAGATCCTAATCAACAATGAAACACAGTAAAATACCTTCTACCTCGCCATGGTTTCCAATTAAATTAGCAACTAGTTTTTTTATTACATAAATACATTGCAGAAAATGTTCTTAAATCAATCGGCAAGCGATTCCACATACGGGCAATAAAAATCAGAAACGATTTTTCAAAAAATACAGTTCTAATTGTAGGAATAATAATTTGAATATTCCTGGTCGAATATGTAAAGTTGATAGTTTGTACCAAAAATATTGATGTTGCATTTTTTATAATTTTATAAAATCTTAATAAATATCCCAAAGTTACATAACTTTTTAAAGAACACTTCAAAAACCGATCAACATAAAGCGAAATATGATTGTAGTTTTGGTGTTTACGATTGCATAATCTTATGCCAAACATAAAGCGAACAATTTTGGTTTAGATAAATAGATTTCCAAACAAAAAGATACCTGTGACATTAATAAAGCATTGGCTACTCTAGGCTTGAATGAAATATTAATATTTAAAGAGTACAGTCGATGAAGTGTAAAGCTTACTTTTGAACTTACATTATCTATATGATGGGAAAATCAAGTTTATCATCTAACATAATGCCTAATATCCACATTCTGTGCACAACTTCAATTTCGGTTTCCCGTACTCGTATTACTGTATCATCTGGATGCAACTAACCAAATTTCATTTAGACACATTTAGTTTTAAAGAATTTGATATATCCAGGAATCAACGCGATCTGATACAGTTATAATATGTGACTGCATATTATCCACTGAATTATTGCTTCTAAGTAGTGGTTGAATATCGTCAGCAAAAGCATACGGATTACAAAATTCAGATTCAATTACATCAAAAAAGTCATTTAAGTATATTGAAAACAATAGCGGTTCCAACACTGACCCCTGAGCCACACCTTGTTTTATCTCCCTTTGACGGACATCCGACCATTAAATGACACGAATTGCCTCCTATCAGTTAAATAGGAAAATATAAGCAAGAAAGACAGCCTTAAAAACCCCAGATTATCTCTTTATTTTCTTATAAGATTAATATAGTTTATACAATTAAAAACCTTTGAAAAATCCAGTGATATTAATAATTACGACTATAAACAGTTTGTCGATCATTTAATAAATAAAAAACCTCAATATGTTTAATGATTCGTTCTCTTGAAACATTTTCAAATACTTTCGATAATATCGGTTAAATGCTTATTGGTCTTAGATTTTCCTTTTCAAATGATTTACCATTCTTTGATATCGGAACAACCTTCGCCATCTTCCAGTCTCTTGGAAAGACTAAACTAGATAGTATAGAATTAAACATATGCTAAATTTGATTACTTATTAAGGGTAGAATAATCTTAAAAAATTTTAATGGCGTATTATCAACACCGAATGCGTTAGACTTAATAAGAGAAAATGACGTTCTTAATTCAAACATATTAATACATTTAAATAAAAATATCCCATGCTCCGTCTTTAAATTCAGATTATCAAATAACTCCTTCTAACTAGGTTCTATGCTATCCAAAATGTTGTCGTTTATTTCATCAACATCCAAGTCATCATCCAGATTAATGCCATCAGAAGTTGCTGTTCTTAGATGATTCCACATATCCTTCGCTTTTGCAGTAGCAAACACCTTGTTAAAAAAAATTTTTTCCACACTGCGAACAATTTTCTTGGCTCTATTTCTATATTTACAAAATATACTCCATGTAAAAGCAGTAGGATTATCCACATTTCTCTTATAAGCTATATCCCCAAGGGATCTTATATATATTATTGCCGGAGATATTATCCAATCCTCTTTTCGATGAATTTTAAAACGTGATATAGGTACAAGGTAAAATAATTTTAAAATTAAATCGTCAAGTACACACGTTTGCAAGTCAACCTCAATCATGCTCTAAAAGTCTAAAAAATCATATTGTAATACACAGGAAGCCAAGTCAATAACGTGAACTAATTAGTAATTCCGATATTCAATATATTCTCTCAGGTTAATAGTGGGAGAAGACAGTGTTAACCTAAATATGGAGTAAATAAACGCATGATGTGAAGAAACGAAGGGACACTGCATTTGACTTGTCTCGTTTAAAGGTGGTTGACCACTTAAAAGAAAATAGTCCAGTAGTGTTGTTGTATAGCAACCGGAATCTTTCTGCCTTTATCAGATTAAATAGGTAATTGTTGAAATCTCCAACTAGAATAATATTACTATATATTTAAAATATGTCAAAGGCGGTTGATTCAAATATGTCGATATTTCCTTTTGGCAAGTAGGCAACTCCTATTAGAATCACCAAACTTTCAATCATTACCTCAATGAAAAGTACCTCCCAAATTTCCTAAATGTATTTTAGCACTATAGCCATTGTCGACAATTAGACCTAAATTCGAATTAACTGGTATCATACCTTAACATTACAAATTACGGCCATTGTAGTCAAAATAATCTTGTAACTGAAATCATTAAAATAGTAATTATACTCATAACATTAGACCTAATAATTTTAATCGTAATGTTCCCTTCAACCATGTAATTTTTTTTATAAAATCGCAAAAAGCGTTACACTATCAGCACTCAATTGAAATTCACAAGGTAAAGATTCTTATATGATTGGACACATAACTAGCATCTTTTGTAAAATATGATAGTTTTCAACATCGTTTAATTGTCTCTTTTTCATACTCTATTCACGTAATTAATTGAAAGTAAATAATTTTCTCTTTTTTCAATACTTCTGCTAATTTTAAAATCATTGATTTTAAATTAGGTGACGCAGCTGGTGATCCAGTAACAACAACGTCGTTTCGATTCATTCGTCCCATTCAATCATACATTTATTATAGCCTCAGTAGACCATCCTATCTTAGGAGGAGATTTTCTTTATAAATACAATATAATAGTTGACACTTTTCTTTCAGTAGAATGTTTTGCACGATTTGTGTCAGCCTGCTCACCCAAGCTATCTTCTATAAAAGGCGAATATGGATTTATTGTCCAAGAATTCTCTTTACTTATATCACCACCGGATGTCAATATCAAAACTTCACATAACACCATACACCGCATTTTTATTAAGGAGCCACTCCCTTCCGCCAAGCCCAGACGTTTTAATGCGAACAGGTACAAAATAGCGAAGAAAGAAT